>CM065053.1:95470657-96070657 GCA_032883995.1 Coronaproctus castanopsis
ACGAACAAAATAGAAAATTATCTTGAGGAAAGAAGAATATGTGACTCAGTATTCCTGGACATAAGTCAGGCATTCGATAAAGTTTGGCACACGGGATTGTTGCATAAAATCGGGAAAATATTTCCTTATCATTATTGCAAACTATTCGAATCCTACCTAAGCGAAAGGTACTTTCGAGTGAAGTATGACGATGAAGTATCTGAAATACATGCTGCTAATGCGGGAGTACCTCAGGGGAGTGTTTTGGGTCCGTTGCTTTACCTGCTTTATACTGCTGATTTGCCTAAATCTGAAAACGCGCTAGTTGCTACATTTTCTGATGATACGGCCGTTTTATGTTCAAGCAGTTGTCCTAATGAAGCGAATGAAATATTACAGACAAGCGTAAATCTCATCACATCTTGGTGTGAGAAATGGAAAATTAAAATTAATGAAGCAAAATCGACTCATGTGACATTTACAAACAGAAAAATTACTACAAAAGATATTATTATGAACAAAAACATCGTACCAATTAAAACCGAAGTGAAGTACCTTGGACTATATATGGATAGCAGGTTAACGTGGCGTAACCATATTGTAACTAAAAGAACAGAACTCAATATGAAAGTAAGGCGAATGTATTGGCTAATAGGAAGAAAATCAAAACTCACCTTAAATAACAAGGTGATACTTTATAAACAGATACTCATCCCAGTATGGTCATATGGATGTCAGTTGTGGGGATGTAGCGCAAAAAGTAATGTAAAAATAATACAAACATTCCAAAATAAAACTCTGAGAACACTTGCAGATGTTCCTTGGTACGTAAGCAACGAGACATTACACCGTGATTTAGCTGTACCATATGTGCGAGATGTCATTAAAAACGCAGCTAAGAAGCATGCCGATAGGTTGGATAAACATACCAACTGGACAGCAATTATCCTACTGGATAATATGGAGGAGATTCACCGGCTACAACGGACGAAACCACTAGATTTACTCTAGTTAATGGCAGGCTATGATGAAAAGCCGCTATGTGAACACTAACTAGCTACAACATCAATGGATGGGCTATAAGTGACTAAATTGTAATCACCTATGATAACAACTACTGATAGCCTAGACAGGCTAGGCGTAGATTATAGCAGGGATATTAAAAAAAAAAAATTAATTTCGCCTCAAATCTTAAAGTTTCGATAAAACGAGTAAGAATAAATAAATGTTCAAACTATATACGAACTAATGAAATATCTAATTTATTCTATTTTGCGGTAACTGCTTTTAGCGGGTCATTTTGTACATATAAGTATGTTTTTCTAAAAACGGCTAACAGCGATAGAGATCACGGAAGGAAAGATTTAAGTTGGAATTGAAAAACTGAAACATAAGAAGAAGCGGACGATTATATTAGACAGCGAAAAACAATATCTTGGAAACTACTAATCATTCAATAGTCAAAAGAATGTAACATATAACAATAAATAAGATCCCTTTGAAAGAAAAAAAAATGATTGTCCAGAGTACAATTGCGAAGGGAAATGAAGAAGACACCGACCAAGCTGAACTGAACGAAAATGAAGACAATTGGAAGAAGAACAACTGAGAAACTCATCAAGAAAAAGATTTTAAAAATATGACAAAGCACAAAAAACAAACAACAATTTCGACATTACAGCATGTGACCAATTAACAGAACGCAACAAGTGGTAAATTCAAAAGTTCAGCCTGGTCTTGTACAAATTACTCAATTTATCTTCCGTAACAGGAAAAAACAGAAATTTTTCTAAAACACATTTTCGAGAAAACAGTTGAATAAGGACAATTTATTCTAAATCCGAAGATTTGGTTTATCGTTTGGTTACTTCATTGAGGCGGACTTTAACACAGCGAATCAAAATAAACGAACAATCCAATTTTTTTTTTTTTTCTGCTATAGTCTACGCCTAGCCTGTGTAGACTATCAGTAGATGTTATCATAAGTAATTACAATTTAATCACTTATAGCCTCATCCTTTAATGGTGTAGTTAACTACTGTTCACATAGCGACTTTTCGTCATTACATGCCTCTAACTAGAGTAAATCTAGTGGTTTCGTCCGTTGTAGCCTGCGAACCACCCCAAGATTATCCAGTAGGATGATTGCTGTCCAGTTGCTTTGTTCATCCTACCTATTAGCATGCTTCTTTGTTGCTGTTTTAATGAATTCTTGCACATATGGTATATCTAGATCACGGCGTAGTGTCATTTCAAAATGTCTGTATTATTTTTATATTACTTTTCGCATTGTATCCCACAACTGGCATCCATATGGAGCAGAGCAACATCTTGTTATTTAAGATAAATTTAGATTTCTGCAGTACGTTTACGCGTTGCAAACAAGTAGCTAAAAACTGAACAAAATTTCCCTTGGTGAATGGTGCGAAAAATGTGTAAAACTTATAACGGTACAATAACTGATGTTACTTTATGTTCGGCGCGATATAATTTAGCTTGCCGAGGAAGTTAGGATATACAAAGCACAACAGTAATTTATGAGGTTTAATACAGTTAATTCTGTTCTAAACGATTTGATTCAAAACGAATTAACGCGTGTAAAGATAAATAAAGCCCAAAAATTAATTACTGGCGCAACAAGGAGAATAAAATATTATTTCACTTTATCGGATTTTACACGAGATAGAACAATTATCGGTTGTTCTTTCTTATGTCAGTATAACAAACGACGAGTTTAAAATTCAGGAATATATTTTGTCAAATTTGAAACGGTTCACGTATAACAGAAAAAGGACTATCTAAAGCTATCACGCTCATTTTAAATCAATTGCGAATGAAAACATCCGAATCTCGACAATAACGATACTAATATGAGGTAAATATATCGAGGGATACAAGCCAATATATATTACGTGTAAACCGTAAAGAGTTTTACTTACAGCGCGATAGTCACAACTTGATTTATTATAGAGAGATATAGCAAAAATCATCCCCCCCACCGGTATATTTTTTTTGTACTTTAAATAAAAATGTACACGATATTTGCAGCATCGACATTATTTTAAGATGACATAGATCTAGATTAGGGGCAATTCGTTTGCTTCATAATACAGTTGGATAATTGGCGTTGTAGGGAAAGTTTAGCGAGACGAATTTAATATTAAGTTGATGATTACAGCTATGATATCTGCGAAGGTGAATTGATTTTGTTTTTAAATCTGAAAACTGTAAACCGTGATCTTCTGACCATTGAAGTAAATTGTTAGTGGTACTTTGCAAAGTTAACTTCCCAATAGCTGTATTTTTTAGATATGAATATTACTAGATCATCCGCAAAGAGCCCTGCACGAATTGGAGATTTAATCTCGTTGGCAATAAAACTAACGGCGATGCACGAACTTCTATACAGAAGGTACACCGAGTTCGAATACGATCGGTGACATAAAAATTATCATCAGAAAATTAAAATATAAATAATCCTAATATTATTATCCCGTGAAAGGCAATGGCAAACCACTACGCATACACCATATGCGCGCTAGTATTAATATGGTACACTTCAAAAACACGCTGGGACTGCGTTGTGTTGTGACAACAAAGTGATTACAATCAGTTCTACCGTGTGCTCGTGTCTATCTGCGTCAACGCAATATACTTACAATGTATAAAAAAAAAAATGTATAGGTAAGTAATCGCCTACCTCTGATATGGATATGGAACTTAATGATGATGAACTATATTTTCCTTTTTAATATTCGCGTTTGCTGTGTGCCATCATCAATTTAACCTGTTACCGGTGGATTTGGATGTAATCTTAAACCATATGCGTACATTTCGATGTACGTTCCTATTATATGTTTCACACAGTTTCAATTTTTACTTCTCTATATATGCCATCATTTCTAATGCACCATGATGCATTGATCATTAATGACTTTGATTGGAACCTTCCGATTTTATATATTATCTAGATTAAATGCCGTACCTACTTCATACCTGTATGTGATATGATCACATTAGTTTGAAAATAATTTTATATAATAATAATTTATTCTGAACCGAAAGTGGCGATTTTCTTCCAATGAGCCAGTAACGTTTACGCATTTAATATGCAGCTGGTTTCGTTTTATCTTAATATGCTTTTACAAGGTTAGCCCTTAATTCAGGTGCACGTTGAGGTATTTTACATATTCACCATTAACAAATATTGATCTTGAATTATGCATTTTGTAAGCAGTATATAATTCGACTTTGTTTCATTAAGACTTATTTGATATTTCTTTGTCAATTTCTCGATGTCACTTATATTCTGCTGTAATAGACGATTATCCTCGACTTTATCTCGATTTAGAGACAGTATAGCAGTATCATCAGCAAATGTAGTGGTCACATTATTTTGTGATTTTGGCAAGTCAACTATAAATAAAATCTAGGGTTTAAAACACTATCCTTGAGGAACCTCCGACTTCATTTAATAAAGTAACGCGACCTCTGTTTTTTCATATAGTACTCGAAAATGCCTTTATCGTAGTTTTTAATTTTTTGTATAAGACTTGCAATATGACTAGTGGGAGCGAATATTAAGTCGTTTGAAGTATAGAAGTGAAGCCTTGATAAACTGACATTTTCAGTCACTAAGATGTGATACACTTATGCTGTTCGAACAACAGGTAAAAAAAAACGATATTTCAAAATAACTTTGATAATTAAAAACCTATATTTTGCTTTAATTTATTTCCCCTCGATAACTTTTTTCTTCAAATCGCAGGTAATATTAATAGCTGAAAATGAATTTTACATGCTCCTCAACGGTTATTAACCCTGCGTTGGGCGCGGCTGATCTAATAGGCACAGGGTATATATTTTTAGATACCCCTTCTCACACATAGGTTACCGGAACCTGTCCTCCTTCGTACCTTCCCAACTTCCAATGACAGTTCTGAACCGCTGGTTTAGTGATCAATTAACCGTTCTCGTGTGTAGATGTTTCGTTTGTGTTCTGTCAGGCTCATCGCGACCAAATACGCCCAAATTTATGAGGTCAGTATTTTCAACTTTTGTTAATAAAAATATTTTTATTTGCTAATTATATTCATGAAAATATTATATGTTCAACTTAGTTTGTGATTACAAGGTTCCAACAACAGATATATTGATTAGAGTCGCCGTGCTTATTTTAAAAAGCTACATTAAGTTAATTTCTTCCAGCTGATGTTTTTAATGCTAATATATATATTATATAAATGACTCTCCCAGACTAATGTTTTGAATGTTATTACCAGTTGAGTAGACAAAACAAAAAAACCAGAGGTGATCACATAATACACATAAATGTGGGGTTGAGATCGCAGACCAAATGTGTGCCACATACAGCGTGCAGCGAAACACACAACGATGGCCAATGATGGTTTTCTTCAGTCTGCTGAATATTAGTGGGATTAATACGCAAATTATTTACCTCGGGAATCAGCTAGAATCAATACCTAGAAGAGTTTTCCTGAAGACATTGGCACATGAACTTACTATTGGAGAAATTCAGCGGAGAAGTCAAATTACATCTGGCTTTCATACTTCCTTGCAAGCTCGTCTAAAAAGGTTTCTCCCAGTTTAGGATCATCCAAAATCACCTCCGCCCATTAAAAAACGATCCAGATGTATAGACTGCACAGTGGAAACCGGAAAACGAAGACTATCTAACTATTCATGCAAGAAATGTGAACGAGGCATATGCCTGGGTCACGCAAGTCTCCTCTGTACAGCCTGCTTTTCAACATGCTCGTGCAAACCATCGACGCTACTTGAAGAACCTGATTCCGAATAAATTTTTTCAAGACACTATAATATTTAATCGCAAAATAGTTTTCAAGTTTAATATTAAGTTTTAATATCTACTTTCTGTTATAATCATAAGATGCATTATCTACCTTAGTTACTTATATAATTTTAGTTTTGGGCTCAATATAATAATAAATTGGTAAGTTTCAGTTTTTAATTCTTTCAAGTACCTCCCTAAGAATATGACCCATACCAAGGTTTTCCTAAATAAAGAATTTGCAGCAATTGTTACGAAGTGAGCCTATTAGGCACACCGCGCCCATTGTAAGGAGTATCCGAGCCGCGCCCAACGCAGGGTTAATTTAGCCCTTCAATGTTTATTATTCAAGAGTTATAACACTTTCAGTACCATAAATTAGACATAGAAATATATATAAAATGTTGTCGTTATATGAATATTTCAGGTAATTTATATGTAAGATTTATTATATATGCTTCATAATGACGTAACTGTCGAAAAGCTTTGCAATAGAAAACGTTTATAGTGATTCAATTATGTTATGATTTTTGTTTTGTTTATAGTTCATAAAATCACTACTCTTCGATATATCATTTAATGGAACCTGAACCAGGTGCGGAGGTTTATATCAATTTTGATGAGTAGTTATTCTTTTAAAATCTGTTTTAAAAATAAAATTTATTATAAAAAAAAAATCTAAAAGTCAAATTATCTCAGGCTAGTGAAATTTGTATATCAATTAAGTTGTTATATGAATATTTCAGTTAATTTATATGTAAGATTTATTGTGTATGCTTGATAATGGCGTAATTGACGAAAAGCTTTGCAATAAGAAACTTTTATAGTGATTCAACTGTGTTATGATTTTGTTTCGTTTATAAATCATAAAATCACTAATTCTTCGATATATCAACTTTAAATATATATATATTTTTTTCTTTTGTCATATCCGCTCAGCGACGACCAAACTGTCCCATTCATATCGATCTCTGGTCGTATCTGTTAGTATTATTATTTCTCAATCTTTTATATTCTGCATCCAGGATAACCTCGGTCTACCCCGACTTCATTTCCCTGCTATTTTTCCTTGCAGTATTAGTTGCAGAAATCCGTATTTGTTTTCCCTTAAGACGTGCCCTAGATATCGAACTTTAGGTTTTTTTATAATTGCTAGTAGTTCGTATTCCTTCTGCAAACGTTGTAATACATTTTTGTTATTTATTTTTTCCGTCCAGCTAACTTCCAGCAAACGCCGATATACCCATAATTCGAACGCTGTGATTTTCTTTAGTGCATCTGCTGTGAGTGTCCATGTTTCCATTCCATATAGCGGTGTTGCCCATATGTAACACCTGACTATCCGCAGCTTCAGTTTTAATTTGATATCATTGCTACATAGTGCATTTTTGTATTATGGGAATGTGTTCCGCGCTATTTCTATTCTACATCTGATTTCGACATCCGAGTTCCTTTTTTCCGTTATCCAGATTCCGCGGTATTTGAAAGCCTAGACTTTTTTATATGTTTTTCCATTTATCATTATTCTGTCTGTATTACTTTCTTCTGATCCAGTTATTTCCATATATTTTGTTTTTTCTACATTTATTTGAATTCCCATCTGTGTAGCTCTTCTTTGTACACCTCTAATTAGTTTCTTCAGTCCTTTTCTGGAACTGGGTATGAATTTTACCGGTCTCATATACTTTATTGTATAACTTTTGCAATATTTTTACATTTGTCGCATTCATTGCATTAAATACTTCCGATGTGATGTTGCCACTCCTGGGGCCTTACAGTTTTTCGACTTCTTGATTGCGTTCCGTACCTCTGCCTCTGTTATTTCTAGTCCTGATTCGCATTCTGTCTCATTTTTTTCTTTATCCTTACTACTTTCTGTACCAAATATAGTTCCCGTACATAGTTTTCCCATAATGCTTTTCTCTCATTATTATCCGCTACTATTTTCTCTAAGTTTTATCCATATTGATCGCTGTATATATATTCTTCCCCGTTCCAGATACATATTTTAATTTCTTATGTAGGTTAAAACTATCATGTTTCCGTTCTAGTTCTTCCAGTTCTCTGCATTCTTCCTGTAACCACTCTTCTTTTACTTGTCTTATCTTCCTTCTTATTATTTTTTGCAATCTTTTGTATTCTTCATTACTCGATTTATTTCTGTGCTTCCTTTTTTTCACCATTAACTCCAATATTTCCTCTGTCATCCACTTTTTCTTTTTCATTTTTATGTCATACCCTAAATATTTTTCTGAAGCTTCTTGGATTTTTTGTTTGACCATTCCCTAGGTTTTTTCCGTGTCTTCTATAATAATTTCCTGAAGACTGCGGTCTGCATTGTTGTTGCTTTCTTTACCTAGTTTTTAAAGATTCGATTTATCAATATGTAGTCAATTTGATTCCTGACTATTTGTCTATCTTTATCCACAGGCGATCGCCATGTGTACAATTTTCGCGGCGGCATTTGGAAGAACGTATTTGTTACAACATATTTTATTTTCTGACAGAATTGAATTAGTCTGTCTCCTCTTTCATTCCGTTCCCCTAGTTCAAATTTTCCGACTACATCCGGTACATTACCCTTTCCAACTTTTGCGTTGAAGTCCCCCATGACAATGTTTTCATTTCGTGGCTCTTCGTGAATGTTAACGCTATCTTCAGATCATTCTAAAAGGTTTCTATTTCCATTTCCTCCTTGTCTGCTGTCCTTGAATTATGTTAATTCTTGCAGGTTTTCCGAGTGCGCGAACCATAATTATTCTGACGTTAATAGGTATGTAATCAATAACTTGTTAGTATCCCTACTCCATTTTCATACTTCGGGTTATTATTATCAGAGTAGTAGAATACTTTTTCATCCATAGTACATTTTCCACATCCTGGCCATCTTGTTTCACTAATGCCAAGCACGCTTACCCCTAGCCTATTCATTTCCATGGCTGCCTTTTTTCAGTTTACCTGCTTCATATAGACTTTGAATATTCCTTGTTCCAATTTTAAATACGCTTTTTGCTATGTTACTTGTTTTTATCGGAATCATTTTATCCATTTGTTCCAGTCGCACATTTTCGGGAACCATCCCTGCGGGCCCAGTCGTATATTTTACATTATCGAGCCTGGGACCCCGATAACGACGGTCGCTAACCGGATCGCATGGCACAATCTTTTCATTCTTGTTACTTGGCATGTTTGGTTTTCATGGGAAGTTTGCTACGGTGGTTTCCCCTTGCCTTCCATAGAATTTTCTGTGAGGGTTATTTCCCTTAACCTTTAGGTAAAAACCTCCACACAAGGCAGTGGTTTTAATTTTCTGTCATGGTTGTTTCCCGTAGTCTTTAGGTAAAAACCCTAACCGCAAGTAGCAGTTTGCTACTGGGATAGCAGGGGAGACGTATTTATACAGGCGGCCTCCACTCGCCAAGAGTTAGTATGCAGGCATAAAAAGGCAGAGTTTTATGGACAGATCCCAACCTGTCCCTCTGCCCTCTCGTGCATACTACCCTGTCACTACGAGATTCGTTTGCATGAGACTTTCCGCCAGTAGCCGCTCTGGGTCCGCGACTGCTTATTTGACCAACGTCGTATTCGTAGCTAACCCACATATCTGTAGGTCCACTATCCGCCGCCTGTAGACGCGCCCCATACCGGTTAGAGCTCCGGTTACCAGAAGGTACAAAGTACCCCCTGGGGGTATATATATATGTGTGTGTGTGTGTGTGTGTGTGTGTGTGATAAACCAATTTTATTAATGAGTTATGTTTATGGAACATAAAAAAATATTCTTTTGCGCCCCAAAGTTTTTTTCAAATCGGCGCACCTGATTATAAAATATTGTTCTTTAAATCATTAATTACATCAATTTAATCCGTCTTGTTATATTGTCTATATTTGATTTATTTATTTATTTACAAAGCAATATGGCGTACACAACAGCAAAACGCCAATTACAGTGTACGCTCTTACAGAATAATTATAAAGTAATGAAATACTATACCTATATACAAGCACACATCCGAAGATAACAAAAAACAGAAATACCAATTATACACCCATACTCTCATGTAAACAAACTTTCCATCGAGACACGCAATGATCAAAATAAAACAAACTTACTGAAAAGTAACAACTGAAATATAGAGTAAAAAAAAAATATGATATACAAATTTACTGTCAAAATAAATATGTAACTGTGGATGGTAGGCGTAGGGTAGATGAAAGTGGTAAATTATAACCTAGATTTGCACGAGCATGTGATTAATAGAAAATACGATGTGACTTACTACAAACACTGGGGACCATAAATAAGATTGTAGATAATAAATAATTGTCATTTATGCGAGCGTTACAGAGATCATGCAGGAACCTCAGCTTACTTATCTTTCTTCTAACACTCAAGGGTTTAATACTTAGGAAATCACATAAAATATTATAACTCAAAAGTATAAGGATAGGCACCAGTTTAACGGTAATACAAATACTTCAAAAACTGAGATTGAACTTTTTCCACCATATGAATATATTCAGTGCAGAAAAAATCCAAAACCACAGATGCATATTCTAATTGCGATCTTACAAGACTATTGAATAGTAACAGCGGATTTCTAGGATCACGAAATATGTATGAATTTCTAATGATGATACCCATAGTTCTGTAAGCATTTTCTCTTATATTAGCAATATGAGTTGAAAATTTTTAAACATATAAAAACAATAATATCCTTTATGAAGCTATGTTGGAAATCATTTTATTAAACTTCAATGATACAAGCAAAAATAGTTTCATGTCATCGGCTGAATTTACTTATAACAGAAAATAATGTTTCGTTGCCCAAGAAATTAATTACACAATTTGATTTTTTTGTCAGCAAAAACAAAAATGTTGAAATATTTTGAAATGAAATCCCTTATAGTTTATAGCATGGTATCTTCAGTGTCCCAATAAAATGTCCTAGTGATGTAAAAACATATTTCCAATTTCATTTGTTTGCAATATGTTCATTTTCATCAAATTATCAAATCTAAAATGTGTTTACAAAAAGTATATATTTTAATTTTCTTATTGATAATTTTTATATAACCCATTTTAAATTCAACTATGGATAACACCAATTTTTAAACCGGGATCCAAATTATATTTGAAAAATTCAATTTTTTTCATGGCAAAGGTAAAACCGCAATGAAATTTTGTGGAACATTATAGAACTTTGGAGCCAGTGGATATTATTTAATTAATTAAATTTAAAGCATTGCGTCGTAATTTTTATTAGAGAATCTCGATTTTCAATATATCTATATTTATGAAACACATTATTTTCGGGATTTCTTTTTAATAACTCTTGGTATCTTTCAACGGAAAAAAATAATTATAATCTTGTAATTTTAATAACAAGAAATATAAACAAAATCACGATAACAGCTATCGATAAACTGGAATGACAGTATTGATGATGTAGCGATGTTCCAAATTGATAAGATTTATTTAATATTCTTAAATTTTCACATAAATATTTAAAATGAATGTTTTTAGACTAACTGGAGATTTGTTACATTTGTTTGCTATACTAATATTGCTGTTCGAAATATGGACGAGGAAATCATGTGCAGGTAACATAAAATGAATTCAGTAAATTATTTGACGTTAATTTTGAATATCTTTTGAAGGAATTTATAAATCGTAGATATAACAACGCTTGAAATTAATAAACTGTATAATTACATCTTATATATATATATATATATATATATATATATATGAAGAAAGTAGATACGAAGTAGTGTTTAGAACATTTATAATTCGATACTAAGGGATAAAATGGTATCACCACAGATAAATAAAAAGTGTGACCAATTTTATAAATTTTCTGAGATTAAATTAATTTTGTCAATTTTTCAATTAACAAATAAATTTTAATAAATACATGTGTGATATATGACGTTTTAGTTCTTACAAAAAGTTGATACATTCAATAAATTCTTCTCCCGACTGGCTAAACATGGGTTCTTTCCAGAAACTTACAAATGTATAGTGCTCTACTTTCATGATAGTTTTTAATTTGCTTTACAGGGCTGTCAGGAAAATCACAACTATTATATGCTGTCGTATTTTCAGCTCGATATCTGGATTTATTTACAATATATATTTCGGTGTATAACACAGGGTTGAAAATACTTTTCATTTCATTGACTTACTTTACCGTATATTTAATATACGTACAGTTTAAAAAGTCTTACTGTCGTGAACACGATTACTGCAGGTTTGTATTAAAAAAATGCGAAAGAAACTATTTGCTTGTTCATATTTTAAACTTAACTTTTTTTTTTATACTTTAATAATATGAATGTTGTTTGTCTTATTCTTGCAGTATACTGTGTCTTTTAATACCACCGGCTGTATTGTCTTATTTTGTAAATTATTCATTAACCGTTACAGAGGTAAGTAAATTATGTTTATTCTGTTTATAATACGCTACAAACACAAAAAATTAATGTGTGTAAAAATATACCAAACATTAATAAAATATTGGTTTTTCTGGCTTTACATGTAAGAATATATATATATATATATATATATATATATATATATATATATATATATATATATATTTGTATATATGTATTATTTGATATTTTATGAAATGGAAAGAAATCGCATATGTTCAAATATGTCCGGAAGTTTATGCTTATATTTTTCTATAAACAGAAGTGAAATGTGATCTAGTTGCTGATGATAATAATAATTTACTTTCTGCCGATACAACTTATGTGTATCGCTAAATGCTTTTTTTTTTACTGAAATTAGGTTTTGTTGTAATAAGAGGAAATAGAATTGTCTATAGATTCAGTCATTCCAAAAGTGATTTTATCGATTTCTTTTTCTAAAGGAAAAAATCAAAGCACAATAAAAAATACTATACGATAGTGTTATAAATACCATTTCTAATTTAATCGAAGATGTTTAATCTAATTCAAACCGGAAATTTTGTGAAAAATTATCTTTAAATATGTAATCTTGTAAAATTATGCATGAACAAACAAGAAATATGACTACTTGAATCTAGAATGGTTACTTTTTTAAAGATATATTCGGAAAATAACGAAGTAATTAGTTTACTCGTGTATTATGATTTTAAAAAATATCAAATTTTCCTAAATGATTGTTTCGTTGCCTATTTATGTTTATTAAACGACGTTCGAACAAAGTTATGTATAGTTTATGTAAATTTACTAATAACGTGTTATTACTTGTAGGTTTTATGGTCTTTCAGTATATTTTTGGAAGCCGTGGCCATTTTGCCGCAATTATTGATGACGTTAAGAACCAATAAGGCGGACACTATAACATTAAATTATTTACTTATACTCGGGTCTTACAGAGCATTTTACATTTTGAATTGGGTATATCGTTATCATACCGAAGGTCATTATGATATTATTTCAATTTCGGCCGGCATAGTTCAAACTACGCTCTACTTAGTATTTCTGTACATTTTTGTAGTTAGAGGTAAGATAATTTTATTGATTTTTTTCAAGATGAATTTTTGTATCTACTCACATATCTTATACGAATTTGGAATTATATGTGAGAGACGAGTTGTGATGAAGATGTTGGCAGTATTTCATTGTTCTTTTGGAAGTTATTACATTTCTATTAAAAACTTTTAATAGGATAATAACATCGACTATTAAATTATAATATGCGAAGAAATCTAAACGTCGGTGTTCTTGTGATTTTTTAATGTTCATTTGCCTTGATTCAGAACGTGGTTAAAATCTTAAAAAGTAATGTTAATTTACTTTTAAAAAATAATGGGATTTGGCTCAGATTTTGCCTTAAAAAAAAATTTGTTCTACGATCGTTTGTTCAAAACTTAGTTTACTGTCGGTTAACTCGCGTATTTGATAATGAGGTACGTATTTCAATGTTAATTATATATCAAATATTGTATGTTGCAGTACACGAGCAACCGTACGATGTAACTATTGCGTAGTAACACATTCGACGTGTGTCTACAGTATGTTTATTGGTGCCATATCACGGGCGATGATGGTATATGATTTATTTTATTTATGCTTAACGTTCTACTCTCGGAACATTAAATACGCGATGTTAACGAGATTAATTTACCCAAATGTGGACTTACGGTTACGTTTATTTCAATTTTTTTTTTTCAAAAACCAGTTATTTTTATATGTTTATTATAATCGAATAAATGTAGTAGCTGTTTTATAATTTTTTCATGAATACGCGTTGTTGTGTTATAAACGTTTTGTTTAAAATATATTTTAAAATTAAATTTTTTCTAAATATACATATGTTTGTTATAATTACGATGAATAGGAAACGATAAGTAAAATCAGTATACAATGTATTATGAAATAATAATAAAAATAAGATACATCTGAGTTGACAAGAAGCTAAGTACGTTAAATTGCTGATAAAGTATTAGGCAAGACGCACAATAATATTAATCTTCTAGAAAAACGTAATCAATCTACGACAAAGAGTTATATTTATTAAAATAAATATGCGTCCAAAATGTTGATACAATTCGTCCTGATATTTAAATTTACATGTCAGTAGCTTATCCAGGTGTACTACAATGTATTACTCCGCATATTCGATTTTGGAGGTAACTTGATCGCCTAAATGTACTTTTTTATTATTATTTATGACATGAGTTGATTTGGTTTCTTGTTTGTCTTTTGGCCCATTATTACCGCGATTCAGAGCATGTTGAAAATTTTATGTAGCATTCGTCTGGTTCGTCCGACAAACAGCACAGTATCAACCGCGAATGTACTTCAGTTATCATACCTTTTAGATATATATTAAGTGGTCAAATTGCTTATTGATGATCTTAGATAATTGATGGGATGACATCACTTTTATCTGGCGTAATTTAGTCCTATTACGCATTTATTTTAACGGTACACGATAAAGTAATTATATATATATATATATATATTTATATATATATATATATAATTAAAATACAATAAATGAAAGATACGTTTCCTAGCCATATTTACAATTTTAATATTTTAATTGTATAATTTTATTATTTTATTAATATGATTTATACGATTTATACGAAGATTATTTTATGCACCACATGCTAAAAGTGTATATGTGCGTATGTAAAAGTTTTTTTTTTAAATGAATAATCCTCCCGGGTGTTTTCACTTATCTTTACGTTATTGATAATGATGTGTGTCTACCGGTAACTTAAATGTGCATATCCAAATTCTATAACCATGCTCTGACCGTGCTTGATACGGCTTGAATATTCTCCTATCCACCGTGAAGGACTATATGTGGGCATTCGTTCAGGATATGATCCATTGTCTGGTTTCCTTATTGGCAGTCATAAGATGAATCAGATTTGAAACTCCACTCTGCAAGCATATGATCATTATGCCCGTGGCCCATACGAATGCGGTTCACCCAGCTATTTCGCTCTAGGTTAAAATAGTCGCCTGCTACCTGGTGTGCCTATTATTCTGTTTCTATCTGCGTTCTTTTGATTTCACTCTTCTTTTCAGGCTGCGACCTCATCAAAACCCTTCGATAAGAGTTTTGTATCTAATCTGTGAGCTGGCTTTCTCGATTTCAGTCTCTCTAGCCCTTGTCGATCTTGATGTAGTGATAGATTTAGATAATTTGCATACTTCGTCCATTCTTTAATAGTTACAATTTTTACTTTATTAATAATAAATAATAATCTAACGATTACTCTACTTCTTTTATAGAAAATATTTTATTCAACATCCTTAAAAAACGCATCAACCCAGGGCTCAAATATGTTTTAAAATAATATATTTAATTACATCATTGTCTATGCTTATACGAAACTGTAATTGAACTCTTAAGAATTAATAAAAATAATACAGTTTTAAACAACCTAGGTGATTCGAAGATCTGCGCTGTAATACGAAAAATAGCAATACCATCAGAAAAGGAGAATTTAATGCTGTGAGCTACTCAGGTGAAAAAAATCATGATTAGTGTAGTCGTTCCGGATGGCAGAAAAATGAATTAGATATTGAATAGATCAGAATAGAAATTACCAGTGTAAACTATTGTACGGTATGAACACACCAATAATAAGGAATTAACAACAAATTCGTAAGTACGTCAATTATTAAAAGAAAATTAGTATTCCGATTGCTAGATTAAAGTCAGCTTAGTAGATTATTTCGCTGCAATTAGCTTTTCTGTAGTTATTCTTATAATTGCTTAAGATAAAATGTTTGATTTATTTTGTCATTTGATCACTTTTGTGTGTTTCGTGTACATTACATATTTCTTTATCATTGTCGAGTATAATCGGTTGCTTTATATCGGCGTAATTTGTCATTTGTTAAAAATAATACGATCATTTTTGCTTTTGTCCCGCGCGTAAAGTAAAACTTTTTACAATTACAATTTATATTTTCTAAAATGTAAGTACAACTTGTCAGTGCATCGATACTCGACCGTGATGTTGAGAAGGATAATCATATCTGTGTGCACGTTTTTCAATAATTACAATTAAATTTCTCATTGCTTGGGTAGATATTTTATACGATTATCAGGAAACATTACTTCATATATGGGAAAAATAATTTCTTTTTAACACTAGAAGTATATTAACACATCATGTTTAGCGTGGAATAATCGTATTCCTTTAATTATGACATATTTACAAATAGTTTAAAGCACTTATATATAAAAGACAAAAATGATTAATATCGTGACAGCCGTCCGTATAGCAAGCCAACGTAGCAACGTATAATTTAAAGACGCACATCAGTTTTTTGATTTGTCACTATTATGCGATCTATATCTGGAACGATGGTTAACCTTGGCAACGCAGAGAAAATCATATTTTATATATATATATATATATATATATATATATATATATATTATAAGTCGTTCGCTCATTTTGAGCATCGTAAAGTAATGTATTGTGTGTAATAGACCTTTTTAATCCTCGGCACACTTAATGATCTTTTACAGCGAGGTGATATTGAAAATTTTAATTTAGGTCGTGTACCACATCAGATCTTTAATCATTCCTACTATAATCAGTTTTTTTTAAGTTGCTCCATCGCATAATGTAGCCCCCCCCCCAAAAAAAAGGTATCAAAATCGGGTATACGCATTAACTTCTTTTACCGCGGAGTTCGCTTTTTTTATTGTCCATGACACACACACACACACATATTTATATATATACATATTATATCTCATCATCATTAAATCCTTCTCCGTGTCGGAGGTAGGCGACTACTTACCTATGCATATTTTATTGTACAGAGTATGTAGCGTACAAAGTAATCATAATATGGCGTGAGTGCAAATAAACACACACATATCGGAGAACTGATTGTAATCGCTTTGTTGTCACAACACAATACAGTCTCGCTTGTTTTTGTAGTGTACTATATTATTGTTACTAGCGCGTATAGTGTTGTTTGTGGTGGTTTGGCATTGTCTTCTGCGCAATAATATTAGTATTATTTCTATTTTTATTTAGTGATGATAATTTTTGCGTCGTCACTGGTAATCGAACTGGGTACCTTCCATATAGAAGTTCGTGTTCTAGTCATTCTATCTCGACGATATATATATATGTGTGTGAGTGCGTGGTATTGAGTGAGTTTTGTAATACTACATCAAGCGAAAATTATTTACCAAAAACTCATAAGTATATTTAGTATTTATTTAAATACTAAATCCACCAGGTGATTTATTTTAATAAAATTCAATTATATAAGATCGTAAAATGTATCCATAGGCTCATTTGGGAACTAATTTAACTGTTCGGTGTATATTAAATATAGACCAGTCCCTATGTCGACCTCTAGTAAGATTTTATTCGTTTTAATGCTGTAAACGATCTCTACACTAGCGATTGTACTAGGTATTGTCAATATCATTTATAAACTTCGGACAAGATTTTATCAAACTCAGATGCCTTCATTGCTTTTACTATTTCACATTACAGCTCTTTAGGGAACGTTTTATTAATATTACAATTTTAGAATTCTAAATAAGAATAATTATAATTAATAGTTGAAATCTGCACGTTACAAATATAACCCACTGGTTAAACTTTTGCTATTTATTATACTGGTCAATATTTTATATTTCCAAATCATTAAGTTTAAGACGTTTGAAGAGTCTTAAATCCTGACCAATAAATATAAGTACTAATGCTTCTTGATTCGTATGGTTATACAGCATGTTTTTATGTCGGTGAGCTAAATCAGCGATGGTTTTGTTAACCCATCGAATTTCTAAATTGGTGTATAGTGTTTCGTTTCGTACAAACCAACTAGTATTACTTATCAGATGAAGAAATTTGTTTCGAATCATTTAAATAATTTATTTATTCAATGCTTGCAACTCACAGTTGGCTTCCATACGTAAAGGCTGGTCGTATAATATTCTGTTAAAGATGAAGTTTTTGCATCGATATGAGGTCTCCAAGTTAATTTAGAGTCCACATGTAGCTCCAAGTAGTTTGCGGAGTTAGCTACTGTGGTACTTCTTGATTATTTACGCAGACTACATACTGGAGATCTCACTTATCCAGGCTGAAGATAACATTGATAGATTATTGCTCATTAAGCATAATTTTTCGGTCATTCGTTCACTTTGTTACACGGTTCAAAGCATGCTGAAAGTGTATCGTTGATTCGGCTTGACTAGTTGAAGTATTCCCGGGTCACCAGCAAGTACTGCAGTTGTAGTTTCTGCATTTGTATATAGGAAGGCTCTTCAGATGGTTCCTTCTGATACGCCCATTTTCATTGTTTTAAATGAAGATTTTACATTTTTATAAGATACACAGAATTTTCGGTTCGATAAGTATGCAGACGACACCAGTTGGCTAGTAATCTGGTACTCAGTTTGGATAAAAGGTCCTGATGCAATACACGGTTAAATGCCTGCGCGATATTATGAAACTCCGCAAAGCAATATTTCTTTTCTTCAAATGCTTTCTCTGCTGTTGATGTTATTCGATAAATTAGATGAATAGTAGAATGATAAGCACGGAACCGAAATTGACGGTCTGGTGTATACATTGGTGGTTTGAGATGTTTAAGGAGTACTTTCTCGGATAATTTAGATATTAGTAATAGTGACATTAGTCGGTAAGATGCTACGTTTTCCGGTTTAACTAATTTCTGAAACCTAATAATTTGATCTGTTTTAAAGGATTCTGGTACATCTTCAAGCCTGAATGTGGCATTGAAAATGTATGTTAGTAACGCAATTCCATTTTTTAATAGTTTCTTCGGTATCGCTGGTGATATTTTGTTTATTTCTGGCGATTTCTTGGGATTAATATCATTAAAGAGAAGTTACAAATTTAATTGACTAACGAGGTAGTTCTGTGATGTTGAATTTTAACTGAAACTAAATGTTGTGTGGTTGAAAACCCCTTAATAGATGTGTAGCAAATAACTCAGCTTTTATTCATCTCATCGTATCCAGTTACCAGTTTCAATTCAGTTATGGGATTCTAGTTGTTGGACTTTTGAAACGATTGTTTGCTTTCCACAAGAATAGTTGTTATGGTCACTTGGACGTTATCGAAGTAGTTACTTTTTATGAAATGAATTTTTGTCTACTGAGTTACAAGTGTTATGCCAGGCACGTTTTTCTTTTCTTCGTCTGTAATCAGTTGTGTGATTTAAAAAGGTATAGCAATTTTCAGAAATTATTGTACCACTTTGCAAGTTGCTTCTATAGAGTATTAACTCGGTGTATCTATTTCCTTTTTTATTTTTAATCATAAGTTTATTTGGTGATAAAGCTCATCTCTGTACTTTTCTCAATTTGTGCGCTTATTGATGAGCTGCATCGTCCTAGTTGTATTATCAATTGACATTCTCTATGGTTGTAGTGGAATGTATGAATCACAAATGTTTATGATTTTTGTCCCTTTTATTTGATATATGTGAAACTTTATTCCATGTAAGCTGTGATTTGCATTTAAAACTCCAGCTGTTATTTGCAATTAAAGCAACGGTTGTTATAATGACATTCTATAGTTTTCAGCGTGAGGACATTATTTTCGAGTCACAATTTACAAATGTTCATGCGATTACACCTACATTTTCAGTGATGATTACATTGTGCAAGTTGAAAATGTTTTAATATTACTTACAAATATTGGAGGAATTTTTGGTTTGCTATTTTTCACTATATAATTATATGTTTGTTTTGCCGTTGATGTCGATGATAGAGCTAAATTGGTAGCTCATTGTCATATTAAGGCATCTCAGTAGATTCTCTAATATTAATGCAGTATCTTGTAAAACTACATTAAATCTTACTTGTGTTTTGTTTGCAAGTCTCGTTGTTATTGTATGTTGAATCTATAGATATAAATATTATAAGTGTTTTTTCTTGATAGAAGGCTTTTAACTCAATGATGAATAATGCGTCATAAGAAACATTTTTTGTGGTTGTTGAGAAATTTATTTCGAATTTGTACCGATCCAGGACATTTGCTTGTATTTGCATAGCACTTGTTGATACCGCTATCATCACATCTATTAAATTAAAGTTATCGTTTAATAGAGAATGAAATTACTCGTTTGATCAATGTAACTAAGAGCTTACCATGCATTGGTTATATATGTACTTATGCCATTTGTATTTTTTCTAAGAGTAACATCGGTCGGTGGAAGGTGCGTCGATGGTGGTGTAGTGCATGTAGAATAATCTGTTATATTACGTGCGGGCTAACAGCCAGATACAACCCTACAAATGCAATGTTATATGCATACTTGCTTATATACACTTACACATTACATCTGCACACGTTTATGAAATTAGTGATCACCACCCATGTTAGTAAAAATAAGATAACGAATAATCTCACCAAGTTCAGCGATATTATTATCTTGTGATAACGATTATATATCCACGTATAAATATAGAGATAACAAAACTACACTATCCGATGGTAAATCACCATTTAATTTCATCGAGTTAACATCAATATATAAAGACAGAAATTATTTTTCAGCTTTATGTATGCGCAATTTACCAAATGTTTTTAGTTTCATGAAGAAAAAAAATATAACTACAGGAACGCTCATGATTTTTAATCCTAGTGATAAAATTATATAAGATCGCATCTCTGAATAGGATTATCCCACATGCATTTACCTTTTTCAGTACCAAATGCCAATAAAACAATTTTCCACTTTCTTCACAACTAGTTAACCACAAAGTGTTTTCATGTTGAGATACGTTGAAATGACCTGTGAAGTCTTATTACCATTCTTTTGTAGATTTGCTAAGTTTCCAGAGATTATTGTCACGTGTCTTTGAGTTTTAACAAAATTCTATTCCATCATTTTTATATTTAAATAATACAGATATTACTCTGCGATTAAGGATATTGTAAAATGATTTATAGATCAAATAGTTTGTGGCGTTCTTGTTGTTCTGTAACAGCTTTCGACAATGATTTTTAAGCCGGATTAGTTGCCTAAGGCTACATGAAAGGTAATGATTGTATCCGTTATTAGAGTAATTAATAAGAATTGACTTGGTAACAGCGTTTTTTATGGTCTGTCAATGAGTGATATGTTACTAATAAGATAAAATTTAAATTATTGTTGACCAAAAGGTCATAAATATTTCCAGTTAGCAAGATTAAAGTTATATGGTGATTCATTAATGACAACTTTCCTTGTTGTTAAATAGAAGAGAATAGGATTGTGCACTGAACAAAGCTTACTTCAAGAAGTAGGCCTCGAAATAGAATAAACATATTTAACGATAACAACGTCTGTAACTGCTAGGCTTGGCAGCACAGGAAAGCAGATAATTGTTGGTGTATATGGTGCAAGAATGTTAAGATTGAATTTAAGGGAGTCGTCATAATTTAATGCCGGGTCTATTGTTATAACAATTCCAGATTAAATTGCACTATTTTGGTAAACATAACACTTCCCGCTAATACTATCATGCCGTTTCAACTTTATGTATCAACCAGCAGCATTGGTGTGCTGCGCCACGCATAGTAATAAGCGGCATTACTAGTGGAAATTCTATAACTAAAACACGTAACAACAAATTAACCCAAGGCGAAGATGATTACACTATGGCCAATGGCCAACTTACACAATAAGTATACTCATGATTAACATCAACGGCTTAAACACTGGTTCTTAAATTGAAGTATTTTTGAATATTCTAGTATTGTTAAAGTAAGAAAAATTAATACCTACTTTTCTATCTACATTTTTATCAGGAAAGTTATAGTTGCTTTATGCTCTCGTGATTGTTACCGAATATTACATATGCTTTTTCCTGCCGCTTAATGTAGAATATTTGATCATGCCGATATTTACTATTTTAATGTCTTGCATTATTCTGTATTTAACATATGTTCGATTTAAAGATACTTATAACAGCCAACATGATTATTGCAAGTAAGTTTTGTATAAGTAATATAGCTTTTTCGAATATCTAAAATCAAGATATTTTCAAATGCAAAATTTATATATTGCAAAAATAAAGTTAAAATATCTGTAAATTTTTAAATTTTTAACATTTAATTTATTATCTTTTTATGCGATTTATGATTATGCCTTGTGCCTTATTTGCGTATTGTTTTCATCGTTTTACATATAACTAGAATGCGGATTTCTCGGCATTTGCCGAATCATTTTGCTGCACGCTACAGAAGATCTGATCACAGACAAATTCGAATTGGAGTTCGCTGATTCTACAACCGAAATTTTATTTTGCCGAAAAGTGCCAAAAAACAAAATAAATGCCGAAAACAGAATAAATGCAGAAAATGATGATTAATACTATTTTAAACATTTTTTGCATGTTAAAAAAAATCCATTGATGATTTTTTTTTAATTTTGATTTTTAATCGTGTAGAAGTCGAAAAGTTTGTAAGGTCGTTCTATGTCATATTTCGTGTCTGTGACTAATATGATAAATAGTGTGAATCGGCATTTTACTTTAACCGTTTACTTTTACTTTTCATTTCTGTTTTCTATGTTGTTACTAGTTTTGTTACCTGTTTTGGTTTTCTCTAAATAAAGGTGTGTTCTGTTTATAATTAACATTTGATTTGTGTTTTTTTTCGATTCGTTAGATATTTTAATTTTTGTTTACTTTATTTCCTAATATTTGTAATTTGTTCTCAAAATGCCAAAATCGACCTCTGCAAAAAGTGTTTTATTAAAAAGATGGATTCAGATAAGAAGAATGCTGTGGTAGCTAAAAATACCGGATATATAGATTTAAAGAAAATAAGTAATTTTTTAGTTGAAGGGGAAGGAGAAATAAATACATTTAGTCCTACTGAAATTAGGGCATACAAATACGCGCCAATTACGTCGGCAGATGTGGAAAGAAGCTTTTCTCATCTGAAAAATATTTTAAGCGATAAACGCCACCAATTTGGCGAATTAAATTTTGAAAAACATTTAATTATTTCATATAACGCCAAATTATTTAAGTAATAGTGCAATAATTGTATATGTACAGTTAATTAATCCGAAATTTCATGTACTGTAGTGTTGTAATATTTTTCTATATATATAGTATTTAATAAATCCGTAATTTCGTATACTGTAGTGTTTTATTATCTTTACTTCGGTTTTCAATGCTCATATAAAAATTGTATGTGAAATATAAGCCTTTTTTTATGAATGCCGGAAAATGTCGAAAATGACTTTTTAAACGCCGAAAAAAAATTTTTTAGTACCGATAAATCCGCACTCTACATATAACCGTTACGGTAGAAATTATAAGGTTTGTAAATTACGATGTTTATTCTTGTTCTGAGAGTTAAAACATCATAAATATGAAAAGTAGTTATAAAAAATATTATACTTGTAATATAATTTATAATTTAAAAACTAGATTTAAACGGAAACAATAATTGTGTCTACAGGTTTTACTAACATTCAGTTTATATATAGAATCAGTGGCTATAGTACCCCAGTTATTAATGACATTAAAATAACAAATCGGACCGGGTGGTGTTGAGCTATATAATTATTGTTGCATCGAGCAGCGAACTTCAAATTCTTTATTGAATTTACGATTATTATTTTAAAAATCGTTATTATGTTCAATGTGGAATGGTTAAAGCTATGATATACGCTGTATTCTTTTCTCTTTATTTCAGAAAGGGTAAGATATTTTCTTTTATTACCGCTTTCTGCATTTGATTTTACCGTTAGGTGATTTTTCGTAGGAAAAAAGTAAACGTCGTACAAATATTTTAATATTATATATAAAGGTGCTAGCAATTATCAAATGCAATTTTTATATCTACCCCAACAGATTGTTTTTTATTTAACTCCTCTTTAATGTTAATATTAACATATACTGCATTTTCGGTAGATTATTTCCAAATTGTTTTTGTTAAAGAAATTTCGTTCATTTACATGGTATAGAATTTTTGTTTTTAATAATTTGTTATATATTTCCCAAAATACATTCGACAAGCAGATTATTTAACGGCGTTAGGGTCTTTGGTTTTTATAATTGGATTATACTTTATTGCTTAAATACTTTGGGGTATATTTTCCGATTTCCAGATTTAAGTTTCTAAAATTATTTTATGTTATAGACAACAGGGTTATTGGTCGATAGTCCGCTTACATTTTTTCCTCGTTTCTTAATACCAATTATCTTTGGTTTTTGAAATTTCTGAAGAATTGTATTATCTATTTTATTATAAACGTTGGTAATGTACTTTTTTTGCCAGTTTTCCCGAGTTCTTCCTAAATTCTGCGGCATGCCTTTTTAATGGCATTTCTAACGCGCCGATTTCAATGATTTTTGAGAATGTTTTGTGCAGTGTCAGGAATCCTTCGATATTATGCAATTGTTTTCTGACGTCTGAGGATAATTTTTTATTCATTTCGATTTTACTTATTGTGACTATTCTATCAGGTTTTATTGACACCTGTATTTTGCGGGGTTAAAAGGAAATTTTCTAAGTGTACACCATGCCTTCCAATTACTATTTGTGAAGTTTATCGTTTCAGTTGTGTTGATCCATTTTTATCATTTTTCGATATGAAGTGTCGTAATATACCAGTTCGTTTTTTGTGTGTCTGAACTTGTATAACAGCTACCTAGAATGAATCATGATCTTTAAGAGATGGAGTAATATTTTTTAGCGCATTATTCATATGTTCCTTAAATAAATTACAGCCAGCCTTTTTAAAATTCCATCTCTTTTCGGAGTAGAATTTATTACTGTTACACCAAATGCAGTTACTATCACAAATTGACTACGAACCCGTTGAATACTGTCCTTTGGAAATTTGCTGTGTCGCTCGTATAAATACAATACACATGGAGTGTATGTTATTCTATCTTGTAGGTTTATGCTTTACATTACAAATCAATTTCAGATTGTTCAGCTCTATTCGGTTATTAATCTTATCATTTTCATCCTCATCGTGTACCCCAAATTTGTTTAATAATTATGAATATAGATCGAATGATATTTTCATATTAGAAGTACTTTAGCCTTTACTTTAAGGACGATGGATTGTAGATGTTCTTTAAGGTCATATTTAATATTTCGATTACTATAAAAAATATAATATTGCGGTCTGATGTTGACGGCAGAAAGATTTATAGATTTTCATTGTCGTCATATTAAATAGTTTGATTACTATAAAAATACATTATTGCAGCCTGATGTCTAAATTATCTTTGTATTTGATCGGAGATTAGTACGGACATAAGTTACTTTTTCCGATTTTCTATGTGGGATATGTGCAGCTAATTTAAAACTAGTCAGGTTACTTTTTTGCACTGTGTCTTCGTGAGAAATCGTATGAATTTCTTGTTAAGTTGTTATGTCTATATTGTAATTTTCTGTTATTTGTACATTACAACCTGTTTTACCTTCTTATAGTTCTTCTACATTTAAACTTAATATTCTAAACTTTCCTGTTTCCAGTATCGGGAATTAGCATTATCGTTGCAGGAGTTATGAAAATTACTATTTCTGTGTTTTAAGTTTTCTTCTCAATATCTAGGAGGTATGATCAATAATTGCTGTCTTTCGGTCTCTACCGTATCCCATTTAAATTTATTTAAATATACGGACAGAATTTATTTCAGCAATCTCTTTAAATACGAACAAATAAATAATCAATTTTATATAGTCGCACTAAGGATAAAATCGTTTATACAAATTCTCATTGATGTTGCACGATTTAAATGTATTGCATTAGAAGAAGAAAGAAAAATTTATTGTTAAAATAATTATACACAGAAAAAACAGTCTAATAATAGGTGTTTTATCGTTCCGAAAATTATGAATTTCATAACCGATAAACTTAATCATAACTTAAATGTACGCGAAACTGAAAAATTAAACTTATTAGTCAGCTGTTATTTCGCAGGAAAAATTCCACAAAAAACCTGCATCGACAATATTTTAATTAATAACTTAAAAAATAATTAAAGTAAACAATGTCGTATTAAAAAATATTAGCATGTATTAATATAAATAAATTGTTAGAATTTACGTAAAAAAAATTAATATTTTATCATATCAAAGTAAAATATGTTTTATTCGTCTATGCTTATATTTTTTGTACCTGTGTCGTAGCGATTCATAATCGTAATCACCGATTTCATTAACGTTTTTATCAGTGGACATACGGCAAGTATGGAAAAATTTTGAAGTACTGATCTTGTTTCTTGTACATAAGGATAATTAAAATGTCGTGAGTTTTAATGCGCATATACCTAGTTTTATTCAGCATAATTCTGAGGCAGTGATTTTGCAATCGCTGCAGTTTATTTATATTACTCAGGCTGATGTTAGACCAAATAGGGCAAGCGTATAAAATTACTTGTTTGTATATTAATAACTTATTTATGGGTGCTAACGTTGATCGCCTGTTAAATATTGGAAATAGCACATTCATTTTTTTGCGTACTCTAGAGATACATTGGTGCTCAAGTTGTTTAAAGCAGGTTTGCGTCTTGTAAATGTTAAGGTTTCAGTTTTACTATCGTTAATTTATATTTTCCATTTGTAACAGAATTTGGATAACTTTATGTTGCACTAATTAGTCTGTTACTAATGGTATCTATGCGATATGATGATGTTAATAAGGCGGTATCATCCGCATATAAGTGATAGTGGACATTGTCTATAACGGGAGTGTCGTTTATCTATATAAAATAAACAGAAATGGTCCGAGTAAGAGTTCTGTTTGTATCACAATGTTTTCTTAGTCTAACCAGTAATATTTTCAAATATTTTACTAATATGGCTGAGTAGACTGATAGGCCAGTAGATTTTGGATCATTTTTACACTAATTCTATAATGACCTAAGGAGTGTTTGTTATTCAGGAAATTGATAAACTTTTTGACCTCTGTGGGAGATGTTAGGTCCTCTACATTTAATGTAGACGTGTTGCTTATTAAAAATGTGTTTATTGTTTCTCTTACTTTTCATTCGTGATAGCAAGTAGACATTACATTATTCTGATTACGTATGCTTTCAAAATAATTAGCTATAAGTTCAACTTTATCATTATTTGAGTATGATGTATTGTCTGCACTACCAGATCTTATTAAAGGCGGCAAGAAAGTTTGTACGCAATAGAAAAATTTATTAATTTTCCATAGCTGATTTTTGCGGTATATTACTAAAGAACTTGTAGTAATGAAAGGTTTTTTCTAGTGTTTTGACTAAATTATTTAATTTATAAGTTTTTTATAATGATACGAGTTTTCGTTGTGGCATCTTTGATATAATTTCCTATAATTTTAATTATTTTTAATGTGCTGCTGGAGAACGAAAATTTCTCGGTATTATTAGTTATTAAAGGTATTAACTTTTTAGCAGCATTTATGATAATAAAATTCAAATAGCTAATATATTTATTGGCGGAAATAGGATTACGTAGAGCTGTTGGAATTTTAACTTCATTTTGTAGAAGCTGTTGATATATTTTTTCCAATTTGCTTTAGAATAATTAAACATGGATTCCAAATTAACTTGGTTAAGATTGCCATCGAGAGAAAACATTATTGGATTGTGGTTGGAAGAGAGTTCATTAACTGATATTGGGTCTGTAAAATTAGAAAAGTTTTTTACAAGGACCAAGTCTAATAGACTAGGTTTAGAATCAGGATGGCCTGGAAAAAATGTGAATTCCTTTGGCCCAATTATTTGAAAATTTAATACCGAAGATAAATTTTGTATCTCGTTTCCCGCTCTGTTGTCGCTAAAACAGTTTCAAGCACGGTGTTTTAAGTCTCCTGAAATTATGACTCTATCTGAATTAGTATTTTACTATCATTCTGGAAATTTACCAGCCTGGTTGGTGATCGATAGACCGCAAAGATTATGAGCGATTTGTCGTTAATTCATACCTTAGCTCAAATCGCCTGAATATGTTTGGAACAGGTTCACAAAACGTATTTTTATGAATTAACAATGGTACTCCGCCACTCCCGTTTGTTTTATTTTGACGAAATATATGATAGTTGGGCATATTTAGTCAAGTGCTCTTATCAACTTTGGTTTCAGAAATTCCAGCAATTTTTACATTATTCAAGTACAAAAAAGTTTTTAATTCATTAATTTTACTAAAGATGGAATTTTCATTCCATCCTATAATATTAATAATATTCCTCGTGTTTTGTTTAGAAAAGGAGAGAGTTAATTTTTACTTCGAAAGCGTCAATAGCGCATTCAATAACGGTTGTTATTATGTGGAAAATATCAAAGCCAACTATTTGATTTTAGTTTAGAAATAATTGATTGAGGTGTACGTTATCATTCTACTTAGGTCTATTTTTTTGATAAATTCTAATAAAAAAGCTAAATCATTATTACTATTAGTATTAATATTATATATATTTTTATCATAACTATTGCTATTTCTTTATCTAGACGCCGCCTGAGTGTATGTTCGTGGGTAATTATTATTACTGTTATTAACTAATAGTACTAATATTCCGACTATTGTTACTAATTTATCGGGTTGTCCAGCGGAAGGCTGGTTTTACTTAAGTTTAAAAAATTATTATTATTAAATGTATTTCGGAGAGTTTTCTTATTCGTTATTATTTCAGAAATTTTTGTAAATACAGTGTAGAGTTCGCAGTATGTTGAACATTACAATTTGCGGATTTCATAATGGTGTCAGTAATGCAATATTCAAAATAATGCAGTCCGCCGCATTTTAAACATTTAGTAGTTTTAAAATAATTGCCATGCCCTAGGTTAAAGCGCTGTTTTTTTTTCTTTTGCGTTGAATTTTTCCCAACGTACGCGAGACAATAACAGATTTCTTTAATATTGAATATGTCTTTAAAATTAGTATTTGCTGGGAATACTGCTGAGAATATCGGTAAGTTTACTACAGTATTGTTTTCTAAATTTTTCTTCGTGAATTGTTTTATAATATTATTAACAACGTCAGTTTTTACATCGTTAATATCAATATTATGAGGAAGACCTTTTAGTACTAATTTGATTGGTTTCCTCGTTTTAGGTGTATGTGTGTGTATAATGTTGAACTTTCATTTTCTTAAGTGTATTTAACGTAATAATTTAAATCTATAGTGTATAAAAATTGCGTATTTTTACTTGTTTTGATTTTTACATTATTTTTTGTCATTCCGTTAACATTAGTATTAAAATTGTGTTGTAGCGGACCGCGAAATATAATTGGTAGAATTTTATTTTTATTATCACTATTATAATTATTTTTATTATTATTAGTAGTAATATCAGTAGTATTAGTGTGAACATTATTGTTACTTGTAACGCCGTGTCATTCTGCGCTTCGACTGTCGCATCCAGTAGCCGAGTGAATCTGTTTTTGGCTGGAATTTCCGATACCGACGTATTTGTTCTTTTAGTTGAGCTTTTACTGTTGCGGTGGAAAGCAGCCGACCAGTTTAGTGTAGCAAGTTCTTCGTTGGTTTAATAATATCGTCTTCCTCATAATCATCATCATCACAACGCTGGTCGAACGACGTAGAGTACATATGCATCGCGGGAGCGTGCTCATTTTCGTTATTCAGTTTATCGTGGAAGGGGCCGGGTACGGCGCAACCTCCTCCGCCACTATCAATATTAACACCAACATCCCGACCTCGTGACTCTGTCAGGTGGCGGAGAAACATATCCGAAAAGAGTTAAACGCGTATAACAGTTTCAAGACACGAACAATTATTTGCCCTTAATCTCGTAGGAAATTTAACTTAAATGAATACAGTTTTGAAAAATATTTCAACAAGTATTAATATAATTATGTCATAATTTAATCGTGGGTCAAATTAATTATTTAGAAAATTATTCGAATAACTCGTGGAATTCGAACTTTTATACTTTGTATATATGCGTGAATTAAACAATATTTTTAAAGAGAAGAAAGAAAAATATTTATTTTAGAAAATAGTTATAAAGAAAATAATCTATTAATAAATGTTGTTTTATCATTTCGAAAATTATAAATTTCATAACCGATAAACTTAATCATAATTTAAATATACGCGAACTGAAAAAAAATAACGGTAGTTAATTGTTATTTTGCAAGAAAAATTCCACTAAAAACCTACATCTGAAACATTTTAATTAACTTGATAAATGATTAAAATAAACAATAAAGTTAGAGATATTAATAAATAAATTGTTAGAATTTACGTAAAAAAAATTATATATTATTGCTCAAAGTAAAACGTGTTTTATACATCTATGATTGGTATTTTTTTTACTTGTGTCGTAACGATTGAGAATCGTAAACACTGTCATTTTTTATCAGTAGATTTTTTTTTTTTAAACCCAAGTAGGGCAAGTTTATTCATCTTTTCTGTGTACATTGAATTGTGCTTAATAATAAATTATTAACTAACGAATAATTTATAGATTGAATTGTAAACCTTATTATAGAATAACAAAGAAATTACATACTTAAATTGGTTACATCATAAAGTAACGGTGATGATTAGTCATCATTAACATTTACTATAACATAATAATGAAAAGAGTACATATTTACATTATTAAAGTAAATATTATTAATAACAATAATACTATTTATATCGTAACGACTATTCAAACGTTAGTTGTAAAATATCGAATACACAATGTAATTCTTACAAGTAACTCATGAATTCAAAGTGTATATATATATATATATATATATATATATATATATACATTTTTTTTTAATCATTAACTTATATTGGGAAAACATTTGTATTACTGAATTAATTAATAGCATTACTTACTTGAAAATCACTACTACTACGATAACTACTAATATTTATTAACAATTTGAGTAAGAAACTTGATCACTCTATTTTATAGTTAATTTTTCTCTCATTAAATCATGAAAAAAAGTACCATTTTGTATTCATTATTTCTGTCTAAGATTAATGACGTATTTGCGCATATATTATACTCATCTCTTAACTGTCTAAAACGTTTATATTCAAAAATTAGATGTTGCGTATTGTCGATGCTCATTGATCCACAAACAAGACAGTTCGGAGCGATGAAGGTACTCCCTAAAGTTACCACATGTCCCGAGAGTACCTGCGCGTTAAAAAAGATGATATTCAGATTTTTCATTTTAAGTTTATTTATTATATTGGGAAAGAAGACAATATTGAAAAATATTAAAATATTGTTCTTAATTGTTTCTATAAGGATAATTTAAAATGTCGTGCATAGTTTTAATGCGCATATATCCTAATTTTGTCCAGTACAACTCTGAGGCCGTGATTTTTTAATCGCTGTAGTTTATATTACTCGAGCTGGTGTTATACCGAACCGGGCGAAGGTATAACATTGTAGGTACGATAGTTGTTAACTTTATAGGTGCTGATCCTGTCTTGGAACGTTGTACGATATGTTTTTAATCATTTTTACACTAATTCTATCCTGACTAAAGGAGTGTGTGTGTTTTTCAGGAAGTTGATAAATTTTTTACTTCCTGTATGTGAGTGATGTTATTTAGTGTAAGCGTGTTGTTTATTAAAAATCGATTTATTATTTATCTTACTCTCCGCGCGGTAGCGAATAGACATTTCATGTATATATGTTTACAAAATTATTAGCTATAAGTTCAACCTTATCTTTATTTGAATAGGCTGAGTTATCTCCACTTTAGGATCTTATAATGGGCGGCCAGAAAAATATTTATTAATTTTCCATAGTGTAGTAATTTGCGGTACATTATTGAGGAACATATGTAGGGAGGGTTTTTTTCTTTTTCTAGTGACAGTCGTCTTTAGACTAATTTAATCTATAATATAGGTTTTTCTTATAATAATGAATTTTCATTGTGATATATTTGATATAATTTCTTGTATTTTTCATCTTGATTATTTTTAATGTGTTGGTAAATTTCTTAGTATTTTCAGTTGTTAGAGGGTGATATTTTGGGCAGCATTTATGATAATAGAATTGAGATAGCTAATAATATATTTATTGACGAATAATATGTAGAGTAGTTGGAATTTTATTTTAAGCGATAATTTACGAACCCGCTGAATAAAAACTATACCTATAAATGAAAACACGAGTTATGGAATAAATGAAATCTCTAAATTATTTTTTGATCATTTAATATGATTTATATCATTTCAGATTACGAACTAGCGTACAAGATAAATATTTAATTGCGGATAATGTTCAAGTAAATTGGACGTCGCCAGTATGTTTATTTGTGGTTCGAGACGGGAAAAGTTATTAACTTGTCGATTACAATGCGATACCGTGTGTAAAAATAATCGAATGATTAGAAACTGACATTTAACTTGTATACACGTTTTAATCGAATAACGTGCGACGTTATTTAATATTGAAAATATAACTATCCAAATATAATTTATGCGATTATTTACAAAATTACGGTTAGTCCCCAAACTTTTCCAACGACTCCCTATCTTGTGCGGCTCGGATACAATTGATTCCTCTCTAACAATATCATCTCGTCATCTAGCCATAGGCCTTCCTCGCGGACGCCGGCTGCCAATTGGCCACACCACTGTAATACCCGTTTAGTCCATCTTTCATCCTTTTTGTCTTGATAAATGTCCGATTTCCATTTTAGCCTGGTGATCCTCTCCACTGCATCTACCAATTTCGTCTGTTCCCTAATTCATGTAACCGTCTTGCGATCTTTGAGCTTGATTCCGTGCATAATCCTCTCGTGAGCCGTTTGGGATTTCCTAATACTTCTATCTGCCCCTTTAGTAAGGCTTCATATGTCAAGACTGGCATCACACGTTGATTATACAGCTTACTTTTTAGACTATTTGGTATTTCTTTATTATTTTTAAAAACGTTTCCTAATTTCCCAAATGCCATCCAGGCAAGCGATATTCTTCTTTTAGCTTCCAGTTGCATTATATTATTCTTATCCATAGTAATTTCCTGTCCCAGGTATGCGTATATATAATATATATATTGAACGAATTTGTTTTTCATGATTCTGTGGCGAGTGTAATATTTTGCTTTTGGATATGTCACTCGAAAACTATAATATAATTTTTATGATTTTATATGTTAACTTTAAAGTTTTATTCGTGTTGAGGTTTGTAAATTTTTATTTTTACTTTTTAATATTAACCTTATATTCGCGTTTCCTTTATTTCATTTTTATTTTGAGGTCTTATTTGTTATTTTTACAATTCTGGATTTTTATCTTTTACTTAACTTTATTTTATTATTTTATTTCAAATGTTACCCGAACTTCATCTTTATGTTATTTGGTAAGTATATTTATAAAATACACCGTACATCACACAACTCTTAACAATCGTAATATTGATAAATTAATTTTGAGAAATGTATGACAAAGTGCGAATCTATTGTTGATTCTAGCAATAGGAAATTACCCAGTTTTTATGTTTTTGTGTTTTTTTTTCCTCGAAAAATAAGGTAAGTTTTCTAGAAAATACTTATACAAAAATGTTTCTCGAGAATCTATAAAATATTTTTTTGCATTCATTAAGTTCAAATTGTGTCGTATATGTATATTTTATTGAAGATTTCCTTTACCCATAAAGATACATATGCCACTAAAGTAAATGTTCCTTTTACCTTTCTCCGAAAGAATCAATAGATTAAGCCCACGATTAACATAATTATATAATTATAATCTCCTATATTGCTCATCGGAGACTTCAATTGTCATACGTCAATAGTAGGCAGCAATCGTACTAATTGAAAGGACGGTTTAAAATAAACCTATTAAATACTATCAATTTTTGTTCATTAAATACAAGACAACCTACGCATTATAGTTTTGCACACCATATCTCAATCTAGTAATTTCTTTACCACAACTAGCAAAGTTGCAAGTATTTCACTATGTGGATTTAGCAGATACTGATCACACGTCTATGATAGTACGCTGGATCGCATGGTTGGCATAGCCAGAATGTTTCGCATCTCACTGCACTTACAAGAAAACTGGCTGGTCTCGCTTTACATTTGAATGCCAGAATATCACAGTAGACTTATCCAAGAACGACAACAACATCGTTGTTAGTATTCCTTCCGATATAGTCAATGGAACTCGTTTATATACAACACCTAAACAGGTTAAAAGAAAATTAGTACCATGGTGGTTGACCGAATTTTCTATAAGTCAGTGCACTGAAAAGTCTCGAAATCTAGTCTCCTACAATTAACCATCGCATAGTAGTCAAGCTCTAGTTAAAGCAAGATGGACGATTAAACGAACAAAGAAAGATTAAGGGAGATTTTACCTCGCCCGTAACATCATCGACTCCAGCAAATTTGGTTTGATCAAAAATTCGTATATTAAGTCACTCATGTTACTATGTATTAACTTCAGTTTTTAACGTTGGTAACACAAAAACGAGCAATTCGAATGACATTGTCTCAACTATCGCTGATTATTACGAGCAAACATCAATTGATGCAAATAATTTTCAGGCCGACAGCCGTTCCGCTCTATTCAACTGTAATAGTTTTGAATCATACAATCAAATTATCAGTCTACGCGAGTTAACAACGACCATTTAAAAAAAAAAAAAACAGGTTAACGAATATATTCATATTAACATGCTAAAAAACGTTCACATTGAAACGCATGAAATATTACTCTAGATATTTAATAAAATTTGGATAGAAAATTACAGACCTTTAGAAAAAGCTTATTCCTGTCCTCAAAAAATAAAAATCCATCTCTTGCAGATAACTATCGGTTAATTCGCCAACTTCAGTTCTGTGCAAAATATTCGAGCAGATAGTCTTCTATCGCGTGAACTGGAATACGAGAATCAATCTTCACAACTTTCAGTGTGGTTTTCTTACACAAACTGCATACTTTACAAAATTAGTAGAATCCTCGTCGCAATAATGTCACCTATATTTTTATCTTACTCAAGTGTTTTTACTTTTTTTCCAGTATTGCTCAATTCATTTTGTAAGTCTAATTTAATTTGTTGACAATATGGTGGTAAGTTTTATAAATTTTGTGTAACTTACCAACCATTGAAGAGTCTGTGTGTTCTTTTTTACAACAGCGTGGAATACTAACTTAAACTTTCGACTTGGGCAGTAGGACATCGTTTGTATATTTTCGAGAGATTTTATTGAGGCGACAAGACATATTTTTGGACATTTTAAAATGCATGAGTAATGTATTCCTCCCCAGAAATACAATTAATAATATAATTTGTCAATATAAATAATTTACAATTTGTTTCCAATTATCTTTTTTAAAATTATCTCTTTAACATATTTTTGAATTTGAAATTAGGAATAGTATATACAATACGTTGTTTGGTACACTGTTTTGTTTCAAATTTATAATCTTACAAGCGTATAAAATTTATATAATTGCCCACTGACCACTGGAAGGTGCGCATGTATTATTTTATTTTTGCAGATCGATAAGGGGAACATATCCAAAAGTAATTCGTTTTATACAAAATTACAGAATTTACACCAATATTTTGTTATCTAGTTTTCGAAATAAGCAGTTGATTTTTTAAGCCCACTTTTTAAATCATTTTTAAATTTTTAATTCTAGATAATTTGTAATATGGTTTTATTTTAGAATAATTTTATTTTTAAATTTTGCATTAAAAAAGAGGAATTTTTTGTTTGTCATATTATTGTGATAAAAATAATGTGTTCTTTGAACTGGCGACATTGTTATAGTTTTTTAGTTAAACTCTTAAGTTTAAGTATCATTATTGACGTTTATTGTGTAAGAGTAGAGTGTTAAGTTAGAATTTTTAAGTGTTAAGCAATTTGTTTCAATGGATTTACCTTTTTTAATATATACCTTCTCACGTTTTTGTGCTATACTGATTTTACTGTTTGGAATATGTAAAAGGAAGTCATGTATAGGTATGATGTAACTATAAGTGAACAAAATTTTTATTTGAACGGTGGTTGATTCCTAAAATGCTTGTGCACCCCTGATTTTAGCAATTCTGTCAGAAATGTCAAAAATGGGTATTTTTAACGAGTTATGAAATTAAAAATAGACGGAAATCATTTTTGAATGTTATATAGAAAGAAAATTATGAATATGTCTTGGAAGAAGGGAAAATTACGTAATTAAATGAAAGTTAGCATAAAAAATTGTTTAAACGAAAGTAAATAATAATAATTAGAAGTTAATATGAAGGTAAAAGAAAAACATTAGATAACAGTGCTTATAAGAGGATGGTTTCCACCTGACATAATTAATTCTTCAATATTTATTTTTATTACATCGTTTCAAAAATCAAATTTCATATTTCCCATATTCACTTTAAAACTTGTATTAATTGAATTTTATTGAAATTATAAACATTATTTTAATAAACATTAAAGTTGTTTACGTGTATATATATATATAAATATATATATATATATGTGTGTGTGTGTATAATAGACTTCAGCGACGAAAAGTAGAAGCATCGTTCACAGATATCCCAATTTCAGTAAGAAATTTAATTTAACGATATTATTGTCAGAGAAATTGTTTCATCAGAGCCGTTAAACTAAGCTAAAAAAATACATTCCCAATGTACTGGAAATGATTTTATAATTACATACATATATGAATGGTTAAAAGTATTATATAATCATCTTCAAATTTAGATGAGCAGATTTTTTTTGTGATCTGCTGGTTATTTTTAATTTTAATTTCGTGTAACTTTTCTAATTTTTCTAACAGAATTTATTTAAGAAATTTTAAATTTTTAGTGATTTAAAATAACAGTCAAAGAGAAAAGACGTAGTCCTAGTTAATGATAGAGTTTAAATCACAATATTTCTTGATTTGTTAATTACACCAAACATTCATTTTTTTTCTAGTGAAAATTTTATGAAAAGTATTTTATATAATTTTATTTAAATATTATTTTTTTATTTCTATCTGGGGAATATATAGGAAATTTCAATTCGCTAATTTAATGACTGCGCTGAGCATAACGTTTTTGGTTTACAGGTATATCAGGGAAGTCTCAGTTGCTTTATGCTTTAGTGTTTGTTAGCGAGTACTACGTATACCTTTTTCCGCCTATTGATGTAGACTTTTTATTTTTGCCGATATTTACTATTCCAATGTCTTGCATTATTCTATATTTAATATATGTTCGATTTAAAGATACTTATAACAGCCAACAAGATTATTGCAAGTAAGTTCGGTTCAAATAATATAACTTTTTCGAATATATAAAATTTTCAAATGAAAAATTTATATATTCGCAACAACTGTTTAAGTTTTTCAAATAAAAAGTTCAAATATCTTTGTAGTATTCATAATTTTAAAAATGTTATTTACTATTTTTTTTTTACAGAATTCTGTATCTGATTATACCTTGTGCCTTATTGGCGTATTGTTTTCATCATTTTACATATAGTCGTTTCGGTAGAAATTACGAGGTTTGTAAATTACGATTTTTATTCTTATTCTGAGAGTTAAGATACGTGTGGAAAAAGAGTAAACTTTTAATACAATTTTTAATTTAAAAACTCGATTTAAACGGAAACAATAATTGTGTCTACAGGTTTTATTAGCATTCAGTTTATATTTAGAATCAGTGGCTATAGTACCCCAGTTACTAATGATATTAAGAAGTAACAAATTGGATGGGATAATATTGAGCTATTTAATTATTCTCGCCTCGAATAGCGGACTTCAAATTCTTTATTGGATTTATGATTATTATTTCGAAGATCGTTATTACATCAATGATCTGGTTATAGCACCATCTGGCATGGTTCAGGCTATGGTATATGCCCTATTCTTTTCCGTTTATGTTAGAAAAGGTAAGATATTTAATTATACCGATGGGTGATTTTTCTGTATAAAAAAATATATGTCTCGTGAAAATATTTTAATGAATTTAATTTTAATTAATAAAATATATTTGTTAATTCTAGATTTTTAATTCGCTTGTCGTCAGTTCAATATTCCAATAAAATTATAAATAATTAGTACGAGCCTTTACAGTCAGCTTACGGCTGGACTAATTTCGTCTTCCAATTTCATTAAAATTTACTTAAATTTACCTATAAACTTTTAAAATATTTCATTTCATTAAATACATGCAAGTAGATCATTAATTTTATAGACGCCGTATTTCAGAAAACATATTTTACTATTAAAAAAATCTTTAATCAAATTTTCCATTGTATCCGATTTAAATTTATTGTGTTAGGTTTGTCCGTAATCTCATCGAACATTGAAAATTCTTTTTAAAATTTTTAAACAGATATGATAATTATTTTATAATGTAATGGTAGTGTAAAATAACTAATTAGAAAATTCGTCGAATGACGGCTGGAACTAAAAACTCGATATACATGCATGCATTAGTCTGTTGAGGAATATGCGTGCGTTTATTTGGAATAGAATTATGTGAATGGGGTATAAATAATGTGCGTTTTAATGAGTGTGAGACTTGTGAATACATGCAGTTTTTTTTGTATTTTTGTTCGTTTTTCGATCTTTGTAATTTTTAAATTATTCATTATACTATTTTAATTGTAAGCCTACACTATAATTGGCTTTTTAGCTATTGTCCTTGTTTCATTACAGTAATTAAAATGATAATAGTCGAAGTTATAGGTACTACTGAGTGTATGGTATTAGTATTTTCAAAAAAAAATATATATATATATCGAAATATTATTTGTTACCAAAATATATATAAATAAAAAACTTTTTTTTTTTGTTAAAACCTGAAAATACTTCGCACGACAAAAATATAATAACAGAAGACGGACGGTTTTAGCGATATTAAGTTATTAATTTTAAAAATTATCTGCAAAAAAATTAATTCAAAATTATTACAATAAGTTGTAAAAAATTTTTATATTATTTAAATAATTTTTCGAAAAATTCATATTTTTGATAATAAAATTTAAATTTCCGTTTTTTCGTAATTTAGTCAATGGGATGAAAAATGGCGGTTAGTGCGGTTTTTTTGGTTATGTTATTATAGTGTCGGTTCGTTCAGCTGTTCTGCTCGCGTTTTTTATTCGAATTATTACTATTCGTTCGGCGTGTTTTTCATGTTTTAAAAATTAATTTTACATTATATTTGTGTTATTTTATATTATTTAACATGGAAACTATAAATTTTCTAACTTTGTGCGGAGATAAACACCGTTTATTAAATCGGGTGAGGGATTGGCAGTTTATTCCAAGAGATGGTGAATACAAATGTCCTAAGTGCTCCCAAACCCTTAAATTATATAACGACGGTAGATATAGTAATTATTTTGCTCTTCAACAACGCTATATGATGAGGACGGTTCGAATGAATCATGAGGATTTTATTCTTGCAAGTATGTTATTTTATATTTTATTATCTTGTTTTTTATAATTTAGTTGTCTGTTTTCGTTTAGATTTTATCGTCAAGAATACAAATCACATTTAAGTGATGTAAAATTTTACCGCTAAAATTAAAAACTTTCCCGCCAAACTGAAATTTGTTTCGTTAGCTCTAGACCATCGCTATTTTTACTCTTTTTCTTGTTATGCCATCTCTAGTCGAAGGTCGGCGATCATCATAGCTACTAAACCCTTATATATGGACGTCCCTTGCATGTGAGGTCAATTAACTTTTTTTTTCGCATTTCTTAAAAAAAAAATCAGTTCCCGATAAATCTTTTTGTCACTATTCGTTTTTATGCAAATGTGATTTGTGTTCCAAAAATGACCAATTTTGAAGGTAGGCGTATATGCTCAATGTCTCTCAAAATTTCATTCGAAAATTTTGATCGAGTAGTTTTTGAGTTATTCAAAAAGCAATAAAACCGTCCGTCTTCTTTCGGTCACCCTATACAAAAATTAATCTCAAAATACTAATTATTTTTGATAATATTAGGCAACTAATATGTATGATGTGTACTTGCTAGTACGTGAATTAATGGTCAATTATTGGAATACTGTTTTTTGTTTTAATTTTTTAATGCTATTTAAACTAGTGTTTCCTATTGTCCGCCGAGATTATTTGGTCCGATAACCATAGTATATATTCACATTAGTTACAAAGCAAGGTCGTACGAATCTGTGGTCTTAGAATGCGTACATCTAATTTACTGTTGACTAAATGCCTCGCTTCCGCACCGACATGTTAATAAAGTCGTTTTTACTGCAGAACCGCGAATTTGTGAATAAACTTCGTGGATATTATCATTTAGAAATAAGTTTTTACACGCTTTTTGTACTAGTTTTAAAAATAAGCACTTTAAACTGGAAACAAAATAAACAACGACGAAACATTATAGTTTAATTCTCTAATTTTTAATCTGTAATATAAACGAAAACCCGAGTTATAATAAAAATGAAATTTATAAATTATTTTCTATCCCCTAATATTATTTATATCGTTTCAGATTACGAATCGCCATATAACATAAACGATATTTAATCGCGGGAAATGTTTATTTACGTAAGCTGAACGTCACCCGTGTATTTATTTATTAATCCAGACGGACAAAGTTATTTGCACATCGATTACAATTCGATACCGCGTGTTATCGCATAATTAAGGTACGGTAAAATAATCGAATGATTTATCATAAACTAACGTATAACTTGTATACGCATTTTAATCGAACAACGTAATAATGTGCGACATTATTTAAAAATATAACTATCGAAATATAATTTGTACGATTATTTAGAAAATTCAGACTATACTGTTTCGATAGGATATAGTATTAAAATAAAAAATGTATTCACTCGCGATATTAAGCGAAAAAATAAGCTCCGTGTCGATTGTATTTCAGTGATTTCAGTTAATCGTTTGTAACTCGCTTGCGCTCATAATAAAAACTAACATATTTATTTTTTGATAATCTCCTACGTTAGCATCGACGGTAGATTTACGCTTTATCATGTTGGTACTAGCGATAAAATCCAATTATCGACAATTTACGATTACTAATTTATTCGTTCCAAACCGTTTGTTATTCATTCGTCCGTTTACCTTAGCATCTCGATTTGTTGATCATTCGCCTAACACGTAGTATACGTCTGCAGCACTATAACTGGAGGGATTAAATAAGTCCGATGCATTTTTCGACACCGTGTACATAAATTCAGAATATTAATATGACTTTTCTAATCTAATTCTAACTTTTTCGTTTATCGATTAATTTTTTCTAATCGTCTACGTGCTTTTAGTTAATAACTCTGTTTTGCGTCCTCCTGTATTCTCCTCTCTCTCTCTCTCTCTCTCTCTCTTTCTATATATATATATATATATATATATATATATATATATATATATATATATACAACGAAATCCTTCTTTTAATGAACACCCCTTTATAACGGGCACATTTTTCAAGTCAGTGTGAATAACAATACATTTTGATCCCTCTATAATGCCCGCAGACAGTAATTTCAGTTCCCATAGTTCTTCAGGACAAACATGTGACTTGTTCGTGACTAAAATTGATCATAAATTTGTCAAAACTCAACAGAATTAATATGCGATTTTTGAACAGTAGAAGGTTGAAATCCGACCAAAAATCAACTGATTCTGCATTCATAGTTCACACTTGTTTTTTTGGACTGTCTTTTGTTTAAGATTTCTCTTAACAAATTGACGTTTTAAAAGCTGTTATGTGGTTGAGAACATCATGTAAACAAATCTCCCCTACGACAATTAAGAACTTATTTGTGAAGGCTGGTTTTCCAGGGCGTACACCGGGGTGGGAAGATAATGAATTCACTGCCTCAAATGAACGATACTTTTTCAATGGGGATCGGCTTTAACTGATGATTTCAGTCATTTTGAACATGATTTAAGCAGAAAAATCCCAAATTCCATAGACGACGATGAACCACGTGAAAATGATGTTGAAGAAGAACAGTTTTTCATCAAGTTGGTTACTTATTCGGAAGCGCTGCAGGAACTTACTCGATTCGATTTTGTGAGTTTTATTCAGGAAAGGTTGAAGAACGAGGGTTTTCTATATGACATTTAAGCTGAACGTAAGTCACAAATGGCGAAAACCAAATTGAAAAAACAAACAAAAATTATTTCTTTTTAACAAATTAAATAGTTCTACTACATGCATAATTACATAATTACACGTTATGTGTATAAAATATGTAAACATATATAAGTTTAAAATTAGTGTATATTATAATTTGTTTATAGTGGGTTTTCAAGTAAAATTTTCCTTATAAATATGATTTATACTTTTATTATATATATCAACTTACAACATAATTCTATGCACTGGGAATTCTTCAAAAACCCCTCTATAACGGACATTTCCTTTGGTCCCACGGGTGTCCGTTATGTAGGAGTTTCACTGTATATATATAAATCTCATTATGCTGAGTTATTCTCGGACGGATTGATATGTTTAATAAATAAAATGTAATCTATCAATTCAATCTGACATCTGTTACTTATTGTATGTCTAAAAAATATCGCATCGTCACCTATAAAACTGTACTTGTTATTTTACTTAAATTTCACTAAATATACGATTTTTGGCGTAGCAATTATGAATTAGAACGATATGGTCTCGGTAAGTTGTTCTATTTAAATATAATAATTCGTCACGCACTCACGTGAAATCGAAATTGTTTTTTTTGCGATGTGAGGACAATGGTTTGAGTATATCATCTACAAAAGTCGTCACTAAACAGTTATCTTTCACCGGCTGATAGATTATAATAAATAAGGTGCAGGAGCAGTCCTTGTATTACTCCAGATCTGAATGTATATATTTCAGAGTTTGCATCTCCGTATTTTACCTGAAAATATCTCGTATAAATGAGGAGCAAGAAGTTTATAATAATGGTGTGGAAAATTAATGATTTTGTGAATCAGTTCCTTGTTCCATACTCTATTAAAAACTTGCCTTATGTCGAAAAATGTAGAGTTACGAATTTCTCTTTCTCCGAAGACAGATTCAATTTTGTTGGCTGTTAATTATCTCGGTGTTTCCTTCAAAATCCATATTGAAGATCTGGGATAATTTTCTTTTCTTCAAACCGTGGAAAGTATTATTTTTAGTAGCAGTTTTTTGAAAAGCTTTCATATAGCTGTCAGTAATAATATTGGCCTATACTAACTTTTATCAACAGATAGCCTGCCTAGTATGTTACTGGGATGAAACATTTAAAGCCTGCTACAAGGTATTTCTGTACAGTCTGTTCCGTATTTGAAATTTAAAAAACAGATCACGTCTTTGTTGGTTGAGAAGTGACAGGACAGATGGGATGAAGCTGAAACTGGCAGGAAGACGTATGATTTTCTTCCTGATATTTGTTTACGTTTTAAAATGCTTAAGTTTGACGCCAACTTCTACAGTGCTCAAGTGTTGTCATGTCACGGCAGGTTTTGTTCCTATCTTCAATGGTTCCGGCTTGCTAGTGATCCTGTCTGCACGTGCTGTACGGTAGGTGAGGTAGACTATGTACATCATGCGTTGTTCACTTATCCTGCATTTAACGCCCTTCGTCGCCAAGTTGGTATGGACTGTACGGATGTATACCCTCTTAGTAGAAAAGTTGGAAGTTTTCTTTTGCTGGTCGAACAGGTCATGCGTTCAAAATTGAAAATACAAAATTCCATTGCTCGCAACTGACGCCTAAATCAACCGTGACCCCAATACCGTTGCTTTGTTCCTTTTTTTTTTGTAATTTTTGCATTACTTGTTCGTAGCGTACTCATTTATCTGTTTATATTTCTATTTACATTAAATTAATGTTTTAATATTTTATTACTTTATTATTTAATTACTTTTTACTTTTTGAGTGTTTATTTTAAGATTTTTTTTATATAAGTTAATATCCATTTCGTTTTTCTGTTTCGTATTTTCTGTTATTTCTATTAGGTATGAATAATAACTTTTTAATTATAAGTTTATTTGTTTGAACATTTCTGTTAGAAGGTTTTATTTTAACTTTTGTCTTCTTTTCTTTGTTGTCATACCGTGTACTGCCGCCTAGGCCAGAAGCATGGGAATATAGGAATTAAATGTATTGAAATAAGTTGGTAATTTTGAGGAAATGAAGGAGACGCTTAACTTTAATATGATGATCAGACAGGATTTCAGAGAGGGTGGACGATTGAAGAATTTGTGCTCGGTGGGCATTATAAATTGGACAGCTAACGAGTAAATGTTGAGGGAATTGCAGTTGGAACAAAGTGGTAGAGGTTGATTTGATAGGAGATGGCTATGTGTGAGTAGTGGCCTAGGCGGAGTCTTGTGATAACGATTTCATTTCTTCTGTTGGCCGATAATGATGTGTTCCATGGTTTGATGGTGTCTCGAATTCGGCGTAGTTTATTCGTGTTTGGAGTGCTGGTCCACTGTTGTTGCCATACCTGTAATAACTTTTCATTACATGTGGTTGAAGATCCCTTGGTAGTATTTTGATGTATGGTATCTGTAAAAACAGCGAGCCTTCTTTTGCTGCAATGTCCGCGAGCGTATTACCCTAGATTCCAACATGTGATGGAGTCCACGCGAACGAAACTCGATCATTTATATTACAAAGAGGGCGAATAATTTCTTTGCCTATTGGATGTTGATGAGGACAGTTATATTTTTGGAGGGAAGTAAGTGCGGTTAAATTGATTATTTATTTTATTTTTCTGGTAGAAGTTAATTTTTGTAAAAACTCATTATTTATTTGATGGAAGAATGGACTATGTATTCTCATCTCTTCTTTCATCGCTTGAAGTTAATTTTAATTGTGGAGGTCTTTGCTTTGTGCAATGCTCTTCATTATTTTTTGAAAACGTATTTTTTTTCAATAGGAGGAGTGGGTTTTTAGTGGGTAAAAATCCCACACACTGATTTTGGTTTCCCAGCGGTGCATTTTGTATAAAAAAATTAAAATTTATATATCATCAATGTCTTTTGAAGATTTCCCGCCTACTGCTTCAAAAAAAAAAATTATATATGTATATTATTCCTTCTGTGGTTATAATCATTATTGAATTTTGTGATTTTCGTAACGATTCCGTAATAATCTTCACCACCTGCCTCTGTTCTTTGGACACGTCACGACTCTTTATACGCTGAACTTCTTTAGCGTCCACGTTTCATTTTCGTACAACAATATGGAAAATACCAGTGTTTGCACGAGCTTCATCTTGAGATTTTTCCTAATAATCCTTCCATATTTTATTGAGATTTGCATTGCGCAACGCGCTCTTTTTATTCTCCTTTTTATTTCTCGATCAGATCGCTCGATATTCTGCATTAATAATATACCCTTAGATGTATGCGGCTATCCATTAACTTGTATCCCGATAGCGATTCAATTTCTTCCATGTGATCCTATTTATATCTAGACCGAATGACTGATTGGCCACTTGCAGCCGGTGTAATAATTGTTGCATTCCTGATATATTGCGGCCATCAATGTCGTATCATCTGTGTACCGATGATGTTCCTCCTTTCCAATAGTCTAATACCGGCTTCATAATAAATTTACTATGTACTTTAAATTGTGTGGAACATAAGATTCATCTTACTTTAACTCCTTTTTTAGGCTCATTTTCCCATACCCTTTCATTTATGTCGTTTGTGCTTCATTTGTGTCGGTTTTGTGCTACTGTTAATTTCGTTTGTGTCATTTGTGTTTTGGAGATGTTTTGAAAACAAGTTCTTTGTGCTTCATTTGCGTCGGCTTGTGCTATTGTTAGTTTCGTTTGTGTCATTTCTGTTCTCGAGATATTTTGAAAACAAATCAGAAGGAGCTGAGGAATGGCTGGACTCGATTTCTCGTTTGTGCTAGCTCGTGCATCGTTTACAAAATATTAAGGATCAAAGTCGGACATTCAAACACCCGTTTCGAATTGTAATCTGAAAATTTGTGCGTCGTTTATTTTGTGTCTTAGTTTCATTTGTACCAAGAACTTCCCATTTACAATTTGTACCCTACATTTTTACTACGGTTTTATTGATTTACGTTGTTCTTAACTTTATATCGTTGATGTTTATAACCTCCGATTAAAGGATCATTATTTGCTGATGATTTGGTTATATTTCGCACATGTTCAAATGCCCTCAGAACAAAGTTGTTGCAAACGGCATTATGGCCTGTAAAAACTGGGTTCCAGTTTTCTGTAACCAAGTCAATAACAGGGCATTTCTGTAAGCAGTGAAATTGTTCTCATGATATCCACCTTGACAACCAATCTATCACAACATCTGATGTAGTGGAATACGTTTGGCTGGCCTTCAATTAGGGTATTGTGGAAACCGCGCATTAATAAGTTAAAGAAGCGTGATTTGAAACAGTTAAATCTGCCGTGAAAGTTGGCGCATTCACAATATGGTGTTAACACCAGATCGCTTATAATTATATATAGCGCTTTCCTTCATTAAAAAATAGAGTACGATGGTTTCCCATATGCATACGCTAAAGACAGTCTACTGAAATAATGAATAATACAGCCTAACGCATCTGCTCAGGAGCCTTCAGAATAACTTCTACGTCCAGCCTGTTAAACGACTTAGTTGTAACGATTGCAAATTGTGTCAAAATTTTATGTGCACCTCGCATCAATTCCTGATCTTCCCGTAACTCGAAATAAGATTATACATTTTTTAAAGATTAATACAAATAATATATTTTCTTATGTAAACCCAATTTTGAATGGTATCGCAGAGGGTGCATATATCAAAACTATGTGGCGGCCTTACCACTGCGGGAATGAACATGCTTAGTGATAAGCTGTTCTGCATTGTATTCTGGAAATTGCAAGGGTATAGCAAGTATACTGAACAGTTCGATGGGTGTATGATGTTCTTCACAGATGGCTCTAAATCATGTCTCGATGTAGGATATACGTTCGCATTTGAAGACTTTCGTTCCTATCGGAGGAATTATATGCAATCAGATTGGCAGCACATTACATATTGGAGGATACACGATAAGTAGTGGCACAAACATCAAGCAGTATCCCATTGACAAACAGATCGTGCTACTCCCCTCAAAACTAGGCTACAACCCTAAATCAACTTTAACTCGGATCCCAAGCCATTATGGTATTAAAGGTAATGAACTACCAGACCTAGTAGCTAAGCAAGATTCTACAATGTTTCCAGCTCCACAATTAAGGATTTTGATGATCACATTGAATCATGCTTATTATCCAAGTGGTAACTACGCTGGTAGCAGATGCCATTAACAAACAAATTACACAGAATTAGAACAGATATGACATTCTGGCCTTGCTGACGTGTATAAAAGAAATCGTCTAACTCCGACTGTGTCTCGGACATGCATTTTTAACGCATGGTCATCTGATAAGATGAGAAAATGCTCCACGCTGCTTTTGTAATGGCGATCCAATAACTGTTGAGCACCTTCTGATTAAGTATGCCAAGTATATCAACACCAACGCGTCAAGTTCTATTTTCCACCAAAACATTACAGAAACATAGTCAAAGTCGGTTTCGTGCTGGGATGCCTGTACAAAACTAGCTTATTCAATCAGCTCTAGTACTTCCGGCCCAGTAGCAGTACACGGCACGTTAAATGAGTTAACTTAAATCAAGTCTACTTATTATTTCTGGTACGGTACCAATTTGTTCATATAGACATTATGGTTAGCGAGATATACATCGTAATTATATTTACTGTTATGTTTATTACTAAGTCCGCCATTAAGAGGCGAATGTAAAGAATCGTGCAGTTAAAAAGGCTATTTAAAAAACCATTTTTGAAAATAAAAAACAATTGCATTTCTAAAAACTGTGTAAAATTGAAAATGCATAATCAGAAATTGTATCACAAACAGCGCTTATATTCTTGTTTTGAAATTTGAGATAGATGCTTGAACACGCGTCTTGTAAAATTATTTTTCAAATGTATCTAGAATGAAAATGGCATAAACGGATAAATAACGTCATAGATTAACATAAATATTACTAAAGTTTCAGGGGAAAATTGTCGAATTAGTTTTATGAAGATCTCGGGAATAGAAGTGGGCGTAAGCGTAACTGAAAACAGTCAAGTTAGATACGAATGGAGCATAATGGACACAAAAAAAGATGGACCTAACTGACATCGTTTAGTTTGTATACATTTAAAGACAATCACTAATGATATAAAATTAAAAACAACACAAATCAATGAAACTATAGCAAACATTTAGAGTGCAAGTTAGAAATGAGGGATCTTTACTTTTTCTCAAAACGTTAATTTAAACTAGCAAAAAGGAAAAAATGGCAACAGTTTTGTATGCAATTCGATCGACAAATACTAATACCAAAGGTGCGAGAAGTATTTTAAATCATTCAGATGTTCATCATATAACCAAGTTGTGTGCCAGAAAGCAATATTTATTCTTTTGATTAGTCACTATCTTCACCTTGTGTACCTGAACTAAAGGAGGTCCTGAAAGTAGCCCCTCTGATAACTTTTTTTTATATGTTCCTTTCACTGAAAATGAGGTAGCCTATATTTTAAAAAGGAAAAACTCAACAACGCCGGATAATGGTATTTCTTTTGCAGCACTAAAAAATTTACCGGATAATTATTTTACTATATTCGTTTACGTTTTAAATAAAGTTTGGCAATCTAAGTGGATTCAAAATTCTTGGGTGTTTTTTTTTTGTTATCGTGCCTGTACCTAAGAAAAATAGATCATTTAGACCAATTTCTTTAGCCTCCTGTTTTAGAAAAATTTGTGAATTCGTTATAGCTTCTCGGTTCAACTGGTGAAATTCTTCCGATTAATATGTATTGCTTTCGGAATAGCACAAAACACATTAGCGTGCGTAGGTGATTTAGTTGGTAATATATATAATGGTCGCATTAACGAGAAATTTAATATTATTGTTTTTCTGGATATTATGAACGCCGATAGTAATATACACGTGCCCACTTTACAACATAAGTTATTGTCGATAGGCATTTCACGGCATTGTTGTCACTTTATTGGTAATCTGTTTTCGCAACGTTATATTCTGATAAATACATTGTCGACCAGTTATCAACGATACGTATACAAACGGTTGCCTCAGAAAAGGATCGGACTAAGAAGTCCGATCCTTTTTAATTTATATATTTCAAAACTAGCACAAGTGCTTTTGTATTCTATGCGGATGATATTTCTAATGTTATTGTTCCATTTTTATACATTATTATTATTATAAATAGTGCGTGTTAATTTGAAAAAAAAAACGAAAAAAGACATAATATACCAAGAACTACAGTGGGTTAGCTCAGTGATCGTGTGTGTGTATTAACTTAATTTTTTTTTATTTTACCAATTATTATTTTTTAAATGTTCTTTTCTCAAAAAAATAAAATAAAAAACATAATGAATTACCCTTTTTGCGTTTGACAACTTGGTGATCATTTACTTGTACTAAATTAAAATTGTTTACTGGCGTTATCAATATTGTACTTTTCATTATCGTGAAGTCGCAAAAAAAATTTAAAACGTCTCCCATTTTTTGTTTTGTGTTTTTTTTTTTATTCTAAATTTTTTTTATCTAAAAAAATTTAAGTTTAATCGCTTACAACTTTCGAACTTTCGACATTATTTAGCGTAGGTAAGGAAAAATACGTTTATCCGTAAGTGCATATTCTTGTAATGTTAAATTATGCACAAAGTCTGGTGGTAGAGAAGAGTAATGCGCGGGTTTCGATATTATTCTTATAACAATGAAAATAGAAATGTTGACGAAATACATCGCTGGTGAGTGAATAAAGAAATTATAGGATGAGGTAACGAAGTTTAGAAAGCTTCATATAATGTATCGTACTAGAGATTGTCTATAATTTACTACCTTAAAAAAATGTTACACTGCATAAAACGCATGCATATAAAAGTTGTGTAACACATGTCACCAGCATATTTTAAAAAGTTAATAAATGATAATATCGCTAACGACGCGTAAGGAAAGAACCTTTACTTGTTTGTCTAATAACAATTATATGCATTTTGAAAATAGTTGGAGGTTTGGAGGAATTAACAACTATTACCAGAAAGTAAGTAAATAGGATCCAAAATTAAAAAAAGAAAACAATATTATCCTATCCGGTCGGTTATTATAGTCCTTTCTTCGTCCGGTATTTCAGAAAAATTAATGTTTCTTCATCAATATGTTCGTATAGTTTGTCACAATCAAACTTCGCAATTATGATACAGTTAAACAGGTGTTCATTATTCCGAATTTCGCCACATTTGACCATATTGGGTCGTGCCGCACCTATGTAGGTTGAATACGCGCTGTTCCACTTCGGATGCGATTTAAAGTTTTTCACGAGTTCTAATTCAAATCTCTGCCTGTTAGAATTAAGATTTTTTATCCAGTCCGGATGATTCCTTGGTTCCTCGGTTATCCTCATCTACATCTATATTTTAGTCATCTATCAACAAGTTCCGTGTATGCATAAAGTGGGTGGCGATTGTCACGAGATGTTTTCCACTTCTGTTTCTTTGTTGCCACATCCCTTCCGATGTCTGGCGGATCGATGCCACTCAGTTCATACATATGTTCCAGTTGTGTTTTGGGTTTTAGGACAACCCGTTACGATTCTACACGCTTCATTAAGAGCAATATCGACTTTTTTGGCGTGTGCTGAACGATTCTACACAAGGCTTACATATTTCCCTGTACAGTAACAGAGCGCCGTAGCCGAAGTTCGAAGTAACTGGGGCTTTGCTACCCAGCTGCTACTTTTAGTAAATTCTAGGTCATAATCAGGCCGTGCGCGACAATAAAATTTCATTTATCTATGATAATAAAGGTTTTTAAAATAAATTACAAGTAAAATTTGTATATTTTAAAATTTATTAAAATTTACAGAATGGCTCGTAAAGACTCATAACGGTACAATTTAGCTCGTATGATTAAAGATAACATTAAACACGAGATAGGCAAGACCGACGTTTTAGAGCGATTTTAAGCGAATACAAAGGGTTACTACGAACGGTAGTTAAATATATTAAAGTAATTTATCGCGTAATATCGATTTTGTTTTTGCTTATCCGATCGAACCGAGGATTGTATAAATCGATTAACTTAATTTGTTCGTTATTTTTCAAACGCCTCATTCTTACCAATATATTTCCACTGGGTAATTTTTACTCTTTCTGCTCGAGTCGTTTTAGATTCGAATTTTTCTCACTCTGTTGTATTTTCCATTTGTCTCGCGATACGTCTAAATGTTAAACGCGCTACACTTACGCTGGAAGTTATGACAGTTTTCGATTTATCGTTCTTCGTGTAATCTTAATATCCGCAAAGCTTATAACCGGATTACCGGTCGTTCGTTTACAATTCCGTATAGATTAGGCGAGGATAGAAATTTTTACAAGGATAAAGCGATTAAAATGACGGCTATCAGACAAACGACGAATATCTCACCGATTAGAACGAAATCGAAATAAAAGACGATAATCGGATATAGATAGAATACGATAATCATGGATGCGAAAAAAACCAAATACATCGAAGTGAATACGATCGCTCGTAAATCGGCCGGAAATAGTTCCGGTACGAGTACCCAAACAACTTCGTTAAAACCGACGTGAGCGAACGCCGAATAACCGAACACGGCTAATATCGAAATTTTACCGTATAGACGAACGGTCGACGATTCGGTTGTCCGGTCGGCGACTAAAATCTGCAAAATTAAAGCGACCGTGACGCAAGTTAACATACCGACGCAAGGCCAAATTATCAACGATTTTCGACGACATTTATTCAATAATACGATCGATATTAGATCGCAGAAAAAACATAAAAACCCGTACGTCACGGTTAATATATTCTCGTCGAAATCGCTATGTAAACAATTGAAAAATTGTATAGCGTCATTCGGAATAACTAAATAACCGGTAAATTGCGATAAACAAGCGAGCGACATTAACGTTAAGAATCGCCTAAACGTAGTCGCTTGTCGTAATCTCGTCCATTTATTCGAAAAAATCGTCGTTATATCGCTTAACGAAACGGATTCTTCGATAATTTTCAAACGTTCTTCGATTCCGTCGCGATCGAACCATTGTAACGATCGAACGGCCTCGTCTTTACGTCCTTTGACGACGTACCAATAGGCCGATTCCGGTACGACGTATAAAGACGCTAATGTCGCTAACGAATGAATCGCTATTACGAAAGCGGTTAATTTCCATCGCAACGCGTACATCAACAGGTAAGTTAGGGCGGTTGCTAACGTCATCAGAGGAGATATACCGGCGATGAACGTTGCTCGAAGATTTCCGCTACTTACTTCGCATACGTATAAATTCGGAGAGGTGACCATGCCTGAAAAATATAAAAAGAAAAAAAGACCACTAGAAGAACGCTTCCGTATAAAACTTCTTTTATCCGTCAAAATCCAGGCCTGTGACAGATAAATGAATAGACGGCTAACAGAAATTCCATTACAAATTACATATATAGTACTACTAGAACTTACCCATGGCTTCGCTTGTGTAATTCTTAAAAATACAAATTATATATTAGTATATTACAACACACACACATATATATATATATATATATATATATATATATATATAATAATTGTATGAAGCGACAGAAATTACCAAAGATGTGCGCCAAGGATGTCTGTTATCACCAGCGCTTTTCAATATCTACTCTGAATTTATAACAAAGGAAGCATTAGATGACGTTCAAGAAGGTATAAAAATAGGCGGATGATGCATAAAAATTATAAAGTCCGCAGATGACCAAGTATTATTGGCAGGAAGCCAGGAGGGTTTGTCAAAAATGGTACGTAGATTAAACTACGTAGCAGGAAAATACGGAATGAGTATAAATATTCAAAAGACAAAAGTTACGTGCATGAGTAAAAGTCCAGTGGAAATGAACATATCAATCGGTGATCAAAAATTGAAACAAGTTAAATGTTTTAAATATCTAGGACATATAATAACAGAGAACGTATCACCAACGAAATCCGACAAAGAATTGCAATGGCAAAAATGGCATTCATGAGAAAAAGACAAATAATTGCGCAGAACACGCTTTCCATTGGACTACGTAAACGTATAGTTAAATCATATGTCTGGGCAGTGTGGCACTTTATGCGGCGGAAACTTGGACGCTAAATAAAAGAGATAAGGAAAAAATTGAAGCTTTCGAAACATGGTGCTGGCGACGACTATTGAAAATCTCGTGGGTCGATAAGATATTTAATAAAGAAGTTTTCCACAGCGTACAAAAAAAGAAAGATCACTCTTGAAAACGATCAGGAAATCTAGGCTAAAATGGATCGGACATGTGTTAAGGCATGATAGCCTACTAAAAGATATTATAGAAGGGCGAATACCGATGCGCAGACCGAAAGAAAGACCAAGACAGACGCTGATAGACACAGTCAAGAAGGAAGCAAATATTAAGACCTATGGGGAATTAAAAAGACAGACAGCGGATAGGAAAAGGTGGAGGACTTGGACGATAGGGGCGAACCAGTCAAATGACTGAAACACCCATGATTTTATATATATATATATATATCGTCCGTGATTTCGACGACGCCCCCCTAACGCAACAAAAAGTGATTTAAAGGTGAGTGCTGGTAGTGGAGGTAAATTCAAACGAACGATTTGACAGAGATATCGCTATATATATATATCGTCCGTGATTTCGACGACGCCCCCCTAACGCAACAAAAAGTGATTTGAAGGTGGGTGCTGGTAGTGGAGGTAAATTCAAACGAACGATTTGACAGAGATATCGCTGTCTCCTACTTTTTTTTTTTGGTTTTTATTTAACTGCAACGCCTTTTTTTCACACAGAGCAAAGGACCAGAGATATCGATTATCCAGTTGATCGATTCTTCTGCAAAAACCAACAATATAGCGCTTCTTCTAAAAGTTCATTTTTTAGTTTCTTTTACATCGCCCATCGTCGCTATTAAGTTTACGGATGAACTTTAGAACTTAATCGGTATTTTTCTAAGTGTCTACACCGTACGTATCGGCTAACTTACGACCGATTTTATGTTTGTATTTTGACGATAACTTCTTAAGATTTAACAATTTTAACCACGACGACCACAACATAACTTTTCAGCTAACCATCGGAATGTAACTATTTCTACTGTCTAGCTGTCTACTACTCAAAACGTGGCGACCAGCACAGCGGTTGCGCGAGAAATGAGATCATCGAAAGGTGTAGTTTAACTGCTCGTATATGCGCTTAGCCTCAAAACGTGTTTTAACTATTAAACAACTTAGCCGGTAGCACGTCTCTTTTCACGTTGAAATGCTTACCGATAATCTACATAGGATAATGAATGTTGTAAACGATATATCCGCAACTTATCTAAATCATCCGAACAATCGCAATCATCAATCTTGTATTCTAAGTATTTACAGATTAATTTTTGATTTTAAAAACTAATTCATCGCCGGACGTTATTAATGTCTTTAATCGATTTTTTTTTTACATTCCTCGATTTTTATTACTTCTAACTTTTCTCAGAATTTTCTATTTTTAATTTTCTATTCTATACGTCATACGGTTGATATTACGAATTTCACGATTAAATATTCTGCGCAACATTTATCGAATAACTATTTTATAAAATTAATTTCCAATTAGTTTGTCTTGTATGTATGTTTTTTCATTGTAATACCGTTGAAAGTTTTTGTTAAAGTTTAATTTAGTGATTCATAATTCTAGTTTTTGTTGGTTTTTGTACAAGGTTGAATTTAAATTATTCGAATTATAGCGAAAAAATACATAACGCTTTTGCATAACAGCGGAATATAGTTTGAATTTTAAGAATTGAAAAGTATGACTAAATATAATCCCTTAAACGCTAATTTTTATATTATTTTTAATTTTATATATATATATATATATATATATATCTTATACATTAAGGAATCGATGAAGATCGAATGTAGGACGGTGTAATAAAGGGTGGTTTTATAAGTAAATAGAAAAAATGGAATGTAGTGGAAGAACGTTGGGTTATATGGTCAATGCGAAGTTAATTTATTGGTATGACGGGAAAATAATGTAAGGTATGAAAATTTCAAGAAATTCCATCGAGATCTGTATTATTCCGTTATTAAAACGGTATTCAAGGTCTTTAGGAAAAAATATGAAATGATCTTTCGTACGACTGATGTTGAATCTCGTATTACTTTACATAATCAGATTAGAATGCTTAGTGACTCAATTTTTCGATTTTGAGTCTTGAAGAGCTGATATAGTTGCTAAGGAGTTTCTTTTTCGACGAGTCCGATAAATGTATTGTATAATTATTTTGAATAAAAAATCATGGAGACCGATAGAAAAAAAAAACGAGAATTAAAACTAAATAAAAACACGTTTTATACAGTATCTCGGATATAATTTTTATATTTAAAAAACAAAATAAACAAAAAAGATGTTAAAATCGCTAAATGTTTTTTTTTATGAAAAAATTACAAAGCTTTTCGGCTGTTAGGCCATTATCAGTTCACTGTCAGATTGTTTTATTAATACTGTATTATTTTGCTGATTTTTTGCGAATTTCAATCTGAAATTTATATTTTTTATCTTTTTAAATATTCACTTGATAATGGCCTAACAGCCGGAAAGCTTTTTGTGTTTTTTCATATAATGAAAAAAACTTTTAGTGATTTTAACTTCTTTTTTGTTTATTTGAACAAAAATCACATTACACATTCTACAAAAAAAAAAAAAAAAATAGTTAAAAAACACACTATAAAAAATAGAATAGGCGCACGCTGCGATAGAATGTAATATAGAATTCACGTCGATATTTATTTTTGAATTCACGATTGTTCATGTTCTTATCTTAGAAATTGATAATCTCCACCGGAGCAGAAATAGTAATGTAACTATCTAGAGCGGCTGTGATATGGGACAAAGGATAAAGTAGAAACTTCGAGATGAAAAATTACATTCAAGGATTTAAACACTCTATAATGGTAGATAGGGAAAGGAAGTTCCCTATAATAGATTATAATATTGAAGGGGGAGGACGAATGCAAAATAATGAATGGTTCTGTTGTAATTTTCATGGATTGTGTATCAATAATTAAGTTTACTCAGATGTGTAGAAATTTGCGAATAGTACAAAATTTACATCTTAAATTAATTTCTAGACACATTTAAGTTTAAACATTTCAAACATTTGTGCGACCTGAGGTTTCCAAGTTAATTCTGATTCGAGAAGTCCGAGGAATTTGTTTTCCACAGGGTAATACCGTAAATATTAGTAAAGTAATAACCGGATTAATATTTTATATTCTGCAACCGACGGTTTCAGGAGAGAATTATACTAGTCGAATACTGAAGCCGTCGGTCAGGAGGGTGTATGTTGAATGCGTATATCGTAAATAAACTCACCGACGAGAATGCTGTTTATAAATCTGCCTGTTAAGAACATTTCCAAATTAAGAGCCAGACCGGTCAAGATCCAACCTATTACGAAAATCGAAAATATGATTCGTAATGTACCTCTTCGACCCCATTTATCGACTGCGATAATATCGATCAAAACTCCTAACGGCCGTAGTCCGATGTTCGTCACACCTGAAATATTAAATTGCGCTCTTGTTTATACGACGTGCTTTGCTGTAAATTTCATATCAATTTTGTTATTTCTCGAAGCGTTATTTATAATACCATTTAACTAGCCGCAAGCAACGGAAGAGTCGTGCGAATTAGTAGCCTGAGGTCAGTGTTATTTTAGCGAAATAAAATAACTGATTTCGCTAAAATTATAACAAATATTTTTATTTTAAAGTTAAGTAATTGAATTATAAAAAAATACGTTTTTGCCAGAAATAATGCGCACAAGTGAGAATTTTACTCAGCAGATTATTGGAACCGCGGCCGCTTCGACGGTAATAAAATATGACAGTAGCACTCAGTCGGCTCTGAAAAAATGGAATGATTGATCGTTGTACGCATTCGTGTTTTCGACAGAACTTAACCTCGATACCTATGGCATTTCGAAATGGAGGAAACGTTGCAGCTAAGTCTAGAATTTCGTCTGCTAAAAAAAAAATGCAGGACTTTTTTCTAAATACATTTTTACTACATAAATAAATACATACGGTATTTCTATTTTTCAAACAGCTTTGCCGAATTTATTGCACTTTTTTTACTGTAGAGAACAATACATTTTAAGAATTCTGAGATTATTTATTTTACCACAAACTCTCACTTTTCGGTATTTTTTTGCGTTCCAACCACACCCTTAGGCCCAACGGTGACGAATTAGACGGGTTCTACTGTAGTTCGATATTTTTGTATTCGGGTTAATTTCGCATTTTCGTCTGTTCCTTATAATCCCGACGTAATTTCTTAACTTATACCAACATAAGTGTCAATATTTTTCCTAAATACGTGTGTCTTACGTATATAAATTTACTTTTAAAATACTGATTATATTACTAGAGTAAAGGACAAAAAAAAATGTATTTATGCAAAAAATTTAAATAATCATTAAATTACAACGTTAAGTACATACTCGTTTATCGTAAGTAATAAAATGGGAACTCCGAAAACAAAAGTAGTCCAAGACGAAAGTATATATTTAAAAAAAAACCAATTAGGAAACAGGAAACCCAGCTAGCTATGAGAAATAAAGATAAAGCAAAAGCAGAGAAACTACACCGTCCGGTTAATCGAAAATAAACAGAAGTAAAATAAAGAACTGTTATCAGTACTCGCTCGTTAAGTGTAGAGTTGTTCATTTCCTTTGTACATTTTTATCTCGTTTCATCTTCAAATGACTTGCCGTTGAATTCTTTCTCCTGCTGATTTAGAAATTAAACAAAAGGAGTTTTAAGCTTCCTTTATGAAAAATTACAATATCCAGTGAACAAAATATAAAAATATATACAATTTATAAAAAAAATATAAAATGCAAAAAATACTAATTTAGATATATACACAATTTAAAAAAAAAAAAAAACAAATAGCAAAATGAAAAAAAAACGGTATTTATAAAATAATTCCATAGTTACCTATCGGATTATTTTCTAAATACCGTTGTTTTTCTTTTACTTTGCTAATTTTTGTAAATTATACATCTAAATTAGTATTTTTTCGTATTTCATATTTTCTATAAATTATAGATATTTTTATTTTTTTTTTATACTCACTCGATAAACAGCCGTGTGATTTTCCAAAAAAAAAAAAAGATTAGTGATTTTAATTACTTTTTTGTTGTTTATTTTTTGAAAATCACTGCATTCCACACATTTCGAAAAAAAAAATTACAAATTGTCCTTCGTGTTATCGTTTCCTTCGTTATTGTTCGTCGTTGTTGGTGATCGATTTTCAGTATAATTATTAAATTCTGCGATTATCCCGATTTTAAACATTAATCAGGTTACATTATTTAGCATTAACATTAATTATTGCTAAAAAAAAAAAAAACTATGCCTCGAGGCGTCGAGAAGAAGTGAAACTTAAAAACGTTTTCCAAAAAGGCGCTTTTTAATTAAGGAAACAATTTCGTTTCACAAAGAAAATGAACGCACTGTCATGCTTAAATTTACGTGGCGATGACTCAGTAAATAACTATAGAGATATTTCCATTCTGCCAGTATAACATACATGATCTTGTCAAAAGCTATCCAAGCAAGAGTAGGTGAACAATACAACAATTAGGAGAATACCAAGCAGGATTCAGGAAAGGTTGAAGCTCTACTGAACACATGAATCTAAAATTTATTTTATCCTACATAGAAAAAAATTGTAGAGACCTTTGTTGATTTTTAAAAAGCATACGATTCGGTTGATAGGAAGACGTTACTGTCGAATTTAAAATGAATGGCGTCTAGACGATAAAACTAAAATGATTATCCAACAAACCTTGACTAATACCGTGACGCAGAGCAGTATCTATTCGAGGTTAAAACTGAAGTTAGACAAGGGGTGGCCTATCGTCACTTCTATTTAACTGCGTATTAGAGAAAATCATTCGAGAATGGCGCTTAAGTCTAGGAAAAAAAAAGTAAATAGCGGAATCAAGATAATTTAACGATTGTCTAGCTTTTGCTGATGATATGGTGAATCTTGCAAACGCAATAGAGGGACGCGATAAAACAATTTCAAATATTAGGCCGCAAAGGTTGACCTCAAAAATCTCAGCGGATAAAACAAAATGCATTACTAATATACAATCTGGGCCTGGATTTCTATTAATTGGAAATAAAAAATATAGCAGGGTAGCTATAGAATAAAATAATTAGAAGCAGCTTTTCAACTAACAAAGAACGTTTATAACAAAAAATATATGTCGCGCAATGTGAAATTACAACATTACTGTGCGGTCATTCAACCCGAAATACTATATGTAGCAGACAGCTTGACGTTAAATACAAAGGGCATGAACGAATAATTACATAAAAAAGAGAGGAATACGAATTAAGACCAACTAAAGTAAGCGAGGAATATAGACCAGGATCGAATGAAGAAATATACAAATATGCGGGAAGGCTACTTAACGAGATTTTATGGTCACATTAAGCAGTCGAACCCAACACGGTTAATTAATCGAATATTCAGTTAGATTCAGAATTTGAAAAACAAGTGGAAATGGTTCGAGGAGGTAAGCGATTTGAACGAAGTCCGCATTAAAGCGAGGAACATCGATGACCGTCATCCATTGATGAAAAAACCAGAGTGAAATATGGCAAATTAACAAGACAGGCTAAAATTTCGCACAGGCAAAAAGTGGACCGAAGAAAGGAAAGAACATCGACAGCGAATTCTGGATACAGAAGAAATCAAAAACAAACATAAATTAAAGTTGAAATGCCGTGATCCTAAGTTAGCCTATTCAAAAAAAAACATATTCATATATATGTATATATACATGTATATAGACGACGCATCTCTGTCATAATTTCTGTACGTGTTCGTATATATATATATATATACTGATAATACACGTATATGAGTACAGCATGCGGGAAGAAGAATAGGAGTGCCTGTGTGTATAAGCCTTTAGCTCGGACGCTCGATTGTTCGTTTTCGGTATTAACTCCCCATATACAACGCGCCAATAAAATAATTCGAAATAATGCGAACAGCGTATATCGAAAAGGCAAAACATTTTCGATTTGAAAAATATATACGTAGGTATATCGAGATTTCCCATTAAAGAGCCGAATAAAAACGTTTCGGCTTAATCAGGAAACAAATTTTTACAGATCGACTTTAAACCGGTAGTATACAGTGTGTTGAAAGTTTTCCGGCAGTTTAAGGTTGAAAGAAGTTTACTCTAATAGATTAGCCTAAATTAAGAATTAACCGTGCAGATTACAGCGATTGATGTATTACAACGCTGGTATATTTTCATTAACCGCAACTGGCAACGAAAGTGGAATTCATATAACTCCGCTTCTTGTTATTAAACCCAATGTTGACTTCTGGAAACTATCTGTTAACTTGTCCCGATCCAACTATATAGCATTCAGCAGGCTCCTTCACGTATCCCATACTTACTTTTTATCCTCCTTTATTTATTACCAAAAACCCATTTATGATTCGCTATATTTTACTACACTAACACGTCATCCCTATCGACTCCATATTCGTTATCATACCCTAGCTGATTTCCTCTACAATAGTCCTTCAACTATTCTCTCAATTATACAATTCCTTTCCTCCTTCAACCTCGTTTACCACCTCTATTAGCTAAGTCATCGATGTCGTAATAGCCTCAGCAGTTACGGCGTTATAAAATAAATATATAAAATAAATTTTTACGTGATAAAACTCGCGAAATAAAGAAATTGTATAATTCTTGTTCAAAACGAAATCTGATGATATTGCGTTTGTGTTGATAGATATGAAATCGATGACGATCGAATATAGGACTGTAAAATAAAATACGATATACAAAGCACTTAATATAGCGGAAGAGGAACTTTGAATAAATGATACGCGATCACGATGTCCACGAGTGTTAATACGGAAAGCTGAACCACGAGTAAGTTCTACAATTGTAGTAATTTTTCGTATATATATATATATATATATATATATATATATATATATATATATATATATATATATATATATATATATATACATTTAACAAAACAAAATAAAATTGAAGATAAGTGATTATCTTCAATTTTATTTTGTTTTGTTAAATTCATAAATCACTACTCTCCAATACATCAACATATATATATATATATATATATATACCACCGAGAAATAAATCGCGCGTGCCCGTAATTTAATTTGGTACGAATAATGAATTCATCGAAATAAACCAACTCGTTCATCTTCCTTTGAAGTGTCAATTTTTAAATTATGTAAAATACGTTTGTTACAACATACAACACATAGAAAATAGCTCCAAAAAAAAATTCATAACTGAAAGAGAGAATTTAAAAATTTAAATACCGGCAAGTATCGAAATACTTAGCGTGACGTACGAAGAAATATTATTTCCGATATTGAAAGGACTAAATTTGAAACAGACCTTACCATCTAATGTCTAAACGGACTATGGCAAACCAAAAGCTGAGTTTTAATAGATCTTTCAACGCACGATCAATATATTGATCCGATAAGGTCGGTATTTCACGGAAATAAAAATATGAAAACGCTAGAATCGATATCGCGTCATCTAAAGAAGAAATACAACATAAACAAAAACATACACGGAACAGAGACTGCGCGCTTGTTAAAACTGGATATCGATGGTAAATGCCAGTAATGCAAAACCACCAACACGTGTTCAGACATGATAGACCCATTGAACTATGTGGTGACTAAAATTTTGGACTATTCGTATATACAGTCTTAGTTAAAGCGTCTCGGAATTGAAATAAAACGCAACTTAATTCCTGCTACAGATGTTTAATTAAAATATCGTGGCGTAATAGCTAAATGTAATTATGAATATTACGATGTTGCATCGATGTAGATTCTATGTGCAACGGCGAATATTTATATTAATTTCTCTATGAAGCATACTTAATTTTACTTACCTATTAACCACTCAATTTCCTTTGTCACAGTAAATGGAGCACCATGTGTGTGCCACTGAGGAAAGAGGTAAGCTGAATAACCGAGTATCACACCTAACATGACGAACAATTGTGAGGCGACCGTCATGGCGTATATCTGAAAAAATAATGCATCATTTCGTAATCATCATTAAATACAGTCTCCGTATCGGGGGTAGACGACTACTTACATATACATATTTTGTTGTACAGTGTAAGCAGCGTACAAGGTAATCATAAATATGGCATTAGCGAAGTTAGACACACACACACATCATCATTAAATACAGTCTCCGTATCGGGGGTAGACGACTACTTACATATACATATTTTGTTGTACAGTGTAAGCAGCGTACAAGGTAATAATAATAATATAGTACACTACAAAAACATTCGGGGGCTACATTGTGTCGTGACAACAAAACGATTACAATCAGTTCTCCCGGAAGTGTGTGTATATGTGTGTGTGTATGTGTGTGTGATTATTTCTGATGTAGGGCGAGCCATCCTGGGCGTTACGTAATTATTATTTAAAATTTTTTGGTTTGTGTATACTCGCTGTAAATTATGCTGGAACATACGTTGTGGTGTTGTTTGTATTAGAATTATTTTTATATTTTTATCTTCTGATGATAATTTTTGTTTTGGCCGATCGTATTCGAACTTGGTGCCTTCCTAATAGAACTCCGTGCTCTAGCCACTAAACTATTTCGACGACTATATATAATATATATAGTGATAATATTAATTATATTTGATCAATCTTTTACAAAGCTTTTCATCAGTCAAACCAACACCAGGTTTTCAAAACAAATTAAATAATAAATAACGATAATAATATTAAATTGACAAATGTAATTAACTTATTTCTAACTATGCACCGTTCAATTGTAACGCATCTGATTTCACGATAAGATGCTCGTAATTATCATCTTACATTATAAATATCGTAAACAACAAAATCCACCGATCATAATCCAAACAATCATCAATCTAATAGATGTTCTTGCAATTCGAACATTAAATGTTTTCGTAATGTAGTTTTCAAAACTATCTCATCGTTAAATATTATAATAAATTGTTTTTACTTTCACATTTTATTATTTCTAATTTTTCTATTTTTAGTTTTCCATTCTATCTGTAAAATATTACAAACATAGTCCATATTATTAAGTTTAAATTCTTTTTGAATCTATACCTAGGAAATTATTATTATTAAATTATTAAATAAAATTAACGTGCCATGTACAGCAGCCAAGGCTAGAGGTACGATAGGAAAAGAGGATTAGATTGAGGAATACAGACGGAATTGATGGAGGAAGATAATTAGGTTCGACAATGAAAGATCATCTTTGAAGAGGAGATGGAGCGAAGGAGGAAGATTAAGAGACGCTCGAAGCGAGGAGTATGAGGGACAATCGACTAGAATATGGGAAACGGAGAGGACAACGTTACAACCGGGACACACAGGAGCCAAAGTTCTGTTAATGAGATATGAATAAGATGCGTATGTCCCAAGTAATCTGGTGATAAACACATCATCTCTACGGTTTGAAAGCGAAGTTATCCAAGGATCAACCGAATATTTGATTTGCCGCAACTTGTTGGTTTGTGGCGTTAGCTGCCACTCCTTCTGCCATAATGAAAAAAGCCCATTTATGGCGAACTTCTTAAGATCACGCGCTGGAACTGGAACATTCGGAACCGGCAAGAACACAGCAGCTTCCCTGGCCGCTTTATCAGCCAGTTCGTTCCCATGAATACCGGCGTGAGCTGGAATCCACAGGAACGTCACCTTCTGACTCAGCCCTGCCAGTACCATTTCCGTCACTTTCTTGGCTATTGGGTGCTGATCATGTTTGAAAACGTCGCAGAGAGTGCGGAGTGCTGGAAGAGAGTCAGAACATATAGTCGATGGCTTATCAACATCGGAGTGCGTTAAAGATTCCTTGGTAAGATACATCGCGTATAATTCAGCTGAAATGACGGAGAATGTCTGTGGCAGCGAATATTGAATGATGATTGCTCCATCTCTGACAACTGAGCAGCCGGCAAAGCCATTAAATAGAGATGCGTCAGTGTAAAACATAGTAGATTTGCATGAACGTGACGTAATTTCTTTCTCGATTTCATGGATGGGCAGGTTTTCTCTCCAAAGTTTGTGGATTTCGAGATCCAGCCGAACCAGATTGTCTTTCCAAGGAGGTAACACGGAGGTATTATGAACGATTAATTTCGGGTTTTGGTAAGTTATTGCCTTTAAGATGTTGTCCAAGAGAGTCGGGTCTGATTGTTTTAATTTTAAAGAAGCTGGATTAGAAGATAAGGACAGTGCAGGAATCGAGAAGCCGGAAGCTTTAGACTGCACTACAAAATTGGCTAGGAGAAACCAACGACGATAATAAGGTGGCCATTCTGCTGACTCGGATTTGTTGATCGGTGCGGTGCGAAATGCTCCAGTCGCCAAACATAATGCAGAATTATGAATAACATTGATAGTTTTGAGGGTAGATGAGCAAGCTGAGGAATCTATTGCGGCTCCATAATCTGTTCTTGATCGGATCAAACAACGATAAATTCGTAGTAAGGAGATTCGGTCGGCACCATAGACAGTATGTGATAATTTCTTCAGAATATTCATTTTTTTGTAGCAGGTTTTTTTGGCGTAGTTTATATGGGGTTTCCACGTTAATTTAGAGTCTATAACCAATCCAAGATAGCGGACTGTCGATTTATTGGGAAGCGTCTTATCCTGAAGAGAGATACACATTTCACGCTTGCATTTACGAACACGACAAAAGAGCATTACGACGGATTTGCTACTTGAAAAGGATAAGCTGTTGTTTGAACACCAGGTAGTTAATCGATTTGTGCATTCTTGAAGGAAGCATTCGCCAGCGGATCTGGTTCTACAGCTTACAAAGATCGTGAGATCGTCAGCGTATGCTTCGTACTGGGGAGTTGACCGCTTCAACCATATCATTAATCGCGATATTAAAGAGTAATGTGCTCAACACCGAGCCCTGAGGTGTGCCGTTCATTAAAGATCAAGGATGAGGACTTGCTTCCAATCCGAACGAGAAAACTACGTTTGATGAGAAAGTTTTGTATAAATGTAATGAGGTTTCCAGCGAATCCCCAGCGGTATAGTTGTTCCATAATTTTATTAATCGGGATCTTGTCCAAAGCTTTTGATAAGTCGAAAAATACAGCTAGTAGATGAAAATTATTTGTTAATGCGTTTGTTATGGCGTTTTTAATTGAAAAAAGCTGATGCAGTGTAAAGCGGTTAGCCACATTGGGATGGGTGAATTAGATTCCTGGATTCGAGTACCCAATTTAATCGATAGTATACGATACGTTCTAGCACTTTAAATAGAACTGGCGTAAGTGAGATAGAGCGGTAACTCTCTGCATTTGAAGGGTCTTTATATGACTTCAATACTGGAATTATAACGGCTATTTTCCAAGACTTGGGAAATTCTTTTTCCATCCAGATTCGATTAAAAATCTGAAGTAAAATATCTAATATCGATGGAGGAGCGTGTTTTAATTCTCCCGCTTTTATGTATTCGGCGCCCGTCACTTCGCAATTTATATATATATATATATATATATATATATATATATATATATATATATATATATATATATATATATATATATATGTATATATATATATATATATTAATCGTTTAAATTATTCGATTTTTTAATTGTAAAATTGTTATAATATCAAATACAAAACAAGCAAATAGTTTTCACATAGAAACACACACAAAAAAAATTAATTTTAATAAATACAGTAATAAAAAAAAAAAAAAAAAACCTGACGGTACACCGCAGTTCGGGGACTCATGCTGATGAACGAATATGTTTACGTCAGCTCCATTTTCGATCTCCCGGTGACGACTAAAGTAGCATGTTAATTGCTATCGTAAATCTCGGTTATTGTAATTATTATAATTTTATAATTGCGATTATTCATTATTATTACACTGCTATTTAAGTTTTAAGATTTATTTATAAACTATTTTATTCGTAATAGCGAATGTGTGATTTTCTAATTAGTTTTTAAGCTAAAAATATTTTATCGAATCGAATAATTCGTCGGATCACAACTTTCGTGATTTACCTGATTATTACGGTTATTATTGTTGTTATCACTTATCTAGTTAGTTACCATAATTGATCAAAATTCTGGGTAATCCACGTATGGACGCCGTTGTATTATCTAGTAAATATATTGATATATAGGTATATACATATATATATATATATATATATATATATATATGTGTGTGTACGTATATACTCTTCCTTTTACGCTCGCGAACCTTGTACTCTCGAATCGTAAACCTCTTCTTCGGTGTGCGCACGTGCGCGTCGCAATCGTACGTACGATATCGTTGTATATTTAGTGCGTTCTTTCGCTCTGCGTTTTACTTTGTTTTACTTTGTGCGACTCCGATATGTTTCGTAGTCCACAAAAGGGGAAACAAACCCTACCGCATCACGCTAATTCTTCGCGTAGAAACATTTACGCGATGGCTACGGATGATAATGACATCGTTTCGACATCAGATGATAATGACGATGATGATAATAATAAATTGTTGACTGATCATGAGATATCAGAGCTCACTACTACTGGTGAAAAAAATGCGTGGCTACACGTTAGTCAACATAACGGTGATAGTAACCATTTTTTATTTTTATTTATTTATTTATTTTTTTATCTTTGTAAGATAAGAGCTAGCTCATGATATTAAATTTATGTCGATTTTTTAATATAAAATAATTTATAATATTCTTTAGTCTTAAGTTTGTACATATGATATACTGCATGGTAATTGTTGAGACTATGTTATGTCATCCTAACTGTTGCCCATAAATATAAGTACACTTGCAAAGGACTCACACACAAGTTTGAAATACTTATTTATTTAATTTATGAATATACAGTCGATATAGGTGTAGTTTAATTGATATATAATTCTCCTCCGGTCCTTTGCACCTTTATACATACAATTTTACCGAAATATAAAAAAAAAAACACGAAAAAGCAGCGTATCGATGATACAAATAGTAGAATACCAACTAGAAACAGGTTTTCGCCGCTTATCATGCAATCGGACGTTGTACAAGACGTCATTCACACCGACAAACAGCCAACAAAAATGTCACTAAAGTTCACTACAATTACCGACATAGCACACGGAAAGTACAACAAAGCCGTTCCGCCGATTATCGTTGACGGGCAATTAGAAAACCACAATCAATCGGTAACAGAGATAAACAAATTGTTAGATCATAACGTAATTTTAAGATCAAAACCTAATAAAACAATATTTTATACTAATAATTTAAACGATTACGATAAACTTACTACTATTCTAAAAGAGCGTAAAGCTCAGTTCTTTTCGTACACCCCCAAAGAGCGCAGATCATTCAATATGGTTTTAAAAGGTCTGCCGAATAATATATCTCTGCAGGAACTTCATTCCGAATTAAAAAATAAAATAGAAATTGAAAAAATTGTACAATTTCAAAAAAAAAAATCCCGATTCTACTATTACTTTATTGCCTATTTACGTCATCACATTCCCCTCTCAAATTACCCCCCAACAAGTTATAAATATCAAAAGTTTATGCTTCTGTCTTGTTAGGTGGGAAAAATATAGAAAAAAAGACCCCATTTTTCAGTGCCATAACTGCCAGAAATTTGGCCACATATCGATAAATTGTAATAAATTAATTACATGTTTAAAGTGCAGCGGATCACATTCCAGCAGAAACTGTCCTACTGTAACTAATGAATCAATAAAGTGTGCTAACTGTGAAGGATACTTCTAATTCAAAATCATGCCCTATTTATCTTAATAGAATCGAAAAAATTAAACAAACAAAAAATAGGAATCCCAGATTATTCTCAAAGCCATTTGTACAGGATTTCCTTAACAGTAACAATAACAGTAGCAGTAGTATTAGTAAAAATAATAATAGTAATAGTAATTATAATCGTAATAGTGATCTCACCAATTGCGATTGCGATAATGCTGCGGTTTTACACGTGGAGATATCTGGTTGATTATTAACCGATAACGTCCCGATAAATAGAATATAAACGAACTTTTAAATAAACTTAAACAATGTGTACGAAATAACGAACCGCTCATACTGTTTGACGATATGTATCATTTTCTTGATAGCATAATATCAATTAAAATAGATAATTATTTATTAATAGGCTGTTATTTGTCATCCAATAAAGAGAGAGAACCACATTTGCACAATATTGACTTCGTAATAAAAAATAACTTAAATTTAGATCCAATTATAATAGGAGACTTTAATATACGCTTACCTAGCCTTGAAAGAAAAAATTTACGACTAATAAAAATTCCCGGATGTTTTGTGATTTAATCTACAGCAATAACCTTATAATTTTAAATAATAATATACCTTTGAAAATCATAATGGAACTAGCATTATAGATTACCTCATAGTTTCTCATAAAGTTCATTCGAGATTTACACTTGAAATAGTTCGGGCGGAACTCACCTTTCATAAAATCCTTAGTATTACTTTACACGATTCATTTACGAAAGATAGCAATGACAAATATAACAAAATCAATCTAAATAAATTTATAGCTATTACTAGTGACGACATTATTAACAGATACATAGATGATATTACATTAATTAACAACTCTAAAGTAATTGAAGAAAAAATATCTCGCCTTAATACCTATCTCTCAGAGAATATTAATTGTTGTGCCTTTTTATCAAATCCACCATTAAATGACTGGTGGTCAAAAGAGTTACAAGAAATCAAAGATCAGATAAATATAATAAGAAGAAAAAAATCTAAAATAAAGACTCATTTTAAACGTCTGATATTTAATATAGTGTTTAAGGTATTGAACCAAAAATATAAAAAACTAATTGTTAAAACCAAACTTAACAGTTGGAAACGATTCATCAGTGAGTCTAGTGCTTGGGGTAAACCTTATAAATATATTATGGAAAAATTTAAAAGATTCAGTATACCTGAAATTAAATACCAAAATACCACCGTTTCGGATGATCATGAAAAGTGTAAAATTTTCTTGGACTACTTCTTCCCTGATAAAAACGATATTGATTTAAAATTAATGAATACTGGAAAATTTTCTCAAAGTCTCAAGACCAATAGAGAAGTAGTTACGAATATTATTAAATCCCTTAATAATAGAAAAGCATCAGCCAGTGATAAGATTTCAAATAAAATTGTTAAACTCATAAATATCAATTTTCCTAATTTACTTGTCGCTATGTTTAATAAATGTCTTGAAGCTGAACTCTTCCCGTCTGCTTGGAAAATTGCAGATGTAAAGTTGTTACAAAAATCAAACAAAAATAAGATGGAAGTCTCAGGTTATAGACCTATTTCGCTCTTAAACGCCTTTGGAAAAATGTATGAAAAGATAATTAATGCATACTTATTACATGAAATTGATGAAAAACAAATCCTGCATGAAAATCAGTTTGGTTTTAGAAAAGACCATTTTACTGAAGGTGCAGTTTATAAGTTAGTAACAGCGATACGTAAAACATTAGCAAGCGGATCCTCTGCTTTTGTCGTAACTTTTGACATTAAAGGAGCTTTCGATAATTGCAAGTGGTCCGCTATTATTCAAATATTAAAAGACTATAGAATGAATCCTTGTCTAATTAATATTATCATTAATTATTTTCATAATAGACACACCCGACTTCAAATTAACAATACCACTGCTACAAAACAGGTTTCTTGTGCAGGTACCTCAGGGATCAATTCTGGGTCCAATCCTATGGAACATTTTGTATTCTAAAGTTCATTATGATCTTTCTGACATTTGTGAAATAATAAATCTTAATATTAATTTCGTACGCGGATGATCTGTGTGTTTTATTTAATATTAATCGCTACACAAATTTAAGTAAAATAGAAATAGTCTGTCAAAAATTAGAAACTATTATTATCGAAATGGGATTAGCGTTTTCTGTTGAAAAATGTGAATCAATTTTGTTTGGTAACAAAAGTATAACGAACAATGTTAACAAATTAAAGATAATCTCTGGTAAATCGATCTGTCTGGTTGATAAAATTAAGTATCTTCGTATATTAATAGATAAAAAACTTACTTTTACAGCCCATATAGACTCAATTAACATTAAATGCAGTAGGCTATACGATAAACTTCGCAGGTTACTTCATAATAATTATGGTCTACGATATAAAGAAAGAACTATATAAAGGATTAGTTCAATCTGTTCATGGATATGGGTCCTGCTTTATTTAAACAAAAAGATCCTCTCAAAAATCAATAAACACCAGAGAAAATTTATACTAAACATCTCCTCATTATATAGAACCACGTCTTCTTCAGCTTCTTGTGTGATTGCCAGTATTCTTCCTTTAGATCTATTCCTTATTGGACGAGCAATAGTTTCAGAATATAGTCAAAAGCTTAGAAATGGTCTCTTCTCTTAAATACTTTTCAAATAGTGTTATTAAACAAACATTAGGAACCACACCGGCTATGAAATTATTAAAAAATAAGGTTCGTAATGATGTTAACAGTGTTTAGCAGTCACGCTGGGATGAAGATATCAATGGTCGGAAAACCTATCTCTTCTTTCCAAATATAATAAATAAACTTAAAATGAAAAATCCGAATATAACCTATTTTAATGCACAAGTACTCTCGGGACATGGTAATTTCAGAGAGTACCTTCATCGATTTAAATTAGTAAACTCTCCGAACTGTCTTGTCTGCGGATCAATGAGCATTGACAATGCACAACATCTAATTTTTGAATGTAAACGTTTTAGACAGTTAAGGGATGAGTATAATATATGCGCAAACACGTCATTAATCTTAGACAGAAATAATGCAGACAGAATGCTACTTTTTTTTTCATGATTTAATGAGGGAAAAGCTAACTATAAAATAGAGTGATCAAGTTTCTTACTCAAATTGTTAATAAATATTAGAGTTGTTGTGATGATAGTAGTGATTTTCAAGTAAGTAATGGTATTATCTAATTCAATAATACAAATGTTATCCCAATATAAGTTATGATAATGATTTAAAAATAAAAAAAAACAAAATGTATATATATATATATATGTGTTTACTTTGAATTCATGAGTTAATTGTAAGAATTATATTGTGTATTCGATATTTGTAACTAACGTTTGAATAGTAGTTAGGATATAAATAGTATTATTGTTATTAATAATATTTACTTTAATAATGTAAATATGTACTCGTTTCATTATTATGTTATAGTAAATGTTAATGATGACTAATCATCACCGTTACTTTATGATGTAACCAATTTAAGTATGTAATTTCTTTGTTATTCTATAATAAGGTTTACAATTCAATCTATAAATTATTCGTTAGTTAATAATTTATTATTAAGCACAATTCAATGTACACAGAAAAGATGAATAAACTTGGCCCCCACTGGTTATCCGGAATGGGTTAAAAAAAAAAAAAAAAAGGTAATAATAATGTCAATAATAGTATTGGTAATAATTTAAGAAATAGGTATGATAAAACTAATCGCTTAAGTTACGCAGAAATTACTCGACGCCGTGGCGATAATTCTATTAACGATGACGATGCGTTAAATTCATCCGATTTTTCTGATCTATCGGCTATCATTTCTTTATTTAAAGGTATTGATTTAAAAAAGCTGATGCACGTGCTTAAAGCGATAATTGTAAAATTAAAAACGCTAGGCAATACGGATAGCTTCACAAAAATAGCGGCTATTTTAGAAATATTTGTAGCTAACTATATCTAATTTAGTTTTATGTTTCGTAATATGAGTGCTAGATCTGGCATAAATTTAGTTGCTTGGAATTGTAACTCAATAACTAACTAACTGAACTGCATGAATTTGCAATTTCCAATAATGTTGATATTATTGCTCTATCTGAGACCAAATTGGTTAGTAGCATTACACTTAAGTTCCCAGGGTTTGATATTTATAGAAAAGATGTGAATCGTCACGGTGGAGGAGTAGCGCTGTTGATTAACAGACGACTCAAGCACGATCTTCTGCCAACACCTCATTTTGTATACAAGCTGTAGGTACAGATATCTACATAGACACCAGTAAAAGAAATAATAATAATACCAATCCCAATATAGAAATTCTGACCATATACGCTGTTTATAAACCTCCTAGGCGAATGTCAAGATTCAGGGAAGATATCCTATCATTGACGATGATGAAGAATAAAGTCATTCTAATCGGAGATTTGAACTCGAAACATAAATCCTGGAATAATTTTAACAATAACCCAGCTGGTAATATCTTACTTAGTACCTGCATACAAAACAGAATACAAATACTTGTAAAACGTGAGAACCTACATACTTCCCATCGTCTATTTGTCGTCCTAGTATTATTGATTTAGCTGTAGCCAAGAACGTTAACATCGACTTACCTATTTCAATTAATGATTTATCCTCAGATCATAACCCGATATTTGCAATCATTAGAACCGGTAACACAGTTCAAAAGCAAACGCAAAAAATATTCGATTTTAAATATGCAAATTGGCAGTTATACAAGCTTCATAATAACGTCAATTTGAATACCCCTATCTCTAGCGCAGATAATATTGACTACTGTCTGGCCACTCTTATAAAATCGATTCACGAAGCTATCGCTCTTTCTGTTCCCACCAAACAGAACGTTTTTCCTACACCTTCTCTACCAGCGTATATAACCCAAATAATCAGAATAAAAAATGTTGTCAGAAGATCGTATACTAAAAGTCGTTCGCGTAGTGATGCCCAGAATAAAAAGAAACTTTTAAATCAATTCGCGAATTTAGTTCGTTATTTGCTAAATAAACATAAAAACGAAAAACTTAATAAAATGCTTTCTAATCTTTGTGTTAAAAATAATAGCCTTTGGAAAGTGTGTAAGCAATGTCATTACGCAGCCCTTCCTCCACTACAGGACTCTCGCACTAGTAAGTATATATATATAACGACGCATCTAAAGCTGAATTACTTGCTGCATATTACTCCGACATACACAGTCGTAATATCAACTTAGCCACCACCTATCAAAAGAATAAAGTACATACACCTGTTAGAAGATACACAGCCTCGTCTCAGGTAACAACTGATATCAAATTCACGTCGCCAAAAGAAGTTTTTACATTCATAAAATCGACGAAAAATAAAAACTCGGTAGGTCACGATGGCATTTCTTCTGTCGTCATAAAAAAGCTGCCTCATAAGGCCATTGTACAACAGTTAACTAACATTAATGCTATGTTTAAATTCGGATACTTCCCTTCTAGTTGGAAAATTGCAAAAATAATTGCATTACCAAAACCAGGTAAAGATTGTTCCCAGCTAGACAATATTTGTTCCATTAGCCTACTTAGCAATTTAAGTAAAATTGCCGAAAAGATAGTTTTAAATAGATTAAGAAATTTCGCTGATACCAAGAATTTAATACCTAAACAACAATTTGGCTTTCAGCCTAAATATTCTACAACACAGCAAATTTTGAGAATAGCAGACTCTATTACGGATAATTTTAACTTTAACAAACACACTGGAATTGTGATATTCGAGACGTAGCAAAGGCTTTTGACACAACCTGGCACGAGGGCATTGTTTATAAGATGATAGAGACTAGGTTTCCACGCTACTTAGTTAAACTTATCAATAATTATTTAAGCGATAGATCCTTCTATGTTTCTATAAACAATACAATGTCATCTAGCAAAGCCTGTTTAGCTGGAGTACCGCAAGGTAGCTTGTTAGGGCCATTCTTATTTACCTTTTATCTGCATGATTTTCCGGTAACAAACAACACTGAAGTTGCTTTGTATGCTGACGATACTGCGCTCTTCTGCAGTTCCTACAGGCCGAGCACTATTCACAAACGGCTGCAAACTGATATTGATCGTCTGATCAAATTCTTTTCTAAATGGCAAATTGATATTAATCCGGCGAAAACTCCTGAAATATTTTTTACGCGTCGAAGGCCTTCTTTACCACGTAGACTTCACGTCAGCGGTGTTGATATAGATTGGTCAGACCATATACGTTACGTTGGGGTCATTTTAGATAAGAGACTAACTTTTATGAAGCATTCATGCTACCTTAAAAACAAATAGAGTAATCTGTACTTTATATCCGATGCTTAATCGTAAATCTTATTTAAATATAAATAATAAATTAATCATTTATAAATCATTGATTAGGCCTGTCTTAACATATGCATGTCCGGTTTGGTCTTCAGTTTCGAATGCCAGTTTTAAGAGATTACAATTAGTTCAAAATCGATGTCTCAGATGTATTCTTAATGTCCCCATATACACCAAAGTGTCATATATGCACTGTATACTGCAGATTCCGCACGTAAAAGATTATATACTTAAACTGTCAAAAAAAAATTTTGACAGTTGTAGTTCGCATCACAACGATTTGCTTTCAGTGATTGCAAATTACGATTCTAGGCAACTAAGTGTTAGGCACACTAAATATAAGCACCGACGAATTAAACATAATTTACTTTACACTTTACACATAATTTCTCTGTTATTTATTTATTTTGTTTCATTATTTTCCCGTTATATATAATATTTCCTTTTATCAACGTAAAATTATTTATGTATATTATAATTAATCTTTTATTTTTTCTTTGCGGTGGTTTTTATTATTAATTAATTTTTCCACCATACAATGTTATATGACATACTATTATTATTTCAATTGTATAATGTAAGAATTTTATTTCATAAATGGAGAGGAACATCATTTCCGGCACATTTATTAAATGGTTATTGGCGCACATATCTGTAAATTGTAAAATTAATGTCAAATATACTTTCTTTCTTATCTAGTAAACGGAGTATATCTCTTCCATAGCTCGACAATCGACTAACGACGATAACCACAGTAATACGCTGTCTTATTTTAATAGTTTTATCACCACGTTCCAATATCTCGGTTACGCCTATTTCTGACTATTACCACATTTCATTTTCTTCGCAGAAGTTTACTAACATTTTAATTCTTTTATCGCGCTTACCTAATCCATAGCATACGGCCCATTCGATTAATCGCATTTCAGTCTCCAAATATTATTATATTCTCTTTTGCGTTAGCGCCTGTTACGATATCTTCCGATTGTGTATATGTATTGTCTTTACTTTTCCATCATCATAATCACCCGTTGGCGTATACACTTCTATTATTGTTATTATTTCTATTTGAACTAAAATTTTTCTATCGCCGATCTGTACGTAATTTCAAAATTTTCAATGTAATATTACGTCAACTCCGTTTTTATTATTATCTTGTCCCGTGTAGATTACACGATAATCGTAGCTGCGGAAGTCAACCGTTGCCATTCCATCTTGATTCTGATATTCCGAGTATATACGTGAAATTTCTTTTCATTTCTACCCCGATATTATCCGATCTAACATTCGATGCACCTATTTTTATTGTTGGCGTAACTGGTTTCAGCCTGAATTTATCGCTCGAACTTCCACCATAGCTAAAACACTCTCGATTATATACCTGATCAACATTATTTCAACTTATATTATTATCGTTTAACGAACTTCATAATAGTCTGTTCTGAATAGTGGCTGGTCTAAATGCGCTACAAAACGGCACTTCTGGAAAATCGCATATAACGTGAAAAGAACCGATCCCAACACACACTTCCTTGCGCGAACACCAACTAAAAACGTTTTAATTGCGGAGACCGAGTCCCCAGTTCTATTACGTAAATTAATTAGTTTAATTAAGTAAGGAGAAAATTTGCATTAAATCGTTTTGTATAAAATGCCCGCGTGTGCCAAATGCTTCGATTGTTCACTATATATCGGATTATTTTATAAATACTATTTTTTCATTTCTTTCGTATTTTAGTTTATTTTTTATTTATTTTTTTTTACTTTTCGCGGTCCACTTGATAATGGCTTAACAGTCGAAAAGCTTCGTGTTTTTTTTATATAAAAGTTTAATGATTTTAACTACTTTTTTTTTTTTTTTCGTTATTTATAAATTAAATAAATTATCGGCGTAATATAATGTTCTATACGAGTCAGAAACGCCGCAATTATAACGAATATAAAATAACGTAATTAAAAATGTGCCGATATGCGAGTAAAAGTTTCCGATAAATACGGCCAAATAACGATTAATTTCGAACGCCTTGGTCAAATCGGTTGTATTAATACACGGAATATGAATATTTCGATTCGTTAGAATAAACTTATAATAAATAATGGAAAGAATAAAAAGCTAATTTATATTAAATGTCTCTCGATGTACTTGGATGGACGGCTTCGCTGCAGCGTCGTCCCAGCTAACTAAAAGTGTTGAAAATAAAAAATTTACTAACGAAAATCGCTACATACACGGAGAATCGATATTTATATTCGTATGTAAATTTCAAATATTGCGGTGATTTTGAATCCTTTCAGTGGTACATTATAAAATTTTGACGACGCGAAATTATAAATTTTATAACGGGTGTGTTTGCTTGCTTCTTGGGCGAACTGTAGATAATTTTATATGTATTTATATATGATTTTTAAATTTCGTTAGCGTTAAACTTTTACGCACCGTATAGCGGACATGATAATCGAGTTATATCGTTAAATTTGATTTATAAGTCTGAAATAAAATCGCGCATATTAAAACATTCGATCGCTGTGCCGCCACAACGGATGGATAATCCAATAAAGCTGGATCTCTTAATCGTCAGTTTGGGTCTACCAATCAAGGACATCGGTAAAAAAGGTTCTGTCTCCTATCGCTGATTTATCGGTGTTGTATACCGACGCATCCTCATTCGGTGGGTTTGTTGGCTAGTCCGTCGTACAATGTTGTTATACGTCGCTTCGTCGGTCATTTTCTATCCTTTCTGCCTAACTTTATCCGATTTAGTAGGCCGTTCGTAATAAGCTCGTCGGTTCGTCAGCTCTCAACCTCATTTTCGATGTATTCAGCAACTATCAGCATCCTATAGCCGAAGAAGCGACACGGCTGTTATTAGTCAAACCGAACAAATTAGCCGTGTTTTTTTTTTTGCGGATTCCAGCTCTTGTCGGGATTCCGGGGAATGGACTGTCGGATAGAGCAGCAATCTACTACGTTGTTTCCAATTCGTCCCAGTTCAAGTTATTGATGTCAAATCAAGACTTTTTTGTTTCGTGCCAACAAAAGTGCAGTCGATCTCTCAAATTCCGTTTTACCCTGGAAGACTTAGAGCTTTCAAATCGCAGCGAAGATTGCGGCCGAGTCATACGAGACTAACTCATTCGTACCTGATCAACAGAACTGCGGCTCCTCAATATTTTCCCATATCCTCATTTACTACTCCGCACTCAAATTGTCTTTTAATCTCCCTCCTCACTTCCTCTTCTCTTCAAAGATGAATACTCTTCTCTACCTAACCTAATCACGTTCTTATTTCTCATTTCTACTCCTTGATTTAACTTTCTCTCCCTCGTGCCTTGCGTTAATTTAGATTAATAATAATAATAAATCGGGCATTTTAATTCTTTGCTGTTTTAGTTCATTATTTATAAAATACGTATATAAACGTCTATTATTGGATGTTTGTTGTTAGTTTTTACGGCGTTCCGGAATAATACGTTTATCGTTAATTAATAATATTATCGATTACGATTAATATTCCATGTCTGACAAATACGCGCACATTCACTAATCGTCGTCTGTTTTAAATTAAATTTTAACGTAATTTCTTTTACAGGCAGTTATTGTACGGTGGCAATTTAATTACTAAACAAGATTCGATTACATTTAAAGGTTGTAAATGAAAAACGAACCTTTTTAAATGTTGCCGATAAAACGACCATATTACGGAGAGTATCCGGTAAACCACCAAACGCGTACGTAACCGATGTAGTGTAAAAAATAAAAAAATTAAAAAAATCGTCAAAACGGCAAAGTTGGAATCGTTCCGGTTGACGTGCTCGTTCTTCGGACTAAGGCAAAGAAATAATAAGACCTTCGTGCGTTTGTTCCATCCGAGAAGAAAGCGCGAGTAGTCTGTGGTGCGAATGTGTGTGTTCAATTTTCCGAAAAACGATTTTCTTTTGCTCGAAATATCCAAGAATTACGGTATATTATCGCGTTTTTTTTTTAAGTGCGATAATAAACTTCTTCCATAGTTCGTCGTAATTAATTCGTGTACCGCCCACGCGACTATACCCCTTCTAGTTTCGGTCGGTTATTTTTCAGCGTACTTTTTTTTTTTTTTAAAATTATTTTATTTTCGGCCGCTAGATCACGCTACTAATATTCCCGGCGATTGTCTATGTTTTCTTTCGACGAAACGTATATCGTCTTGTTGTCGAATAAAATATGGTCTAAGTCTAGACGATAGTCTGTTAGAACGTCAACAGAGGAAACTGGTTAAATAAAAAAATATTCCCGTTTTGAAGTTAAACCTCCAGGAAATGGATACGTATTCAAACACGATCAGCACAAACACCGGCGAAGCTGAAAATCAGTGGAACACATGGTAATGAACTGGCACGGCTATGGAGTCTGCTTCCAGTTCGGGCGTTTGATTCCTGAAAAAATACATAAAGGTATGTCTTTTTTTACGATTTGCCGAAAGAAAGCTGACCTCAACAAACAACAAACGCGGCAAATCAAGCATTCGGTTGGTCCACGAATGACAAAGCTTCCAAATCGTGGGGATGTTCATCAGCAGTTTCCGTCTCTCGTTCCTCAATTGACTGTCGTTTATAGTGCTCGCTGAGAACGTCACTAACCCTTCCTCTTTCGCTTCTTTTCCTTTTCAAAAACGACAGTTCTTCTTTGTCAAATTCAGTTACTTTCCTTCACTAATCCATTCTCTACTCATTAATATAACCGTTTTTTTTTTTCTATCGTGCCTCTAGCTTCGTTTGCTTGTTAATTTAATTTAATAATTATATATCTCCCGATTAGCGGTGTGCGGATTATCCGGTTTGCTGATTCTCATTCCGGAATCGCAAAAAAAAAAAAAAAAATTAAAGACAAACATGTTCACGGTTGTATAATTTTGTCCGGTTTAACTGACAGTATTATAAACGATTAGCTAGGTATAGTCGAGTGCATAGAGGTCAAAATGTAAGTCATTTTTATTAATTTTTTCTTGAATAAAAAATAATTTTCGGTTTATCCGTGTTTTTCTATTATCCTTGCGACCTATCCGGGTAATAAACCCGAATAAACGGGAGTTTTTTTCTTTTTTTTTTTTTTTATTGGGCTTCCATATCAGTTTAGCCATTAAACTATATTACATAAACAAGAAAAAATAAAAAAGAATTATCTTAATTTTAACTATATGGGTATGTTACAATTAACAATAAACCTATATAAACATATGTATGTGTGCATGTTACGTGTGGAGAGTAAGAAAGGAATATTGACAGGAAAAGGAACATTTAGAGATATGAGGTGATTATAGAAGGAGTCACGAGTGGAGCGGTAAGGAAAATGTGATTTGCGTCTGCGATACAGTGGATATCTGAAGGATGTGAACAGAACGGAGAAGCAACAAGATGCACTTGAAAAAGTGTAGCCGGTAGACGATTCTTTCCAAAACGTAGTCGACATAAAGTGACAATAAAACCACGGAGCAGACTCGCTTGTATTTCGATATTATAGAACCATGGTAGACAAGGAAGATCAGATTGAAGCAGTTTATATTTTGTAACATTATAAGGATTATTCCAAGTAGCTTTCCAGTATTCTTTATGAGCTGTCTTAATGATAGACAGGAGATCAACGCACGGCGTGTAAGCAATAAATAAATCAAGGTACGTTGTACATTTAGCATAATGATCAGCAAGTAAATTCCCTTTAATACCAGCATGACCAGGAATCCATGCAAACTTAACAGAGATACCGGCATCCCGTAAAAGGGTAATGTGATTACGAATTTTAAGTATTATGGAAGAGGAATGAGGATTATAAAGTGAGAACTTTAAGGCCAAGAGACAACTTTTAGAATCTGAAAAAATTATTACCTTTTGAGTTACCCGATTCAACAGAATGAAACGCAGAGCTTGAAAAATAGCCACAGACTCTGCTGTAAAAATGGAAGAAACTCGCAAAAGGGAAAATTTTTTAACTATGTCTATGGAAGGAATTATAAAAGCTGCTCCTACATGATTCTTTGATTTAGAACCATCTGTATATATAGGGAGAAAAATTCTGACCAGTTATCACAAATATGGGATGTAAAGAGAATATTGGCGATAGATATAGCAACTTTGAACGTTTTAAAAGAATTTAAATCTATATCTAACACAAGATCATTATTAAGAAAGGGAAATGAAAAATAAACGGAAGGTGAAGAAGGAAGTATTAATTCACTGTACATAGAAAGGTGATGTGCAGAAAGAATGAACGGGAGTTCATTGTATATAAACTCCAGTTATTTTTCTTAACATTCCTCTTTTGAGCTACCTGTATCCTATGTATAAGTATAAATTTTTCATCATTATCATCGTTTACTGATTTTGTTGTGCATGCAAGTCCTTATATCCGTCTTCTTTGTATTGTGTCATCTTCTTGGATTGTTTATAATTCATAAAATCACTACTTACATTATATATATATATATATATATATATATATATATATTATATATATATATATATTACACATACTAGTTAGTTAGTTTGATATTATTGAATTAGTTAAGTGTACATAGGAAAATTAGACATTTTTCAAGTCTACAGACGAAACTATGTTTCCGTTTTTTACGCATACGGTCTCATTTTCTGTCTTTTTATCAATCTTCTTCTGTCTAGGAGTGACCATTACGTACATTTCTGTCTCATGTGTTGTTTTCATTCGACTAACTTGTCCAATTACACTTTATTTCCAGTACTTTATGGAGAACATTTTTCGTTCCAGTTTAATATTTTATTGTTTACTTTTTTCATTCTTATTGCTCAAGTTATTTAATATTCCTCTTTGAGCTACCGTTGTGCATACAAGCCCTTACATCCGTCTTCGTTGTATTACGTCATCTTTTTGAATTCTTTCATGCTGTTTTCCTACGGAGAATAGTTTTAAAATAGTTTACTAATTTGTTTCACAAAAGGACCGTTCTTTTCGTGTAATATGTTCGACAAAAAAAATTTACCCTCAAGTCCAGTTCGAATAGATACCTCGTGACGTAGCAGCAATGTTTCGGCGTTCTGCTCTCACGACCTGTCAAGGGATGAGATTTTTTTACGGTAGAACTTTACCCAACTTAGCTATCGATCAAGTTAATCGGTAACACCCTGTTGAGAGTGTACAAAAAAATAAAATTATGAAGTTAAAACGGTAAACCACTTCATGCTGATTTATCCAAGGTACGTCACTTGACCGGTCGTCTATCAATTTTAGGGGTTGAATAAGTTCGTTTAGACGATGTTTTCTACAAACGTGTTCAGTTATGGATGTTTACCGTGCAGACCATAATTATATAGTCTTTTAAATGTTGCGGTTTAAAATTTTAAAATTTCTATATTATCACAATTACGTTTCAATTTCAATTTATTTCAATATCGCACTTTTATATTTGCAAAATGTACATAATTAACAAAATAGTTTTAGTGTAATATTCGACTATGTGCATATCTGCACGATCGTCTATATAATAAATGAAGAAATAAACAGAAATTTATATGCACTATTTTAAATTACACGATCGGGAGTAATATTTTAAGCGATAAATAATATAAATATGTAAGTAAATAATGTGATAAACTAACTCGTGCTCAGTCTCCGTTTCCTAGCAAGGATGTCCTGAAATATTGTTGGTGTTTTGAGGCCACATTTTTTCAATACATATTTATTTGTTCTTTTTTCTGTCCATGCTCTGCGTCATATCCTTCTCAGGATTTGCATTTCGAAGGCTTCTAGCCGTTTTAAGCTTTCTGCGCTCATCGTCCATGTTGTACATTTTAATATAGACACGACATAGCACTGGTCCAGCCGAAGTTTTAATATTTAATTTTCTATCCTTAAATATGTATGCGAGATTTTCAAACGCTTGTTTGGCCACGGCGACTCTTGTTCTAATTTCTATTGTATCTCTTCCATCATTAGATATTAACGTTCCTAGATAACGAAATCGATCCACGTTTTCTACAACTTTCTCTCCAATATTCAAGACAGCAGTTTTTTTATTCGATCAACCGTTTGTTTCCTAATCACCAAATTAGCGCTTAACTTAAAACAATTCATACTGTCCGTTTCGTATGAAACCTGAAATCTACAACCCAGATAGCGTCTTTTTTGACGGCTTTTCATTCTAAGCTTTATCAGGAGCCATCGTATACGCTGCTCCATCTTAATAATTTAAAACTATTCCTCCCTTATAGCAACATTTTTATAAAATGTGTTAACAACCTTTATTTAAATTTGACGTAGTTCTTTTCTAAGCTGCAAAGTCATATCCATGAACTGACGGGCAAATGCATTATCAGCGATACCGTTATGAGCAACTTATAATCGTTATTGATTTACACCTGAGCAAATGCATTTAAGCTTTTGGAGGTGTCCTGCATAAAATTTCGTAAAAAATTTTGAACTATTTTTCTTTTTGACGACCTTCAAAAAACTATTAGGATAAGTGACTGACAAGCGATCGTCAATTAAAGGTTCTTTATTTCAATTTTGGACGCTGGTATTATTTACGAGCGTAGACATTAACGCTTATATGCGTATGTGTATATATATATATGTGTGTGTATACATAAATATCATACATATATATTAAAAAAAAATATATATATAAAACGTAAAATGAAAAACTGTCAAAAGAAAATAAATATTTCTCCTCAATTTTAATACGTACAGCATATAATGTATGTGTTTACTTATCTATAATACGTACACTAAATTTTTCAAAGAAGGTATCACGGTAATTTTCGATTTAAATACTAGATTAGAAAACTGGTCGAAAAAAATTTACGGTCGAGATATTTTCAAAATTTATTTAAAAAAAAATATAAATAAATAAAAATAAAATTAAAAAAAAAAACTAAATACTTTTCTAAGAAAATTAAATTGGAAATAAGTTTCGTCGTATTTTCTTCGGTTGATTGTTTTTTTGAAAATGTTTTTCTTGTTTTTCTTTTTTAAAAAGAATAAAAAATTAACAATAGTTCGTAATATTAGTAGAAAATTTCTCATACACGTAACATCACGTAATTTGCCTATGTAATTGGAAAATTGTTTCCCAGTATTATAACACGCTTTAAACATAAAAATTTTAATTTAAACCATCATACGTGCCAAATTCTTACCTTGACATCTATCGGTTATTATTTCAATAAATTGAAGTAGAAGGATCCGTCAAGGCGATATTATTTCGCCTAAGCTATTAATTACAGCGCTGAATAATATATTCGAAAACCTACAATAATAGGGCTAATAGGACCTAATTAATTTAACGAGATGAAGTGGATAACCGAATTTAATTAATTTATACAAAATCCCATTGTGCCAAGCTGTATCAAATGCTTTCTCAATATCAACAATAAACCAGTATGTTTATTAAGGTTAAAATTATTGGTGATGAAATCAGTTATTCTGGCAACACTGTTGAATAACCGAATTGTTCGTCAAAAGTGTTTGATTTTCTCTGGCCTAGGCGAAATGATATCGCCTTGACCGAACCTTCTACTTCAATTTATTGAAACTTCTACAATTTAATATTTTTCATTTGACTTTTTAAATTTACTTCATAACTCAGGTTTCTCACGTTTTAAACGGGTGTTTCATTCGTTTAATATATATGTTGTTTTTTTACTACCATTTAGTCCCTAACAGTCACCATGTATATTAGATATTTCTTCGGATGTGAATGTTTTGATATGAACTTTTAGGCTATGTATATATTAATATAATTTTTGGGCTCTGTGAACGGATAGTGTTAAGGAAAGAGCGAAAACATAAGGTATGTTATTTATAAGGTATGCAGAAGTGGTTTAATTTGTTTAAAGTATCAGTGTACATTTATATATGTTCGGAATATTTTTCATTTAGAATATATTCATTTAAAAAATTCGGAGAGATTAAGATTTCTACTTACTTAATTCGATATATTGTAGCTAAATGGTTTGTTCAAGGCGGCAGTTTAAAAAGGTTTTATTCTAAGCTTTGCTGTGTAAATTGAAGTGTTTCAAAACTTTCGGTTTATATTTTTAAATAGACGGTGTGTTATCGAACTGTTATAAGCCGGGTTAGATGGATCAGAAGTTAATTTTTTTGTTCTTTTTTTGTCCAATTTTCAGCATTAAATGTTGATATATTAGAGAGTAGTGATTTTACGAATTAAAAATAAAAACAAAGCTTTTCGACAGTTACGTTATTATCAAGCATACACAATAAAACATTTATTGTGTTATTGTTTGCCTGAAAAAATTTTTTGCATTGCTGATTGTTGTTTGTGTTGTTTACTACACAACAATAAGATTATTTTACAAATACGGTTTTATTACTTTAAAAATTTTATATCTAAAGTCATATTTTTTACTTTTTCGACTTTTTTTTTATTCACTCGATAATGGCTTAACTGTCGAAAAGCTTTGTTCGTAACTTAAAAAAAGTTTTACTGATTTGAATTCCGTTTTTATGTAGATTCGGACGTAAAAAATTTTAATAAACCATAATAAGTAGGTAATTATTTTGTACACAAGTCGTTCCCTCTACAACGTACTAGCTGCTAACTTTTATACTATACCTACGTTATGTTAGCTCGTCGCGTATTAATACGCACGGCTATCGAGGTTAAATTTTAGTTCGTTACATTCGCTCGGATACGAATAAATGATTTTCAATTTTTATTATTATCTCGTCTTAAACATTAACAAATCTTATCGTCGGACTTAGCGCCGACTTTAGGTAAACCGTTGAAGAAACTATCCGTACGCAATCTCAAAAACACTAGATTTATTCGTCGAAATCAGTTAGCGCATCATTTGTGCATACGGGTGCGACGCCATTGCGACTATAACGAACAAAGATAAACTATCTAGTTAGTTTCATAAAAGCATCGCTGGATGCATCTTCACGCGTCATTATTTAATAGATACTCTTTATTAGATAGACTCTTATAAATTTTGAAATGAAAAAACTATACATATATGGATTCTATGTATCTTTCGGTCGTGATAGGCAATTTCAAAGCGCACTAATTTTAATAGTAGAAATTCTCGGATTCCGTCGTAATCGAACGATTTTAAAACGAAATAGAACTTAAAATTTACGAGTATTTTACGATAAACGCGATAAAACTTATCCGTAACTTTAATTGTAAATACATAAAACGCGTAAGATTAAAAAGTATTAATAAAATATATAAACATGGATACATAATTCAAAAACTGAGTAAACACGTATATAAAACAAAGTGAAACGAACGAACTTGTATCGGTGATGACCAATGATACGCGATAATGGTATTTTATTACTGTTGAATATTTTCTTTCCAGGGACACGCCTATCTTAAGAGGAGAATGAGAACACGTCCACATTATATTCGAAACCTATACCATAGTATCACTGTATGATAATATTAACAGCAGTATGCCCATTAGATATTTACACAATTTGTGCGTTGTATAACTAATGATTCAGGATCGGAAAAAAGTTTTACCCTAGATATGTAAAGAACAATTAGAAATTAAAATACGCAGCTTCGTCGTGAATTAACAGCAGACATCTACAGAAGGTAGACACGGAACTAAATACAGCTATGCGAATGATCTAGAAAGAGTGAAATCAACACCAACCGCCTGTCTTCTAGTCTTAGCCAACATAACTTCCGGAGCAGTAATGAAGGAATGGAAAAAAATGTGATAAAAAATCCTTACAATTCATTAAAATTTAAATATATCTCGAATATTGAAATCAACAGAGCCACAGCATGTAACAGCTATAAGATCTCATCATAATCGGTTCCGACAAAATCACGGCGAGATGATTGGAATAAAATTAACCTTTAAACACCCTAATAGCGTGGTTTCAGCCTACACTGAAAAAAGTTAGACTTAATAGAATCGTATAAGAATTACTATGGTTGAACAATTCAAATACTAAAGTAAGAATCAAAATTGTAACTGCGGAGCAGAGTTCAGACCATTAATCATATAATAGCAGAATTTTCAACTAGAGCGCTGCAAGACAGCTGAAATGATACGTAGAAATGCCATGCCTTGAATAACCGGATTGTGACCTAAAGGATGATTTCGGACGCTAAAGTAAATATTGGAAATTAATTAAGAAATCAATTGAAAAATTAGTTAAATCACTAACATTTATTTTCTTGTAAAAAACACAAAGCTTTTCGGCATTTACGCCATTACCAAGTGATAACAATGGTTTTTTTTTAAATCATAATTTTACAAGCATAAATTAAAAATAATTACTTAAAAATATCTGATGGTGACGGTGAAACTATATTCCATAAAATATTCTTCTTCTTGTCTGTTCTGTTATTAATTTATTTTTTGAATTGTTGAAATTGAATATACTAACATCGACATATTTGTTTACTCGATTTTGTTTATTTATTTATTTATTTATTTTATATTTTTTTCAATATTGTTTTCTGGATAGAAAAAGTTGTATACTGATGGAATTTTAAATTTTCATTTACTGTCGCAATGTACGGTATCCAAAAGTAAAATATAAAATATAAAAATATACAAACACAAACATTTAAAAAAAAAACACAATTTTACAAGTATAAATGAAAAATAACTATTTGAAACATCTGATAACGATTTTATCGTGGTCAATAGATCGACAAAATTGAAAAATATCTATTTTATCTATTTATACATATGTACGTATGTATGTATGTATGTGTTTATGTGTGTATAATAAATTCACGAAAATCGAACGATGTAATATTCCGAACAAAACAGTTTAGTTGGGTGTTGAAATTTTGTCGACGTTACAAATAGTAAAAAGCTCGTAAGATATTTTCTTGACATTAATTTCTTATTCATTTTACATTTATACAGTTTATGTATATATTGTATGTAACTTTCCTATTCATTCATGTAAGAAATTACCCAATCACGAAAACTATCCTAAATATGATAACGACCATTATTAGACCCGCTTGTTATTTGGTGTACATCGCAATATTTAACTATTCATTTATAATCACACTAGTTGCCTGATTATTTGTGTGTGGTATACACATACTACATGTCTATATATATATATATATATATATATATATATATATATATATATATATATGTAGGTGAACCAGGGAACTTGGATGGTTTTGTTGTTTTTTGAGTAACTTAAAAAGTACTAGACAAACAAAATTTTATTTAAAAATAGGAAAACTGAGATTAGCTTAGAATAATTTATGGCACACAATATCGTTCAGATGACCGCCATTTGTAACGATACATTCATTCAGTCTTTACAAAATTTTCGAGCATAGGTCGCTGAATTTTAGATCCCACAGAATGCGTAAAACTTATGTATAATAATATTTTAGGTATTTTATAAAATTATTCGTTTTTCATTAGATTTGAATTTAGTAATTTTAGTTATTTTAAATTATATTTTCTTTTAAATAAATTTACAAATTTTTAATTTAAACGACGAGCTGTTTTAAAACGAAGTACTCGAAATAGGTGTATATTTTCCTTCGAAGAGTTAAAACAACATTTTCAATTCAGTTTCAATAGGAACTTAAGTGCTTAAGTATCGATGCTTCGTTTAACTTCGTACAGGTATACCTATTGATAGATCGAAATTTATCGTATAAGACTACTAACACTGTATCAAACGAACGAGGTCAGTTTTCCCATGTACACATTCTTATCAATTTTTTGTTAATAATCGAAATTCGGGCTGCGAATGCTTTAGTTAGTGCGTCGCTCTGTAATTTAGCCCTATAATTAGGGCAGTGAACACAGCACGTTTAGTGTTCAAAGATTTATCGTATGTATACTTTGAAGCAGTTACAACTAATTCAAAGAGTGTTACCTTAATACGTCTGCTCCATACTATGTTTCTAATTTGACACTGCGTAAAGACTTCAAGATTCCGTATGTCAACGATATTCACGCCATGCAGTATAAAAGGTTATTCGACAAATTTGAAGTCAGTAGCAATCGTAATGTTCTCAGAATGCATTCAGACAGTCTTCCAGACAATCCTCCAAGGCGTCTGCGAAGGAAGTGGTGCCGAGACGCAATTCCAATAATTTAATAAATCTGATCTTATTCAAAAGGCAACATGTTTTTCAATCTAATTATTGTATTTGATCATTCCTATACTATTTCTAGGCATATTTAATTCCCATCAAGTTATTCCTTTCTCTTCCTCATAGTCTAGTGTCTCACTGGAGTCACAATACTAACTTTCTACTTATGTGATCACCGTTGTTTGCAGCAATTAATGCTGGTATGATGTTAAAAAAAAAAATATATATATAAAAAGGCTTTTTCTGTTCTAGCCGTAAAAAAATTTTTACACCATTGTAATTCACTACGGTGTCTAAAAATAAACTTGAAACCAAAAAATCGATCGATAGTATCATGAATGGACATGATTTCAAATTATACAAATTAAATTTATAAACTAGTTGAATCTTTTTTGTAAAAAAGTATTTACATCCAATAAATACGAATATGAACTTTTTAATTACTTCGTCGTTAAAATCGTGAAGTTACAATTTCAGCATATAAAAAAATTTACTAAATGAACTCTTATTGCATCGACTATTGTTGTACGAATATCTATATCGCTCGTATTGTTTAGCAATTTCGTGTGTATATACAAAAGGCTGAATTCGGCTTATTTTTATAGATAAAATTCTCCTAACGGTGTTTGTAACTAAACTCCTCCAAAACGGCTTGACTGATTTTTATGAAATTTTTTGTTTATATTTGGTAGGTCTGAGAATAGGTAAACTCTATTTTATACCCCTAAATGATAAGGGTAGCGAACCTCAACATTTTTTTTATTTTTGTTATTTTTGGACAAAATTTTTTATTTTTATTTTTTATGATTTGGCATTAAGAAATACGTATAACCCTTAATTTTCACTCTTCTACCACCAATCACCAATTTTTAAGGGTGGCTCCCCTAATATTTTTTTTTACTTTATGTATTGTGTGTATGCCTTTGGGCAGTTCAATATTACAAATAAACAAAACAAAAAAAAAAACTTTTTTATGATTTAACATAAAAAAATACTTATAACCCTATTTTCACGCTTCTACCACAACCATCATTTTTTAATAGCGATCTTGTAATAATCTTCAATTCTCAATGGGTGATATAATTGATCAATTATATATATATATATATATATATATATATATATATATATATAATTGATCAATTATATATATATATATATATATATTTTTAAACCATTCCATCTTCAATTCAAAAGTGTATAGTACAAAGCGAAAAAATCGCCGAAAAAACTTTCTACCCTAAACTGTAATTTAAATAGCATCAACCCTTATGGGACATTGATTTTTTCGTTATAATTCGCCAACGGTTGAAATAGACGAAAAATTGTTACGTACGAATTCGATTGTCATAGACATGTCAAGGAAATGGGGTTACTGCCGAATCACGATTTTCATTGGAGGTGGTGGGAGGGGGTGAAATTTCTGAATATTCGCGTTTTGCATACCATTGAATGCGTTTTTTGTAGAATCGAACGTGCTGATTTAAAATCTGCAAAATGTTTTCAAATGCGACGAATAGTCATTGAGCTTTGAATTTTTGGAAATTGGAGAATTGACAACTTTGTAAATTTGTAAATAATTTTAAACGATATCGCCTCCTCCGATCTGATTGTCTATCGTATAAATGGAAAAAACCGCTAAAATTTTTTTTAAACCGAACCCGAATTCGGGTTTCGTTTTTTTTTCAAATTTTACTTTTTTTTTTTGCGATAAATCGCGAACAATTCGATCGGGAAAAATTGTCTATACGAAATTTATGCGGTATTTTAATACGCGTCTAATGATAGTATTATCGATTTTTGGAAAATAAGAGTTGAAGGGCTTAAGGGTTTTGGTCCGTTTTCAAGGGTTGTATAACAGGTAGTGGTTTCGGAGTGACGTTAAACGAAAGTAGTCATCGAGATCTATCATTTATGTAATAACGTAAATTTTATCAAAATTAATCAGTAACGAAAAATCGCGAGTAAAATTCGATTTTCGATTTTTAAAAATTCTGGGAGCGATTATATATATATAATATATATATATATATATATATATATATATATATATATATATATATATATATAATATATATATGCTTGTATGTACATTTACCTTCTGATAATGCATTCAAATTCGAATTGCATTCTAGGAAACATACTGAGCAATCATCCCAAGAAAATGATTACTTAAAAAAATAAAACAGTGAACTGATCACAAAATTAAAGAGAACAGAATCTGAAATTTCACTTTTAAAATCACGATTAATTAAATTTGAATCCCTGTTTTCCACTAGTCAACAAGAAATGATCGTCAGCGGTAGATGTTGCAATTGGTCAGCAGATGATATTTCCAAAACTATTACACTACGATGTATTTCAAAAGAATCATTCAATTATGTGAAATATTGTCTAAAGTATCCTATACCCAGCGAAGTAACCATCAAACGTCGTTTAAGTGAGTTCATAATACGACCGAGATTTATAATATTTTGAAATCGGATTCATGCATATTTACTGACGTAGAAAAGATGTTATTTTCTTCGATGCATTGAAGGTAAAATCAGGCATTTGTTATGACGGCGGGACGATGTATTACGTGGTCCGCATAAGAATGTACAAATGATGGTTCTCCGTTGCTTGATTGGAAAATGGAAACAGAATTCAATCCCTCAATAAATAAATATTTGTTTGCTCGAAGCTGTACAACATATTATAGATACTGGGTTTAATTTTTTTTTTTTCATACCGAATCTTAGGTCATTAACGCAATGGATAATAATTCTATTCTCTGTTTGAGTAACGGCACATCCCAATGGATGAAGCCGCTTGGTTACATATTGTTAGTTGTTACACAACTTTACTTACTTTTTATTATTACTATTATTACTATTATTATCATTATCGCTACTATTAAGTTATAAGTGCATCTCGGCATTGTTTTCTTTTTAGTCTTCAGGGCGGATTATCAGGAGTAGACATGCGCGATATTAATGGGTTCAAATTTTTGTTGAATGCACTATGCATTTTGTTGTACCGCTGCATATATACCGCGACCACCGTAGGGACATCCAGATAATTGTGAATTATACTGTTGCGAACATAGTATGGCGCATCGGTCATTATCCTCAGTATCTTCGATTGAAGCGACTGTATTTTGTCAAGATGCGTTTTAGCAGCTGATCCATATATTTCTAGGCCGTATGTCCAAACAGGAGCTACAATTTGTACAGCATAATTTTGTTTGCGAGACTCAGCTTAGAGTTTCTTCCCATCAGTGGATATAATTGCCTTAATAGTAATTTTTTTTTCCTGGTATTGAATGTAAGTTCCATGTTAGGCACCTGTCGATTGTTATTCCAAGGTATTTTACCGCCTGTACTTGCGGAATTGTACAATTACTATAATTTACTGGGGAGGGACATGTTTCCCAGTTGTAAATATGATGTGCGATGATTTCTGATCATTAATTATTATTCTCCATTTAAGGACCCATTTCTGGAGTGGTGTTGAATAAATCTTGACGCTTCATGAGGATCAACATGACTAGCTAGTATTGCAATGTCATCTGCGAATGTAGCTTGCAAGGTAAACATTATGGTTGGTATGTCGGCCGTGTATATATTATACAGAATTGGGCCGAGAACACTAACTTGAGGTACTGACGCTAATATCTGCCGTTGGCTCGACATAACGCCATTTATTTTAACCCGAAAAGATCTATCACTTAAGTAAGATCTCAAAAGATAATACATTTCAATAGGAAACATTTTTCGTATTTTGTATAGCAAACCATCGTGCCAAACGCGGTCAAATTTGGCTACATCAAGGAATACTGCTGAGCAGAACATTCCACTCTGTAACACAGACTCAATACCGATTCTATGGCATTGATGGGTGGCCGAATGTTTTGGTCTAAATACGAACTGATGGTTTGGAACATATGCATTTGATGAAAGAGCGGTTGAATTATTTTTCCAAATGTATTCAACAAACTTATTGGCCTATAGGACGAAACATTTGTAACTGGCTTCCCATGTTCGTGGACAAGTATAATTATCGATTCTTTCCATCTGCTTGGAAAGTACGATAGTCGTAATATAGAATTGTATATGTATAGGAGTAACAGAAGTACCTTTTTTGGTAGATGTTTCAAGATATTATTTGTAATTCCGTCTTCTCCTGGGGCCTTATTGTTTTAAATCATGGATACATACACGTAGCTTGTTTGGTGTAATATATGTATAGTTCCGACAGTAATAAATGATACTGCTGTTTCGTTGTATAACTTTCTTTGTGTGTTGTTGATTCTCCATGCTGCTGGGTTGAAACATGTTTTCATGGTAGTCAGCAAAGACGTTAGCCTTTTCCGCGTCAGTTTTGGCCCATGTTGTACCGGGTCTCCTAATATGATGGGATGAATCCCGTTTATTTGTTAAAATTTTCGTTGCTTTCCAAATTGAACTGTCAGCATTGTTTAGTGTTGATAGGTAATTATTAAAACGATTATTATTGTAATGTAAAATTACTTCTTTTAATTGTTTGCAAAGTTTCCTGTATATTTGATAATTAGACGCATATCTGTGACGCTGCCACTTTTTGCGCGCCTTTCTTCTTTTGTTGATTAATTTACGTATCTCAATAGGTAATATATTGCAATTATCGTCAGTCAGCTTTGCAGGCCGCGTTGATTTTTTACAGCAATTGTGAATAATATCTGTTATATAATCGACAGCTGTATCAACATCAAGCGGCGATTTTAATTTTATATTTAAGTCCACTTGTTTTTATATTATAATTTCAAATTTATTCCAATTGGTAGATTGGTTTGTTATCGATTGTCTATTCTACTGTACAGTGGAATTGTGTCTACAATTTGTAATACCGGTACGTGAGCGGATGACAAGTCTGTAATAATGGAACAGCTTTTGTACAAATTCTTAATTCCTTTGGTGAAATAAAAATCCAATTAGCCGGTTTGCATGCTTTGGCCAGTATGTAGGTTTGAATGGGAAAACAACATCAAGACGTAGTTTCCATTGAGAAGGAAGAGTTGCTCTCCGCGTTTATTTGGAACTTTCGAACCCCAATGAGGGTGTTTTGCGTTGTAATCACCTCCACGTATAAATTTGCTGCCTTGGTGATCGAATAGTTTTATAAATTCATCATTAGGTATGTAATACTTCCGGTGGCAATAAACTGATGTAATAATTAATTCTTGGTTGTCAAATATTTTTATTTTTACCGCGACAGCTTGATAAGCCTCCGTTTGGCGTGTAAAGTGTAGATGATGATATATGTTCTTTTTAATAAGTACAGCAACACCTCCCATTGCTGTACCAGAGGAGTGAGTTCCATGGTAACATTTGTAGCTAGATAAATCAAAACTCGCGGGATCAATGATATGAGTTTCCGTTAGCAAAACAATATCAATTAGTTTTGTTTGTAAGAAACACTGGAGTTCATTTTTCTGTTGTTGAACTCCATTAGCGTTCCATAATACTATGGCTAGTGAATTTGTGCTTATGTTGTTTGAGTTCATAATAATTTGTCCATTAGTTTGGTTAACATGGATATTAATGGTGATAATAAGTTGCGAAACTCAGTTAGAAATGAATTTAATGTTTCACTAATTCCTCGATGTTCATTTATATGCTGTGGAATATTGCCATTATATATCGCAGTTGGTATAGGCTGAGAAAAATGAGTATATTATTAAGCAGCGTTTGAATATGAATTTTTGAATTTGACGATATTGTCTTACATATATGTGGAAACTCGTTTGTATTTCCCAGGTCAACTGACGAAGCTTCCAAGTTTTTAATTATAATATTTAGCTTGAATTTTGTATTATATTCGTGCTTATAGTATTCGCATCCTTTATAATTAGCAGGATGATCACCACGACAAAAGGGCACGTTGGTTTTTCCTTTGGGGCTTTAGGACAGTTAGTGTTTGCCGCTGCGTTTAACGCACCGAGGTGGAAGATTACAATAAGATTTTGTGTGACCAAAAATTCGGCAGCGCGTACACTGTATTAATTGTCTATTTATCCGTGGCTCTTCAATCGTTACGGCTGTGTAAAGTAAATGATTTAGCTTAAATATTTCCGAATTTTTAGAAGACTTGTTGAGATCTATGAAGAACATTGGCGCTGGAGATTTTATCCTTCTACTGATTACGTTGATTACAGAACGAACATAGAAACCTAATTCCTGTAATGGCAGTGAGATATGTTCGCAATTGGTCGTGTGATGAAGATTTTTTAAGATTACACGGAAGGCTTTATCTTCTGATAATTGAAATTTGTAAAATTTGTATCTGTTTTGTTGGAGGGCCTTTGTCAGTGCGCGACAACAATTTGGTGAATTTGGTTTTACTGTAATACCGGTATTTGTTGACTTCAGTGTAAATTTTACATCTTTCAAGCTGGTTAAAAATTTTATAAATTCTGTATAATTTTTGACGTCCTTAACCAAAATTGGTGGGGGCGAAGTAATTTTGTTAGTAAACGACACGGAATTTCGTTTTTGTTTATTTTTATGATCAGTGCTGTCCGATATTATCAGATAACGTAGCCTCTACATGCGTTGTTTCATTATCTTCATAATGGACTTCGTCATTGTTTACGTACATAAAAGGTTGATATCTATTTCGGTTATTAAATTTCGGCAAAACGTTTCGATTCATTCCACACGTGTGGCGGCGAAAACGGAGAAGGACGCTTTCTTTTGACAATCTGCCAATTATTGTTCGCTTTGTCTATATTATGAAGAGTTATTGTAACATTGTCTTTGTTATTACTACTACCACCATTATTACCGCTGCCGTTATCATTACAATTGTTACTATTTTTAATACCGTTGTTATTATTATTATGATTATGACCAATGTAATTATTATTGTACAATGAAGCACTCTTACCTGGCTCTTCCACATGTATGTATGAATTATTACTTGATACCGTAGTACTAGCCCTAGGTTTCCCAACTGCCTTGTTTTGATTTTTATCGCCCGCTTGAGCAGGTTTTTGACGACGGACAGGGGAGCGGAGCATTTCCCGGCCGTCGTTGAGCAGATAAGCGTTTACCGCAAACGGAATACTTATTGTATACAAGTTGATCGAACAGAATTCAAATTAAATATTTCAACGCGTAAAACAAAACTTATCGATAAAACCGTTTATCTTATATTAAAGTTAGAGAAATTGTTTCAGATATGGGACCTAATAGAAAACTTTTTACATAACTTGGTCTAAACCCTCAGAACACAAGTATCATAAATCCATCGTAAAATTTAACCATTTCATGATGTTCCTCACGTTTTAAAATTATTGCGAAACCACCTTTTAGACTTAAATTATCAACTGGAGAAGTTATTACGAAATATATATTTGTAAAATTAGTTGAACAACAAACTGTCGATTTAAAATATACCCATAAAATTAATCAGCATCATTTACTTGCTACCGGCATTAAGAAACAAAAAGTTAGAAAAGCTGCTGAATTATTATAAGAAACTGGTAGCCCGGATATAAATTACATATTCCCTGGAAATTAACATGTTGTGAATAGATTCGTCGTCTTAAATTCAAGAATACCGTATCATTCGACCAATAACATGAAAAGTACGTATGGAAATAACATCGAAGAACAGAATATGGTTTTAAACGACCGATGACATGCGTCTATGCGAGTGATCGGAAAATCAACTTTGCTCCCATTTCAAAATGGTTTCATAATATCAATACGAAGTTTACGGCTATTATATGCTGATTTACGTTGTGAAGAATATGCATACATGATGGCAGCACGATGAAATCAGGATATTTTAGAATCCTACTTTTCAGTAATAAGAGGTTTGGGATAATTTTACGACCATTCTCTACTAACTACTATAAATCAGTGAATTAAATTACTTCTAGGCAAACATACGGCCAAATAATAAACTCTGTCAACAGTAAAAATGAACGCGATTGTGTAACATTGATTTGATAAATGATTTTGGAAACGAATACGATGAATTTGAAATGGTTTTAGCTGCAGAGTGCTCAGGTTCACACACTGATGAAGTAGACTTACCATCCGTTTTTGCGTCAAAGTTACCAGAAGCTGTTAACAAAACAGATCAAAATAAAGAAGAGAATAAGTAGTTATCGAAGACGTTAGCAGTCTATATTGCTTATAGAGTTCGAAAACGGGGCGTGTGTACAACGTTTCAATATGGATATGTGGCAGCTAACGAAACTGTTACCGAAACAGACTGGTTGTCTAAAATTTCAAGAGGTTCTGTAATGTATCCTACCGAAGAATGACTTAATATTGTGCGCAAAATGGGGCAGAAATTTAATGCATTTCGCAACGCAGAAATAAATAAAAATCCCAATGTTATTAAAACGTTGACAAACTTGCTGAAAGCAAAGTGTGTTAACATAGATGATTTTGCAGTTTCTTGTTGAAAAAGACGATTTGGAAAAATGATGACAGACTTAAGAGAAGGGAGAAATTGAAGAAAATAGTAAAATAACAGAGCTGATTTTGTCAGATATGATATTTGCAGTATTTTTAATGTAATTAAATTACGAATAAATAAATTAGGAATCATAAATTTAATATTGTATTTATGGTGAAAAGGAATATCATCAGATATAATTTAGTGTTAAATAATGTTTTATTATTATTATTATTATTATGTATATATATATATATATATATATATATATATATATATATATATATATATATATATATATATAATAGTAAATGAATAGCATTCGAGTTATAGTTTTAAAAAACGGTATATAGATTAATAAAAAAAATATTTACATTTCAACGTAAGTAATTAAAGAAATAGAGAAACTGTACTAATAGTAAATCTGTGGATTACAAACAAGGCGTTATTAGCAGCAGCATCAGAAACATAATGCGCATGATTTATATTACCTTGGTACTTACGTCATCGCGGCATGTTCTTAGCTTGCACGTCATTTGTAATGTGAGCTCGTCTTGTATTTGTTCCGACATTTTTACTTCCAAAGTGTTCGTTGCTTCGGTTGACGGTGTTCTTGGTATAGTTAAATATTTGATTTTTTAAAATTGTTTATTCTTTATTCAAGAAAACGTAAGGTACGATTAATTATTTTTAAACGTATATTATTAAATTACAAATGCTCGGCGTTTATGTAAAGTGAAAATTTAAAAAATGAATGTAACGGATGAACTAGAGAATTTCTAGCCAATACTGCACATATTTTTCCTCTATATATCATTTTGTAACACTAATTACAAAGTTAATATTATTTTCATACGTGGGATTAATATTTTCATTAATTGAATATCATCGCGATACGGTATTATTAATTTGGTCGTTAATATATTTTTTTTTGTTATTATAATAATAAAAATAATACATTTGTTACATTATTTTTTAATAGAAATTGCTGTTTCTTTAATTCTGACGATTTTAACCGGTTGTAATTTGCTCGGACATATATTACCATCGTTTGTAATAGTTGCCCTTGAATTCCAAACATCCAGCCATCGTTTACGATTTTCTCCTTGTTAATCGGGTAAAACATTTTTACAAATTAATTACCTTTAAACATTGTCGTTTTATAAATGATTAGACGATCTATAACAGTTTGTTTATATTTTTTAAAACTTTCTGTTCTAAGTTCATTAGAATGGTTCGTTTTCAACTTTGAAATGAAAAGTTTTGCAATTTTATAAGTATCGGTCGTTTATTTTTATAATTAGAAAGTAATTTCGCTTTCGATGTAAAGCATTTTAAATTATAATTTTTAAAGTTTCTTTAAACTACGTCGATTAAAATGAAAATTTTAAATTTGCGTTCCCTCGAATAAGTTAATCGTAAAATTGGAAAATAAATTATTGATTATTTTAATAATACGTCGCGTTTAATAAAATCGCATTTACTTATTTTTGTTCAAAATAATGTAATAATTCGGTTTATTAGTGTAACTACGCCATTATTATATTTCGTTTCTTACGTTTCACAGACAATTTTACCGGTTCAAAATTTTTAAGACTATTCATCGTTGCAGATTTAATACAAAGGTACGCTACTATTGTTTCTAATTGTGGTCAAATATTATTACATTTTATTTTTGTACAATATTAATACACTGATAGTGTATATTAACTTCTTTAACATAGTGTGACGTTGTTTTTTTCATATTTATAGTTCAGCATTGTCGGTCGGTTAAATTGCTGTATTGATTAACGTATTAGTTTTCACAAATAATCGAACAGATTCTTTAAACTAGCGAATACCAGTGGCGGCTTATACATAAAGGTTGCATGGTTGCCCAATATCCAGAACAGCATACAAATTGATGATGTAAAAGAATAGTTTACTAATTATTTGATGGAGATTAAACGAAGTAAGTAAATTTTAATTATATTTTTCCTAGAATATATTATAAAAAATAAAAATCGTTTAAATTGACAACGGTTGGTGCTTGTACGCTCGATGAAACCCGAAGAAGGCATTGGAAATTCATATACAGAGTTATATGGTGATCTTGGGCCTAATGCTACTATGGGTGTACAGTTTACATAAGATTTACAACCGGAATCCTTGATCACACGGCACAATAGGTTTTTCTTCTTGCATAGTTCATAACACGTGGTGCGATTATGTGCGCATACTAGTATATATCACGGATTAGTTATTCTTCAAATTTTTATCGGTGTTTCTTTTACTGAGTACATTTCCGCGTGTAAATTGTGTCACTCATTACCTCGATGCAATTTATTTTTCTCATATTAATACTGACTGATGTTAATATATGTAGAATTTTTTCTTTACTGAAGCTTCATTATTTATACGGCAATTGTTTATTTTATTTTTCCAATATTGTTTCGTGTAAATTATAAAAAAGTAAAAACACTTTATTTATCGAAATTGTCACGTTTTAGTATTTTAAAAATTCTATTGTATAAATTTTGTATTTATTCTTGCGGAAATAAATTTTTAGTATATTTTGGTTTAATATTAAATTTTTTATCCTAGGATTGATAATCAAACTTCGTGATTTTTTCCTTTTTTGATTGCAGTTTTAAAAGGTTCCTGTTTTTGCATTGCAATTTGTTGACTTTGATATTATGAATGTTATTTTATGATGTGTGAAACAAAAAAAAATTTTATGCGTATGTTTGGGGAGGGGTAAGATGTAATTGCAAGCGCTAGATTTTTTAAACACGAGCCGCGATTGACGAATACTGCTAAGTAAATATTACAAAATTAGAATAAAAGTAGTAAGTTTTGTGTTAATGTATTCGATAAGCGTAAAATATTAAGCAACGTATACAAGTATTATTATTCCAAATTTAAAATATGGTAACCCTCTTATGAAATTGGAAGATCAGTGTATTTTTTTTTTTTTTAATGTTTTTATCATATAAATTTTAATATCCAAAATAATACATTCCTGCCTTGTGATTACCATTATTTTAAAAACATTTAATGAAATGACCACGTATCGATAAAAATTACTACGAAAAAGATTAAAGTGCTTAATAATCATTATTTATTATTTATCAGCACTTTTAAAAATTTTAAATACGCGTATATTCGAAAAATTAATAAGCCGAAATTAGGTAATGCTTCTCATCAGTGGCGTAGCCAGGGGCGGTTTTGGGGGTTTGATCCCCCCCCCCTACGTATCAATCTGATAATAAGAAAATATATACTCGTTGTTAAATGCAGTTTTGCATTTGTTAAACCTATTTTTTTTTCATTTATTTTATTTAAATTTCGTTGTTATTGAAGTAAATAAAAATAGTTTTGTAATACAAATAATAATTTTTATATTATATGTAACCCTGTTCATCTGTTGATTTCGTTTTCGTTATATTGATATTGGCTGTCGCTGTTTTATTTTAGCTCGCGTCTAATAAGTATAAAAATAACTCTAGTTTGAATCCGTAAAAATATATTTATTTTGAATGACGAATTAGTAAACATCGTTAAAATTAATGTTACCATAATGAATACGAAACGGTAACCTCTTTTAGCCTCTAAAAACCCTTTGAAGAGGGTAATATTATATAACTTATATATTTAAAAAATCGAATATTGCTTACCGAACTAGTTGCACAATATTATTAATAATTATTTACTAAGTTCATCGGATGTTTATCAAAAGAATTTTGATTGAATGCGGATAGGACGAAATTTCTAAAAGTTTATTGTTGCGGAATATTTTCTCTCTGTACAGTATTTTCCGTCGAGGAGATGTAAAAGTTTGATAATAATGAAACTCTCATAAATTTCTTAGTATTTTCAATCACATATATTTTTCCCCAATAAATCAGTCTCACAATCAGTACTTTTAATAAATTACGTGATATCGGCGATAGATTTTCAATTAATATTCACTACGTGATTTTTCTCGTTTCTGGCTTTCGTAATAGATTATCAGTTATTACGTTGAGGCGAGAAAGTTCATCATTATTTTGAAAATAATTAAATTAATGAATATCATACTACGCGTGTGCAGTCTTTTTGTTATTTCAGGGAAATTAGCAATCGTATTTAATTTAATTGTAATATCCTAATGGTTTAATTGATTTAATCTATTAAAAGATATTCATAATTGGTCGAATTTTTGCTATGCTCTTAAATTTTATATCTTCTTAATTGCTCAATCTATTAATAGATTGGTGGGCGATGATGATTAAAAATTTCTGGATAAAGCCATTTTCTTCATGCTTCCATAGTTATTTGCTTTTACATCTTCTTGTATTTGTTTTACACATTTCTGTCTCGGTCTTCCTCTTGGTCTTTTCCTTTCCTTCCATGGTTCCTTCTATTATTTTCACTAGGTGTTCATTGTTTCTGTACATATGTCCAAACCATTTAAGTCTCCTTGTTTTTAGTGTTCTTATTAGACTTTTTTTTTTCTGACTCTTTCTATTATTTTTTCATTTTTTACCATTTTCGTTCAAGACACCCTTTCCATTCTTCTACAGTACCAGATTTCGAACGCTTCCAGTTGCTTGGCCATTTTTTCGTTCAAATTCCACGTTTCTGACCCATACATCACAGTATACTCCGTATGAATACTTTAATAAATCTTTTTTTATTTCCATTTGGATATTTTTTTATGCTAATAAGCTTCGTTCTTTTATTAAACGCTAATTTTGCAATTGCAATTCTTTCCTTTATATATTGTTTACTACTTCTATCTTTTGTGATAATACTACCCAAATATTTTTGTTGTTTTACTTGTTTTATTTGTTCTTCGTTTATTTTTGTGTTTATTTCTGGATTGAAGAAATCAAAAACAAAAATAAATTAAACAGTTAAAATATCGTGGTCTTAAGTTGGCCTGTTCGAATATATATATATATATATATATATATATATATATATATATATATATATATACTGTTTGTTAACATACTATCTTTCGTGTTTTCTTACTTCAGTTTTTTGCGTATGCGTTAATTACGATCGTTTCGGTTAACTCTGAAAGCCATTTTTCGCCTCGAAATAGGTATTTGTTAATTAATTAATTAATTAAATAAATTATTTATTATTACATAATACGCTGTACAGCAGTTCAAGTCGGGATTATTAAATTAAAATTTACAATATATTATGTATACTACGAATGAGCACCAATCGACTTGAACTATTTTAAACGTGTAAAATCATATTTATATTTTCTTTAATTAAGAAAAATCGGTTTTTAATTTGAAGTTATTAATTCAACGAGTATTTTATTAACAATCACATTTATAGAATATTCTAACAAATAAATTATATACACACAGATTAAACTTGCACATGTGAAGAAGAAGAAGAAATTTATTCATATAAATAAAAGATATAAACTATTTCACAATATAAATTATCGGGTAGCGGCTCGTAGGCCTTAATGTAATATTCTTATATTATAAAAGATACATTTTCATTTATGTATAGAATAAATATTAATTTATGCTTGGAAAAACAAAGAAAAAACTCAACTACAGAAAAAGAAGAAAGGAGAGCACATTCAGTTATAATATCAATATGAAATAATTTATTTATATTATTGTTGACACTTTTATGACAGAAAGTTATGTTTCAGACACGCTTGTGTTTATATTTTTTATATCTTAGAGCTAGTGATTCGTAATTATAGTTAGATATTGCTTTGACAGGGGGAGACGAGTTACTTTCATATTTAAGACAAAATTTACTTGCGAGTATATTCTGTTCATTATAAAGTCCAAGTTCAACATTTCGTGCATTACTTGTATCTTTGCGTACTTGGTCTGTATTAATTGTATTTTTTGGTATTTAGTTTTAGACACGTAGTTCCATACAGGACAATCGTAGGTTAGTAGTGGTTCAATAATTGACTTATATATAATTAATTTAGTTTGGATCTTTTATTGAAAATAAGGAACAGTGTAAACATTCTTGCTCTAGTTTTATTAACACTATAATTAATGTGTTTCTCAAAAGTTAATTTTTTATCGAATATAACGTCTAGGTATTTAACGTTTTCTTTTCATTGTATGGTTGTGTTATTCCATGTAATTTCAGGTTTGACAGATGGCCTTCTTTTAGAGAATAATATAGCCTCCGTTTTAACAACATTTACAGCTAATTGCCATTTGTTTAGGAATGCATTGATCATTGTAAACTTTTGTTGCAATCTATTAGTTATAGCGCTAACTCTGAAGGACGAAGTTAATAATGCAATGTCATCGGCATATATTATGGAGCCTACATCTTTAAATTGAGGAATATCATTGATATATAATAAGAATAATACTACCTTGTGGAACGCCTGCATGGATGGTTTTAGATGCGGAGTAATTCTTTTTGATTCTTACTCGAAAGTTTCTGTTTGTTAAATAGCTGTTTACTAGGCATATCAGATTAGGATAAAAGTGGAGTTTTAACATTTTATAAATTAAACCATGGTGCCATACAGTATCAAAGGCTTTTTCCATATCAATGAGTAAAAGTCCTGTATGTTCATTTAAATTAAACTTATCCGTTATTGCGTCGCATACAGTAGCCACCGCGTGCACTGTAGAAAGATTATGTCTAAAACCAAATTGATTATCCGGTAAAATATTATCATTAGCAAATTTAGTTAGATTAGTTAGTAACACCTTTCCCATTATTTGGCTTATGTTGTTAAGTAAGTTATATTTTTAGGATGACTGATGTCTTTGTTAGGTTTACAGGTATTATAATTGAGGATTTCCATACAGTGGGAAAGTATTTTTGTCTGATGCTGGCATTAATGATATTTGTTAAAAGAATGACGCCTTTACGCGGCATGTGTTTTAATAAAATAGCTGGAATGTTATCAGGACTATAGTTTATTTTTTAATTTTTTAATGGTGTTTCCACACTTGATTAGGCGTAGTAAGATGGGAAGCTACAGGGTGTAGGGACTTATTATTTTTGAGGAAGTAATTAACAGCACGTGTGGCTACCGTACGGTGATTGCTTGTGGATAAGTAGTAATTTTGTGTATGTATGTCTGAATAAAATTGAGCGTGCAGCTCTGCTTTCTCACTATCAGAGTAAGCTATATTTCCCCCAGATACAAGCGGTGGGATGCTGCGATGTGTTTTATTCATTATTTTTGTAACTTTCCATAAGCTATTATCGTTGGCTTTTAAATTTTGTAACGTCTTATTCCATGTATCATTTTTATGTTCAATTAATAAAGTTTTTATTTTACGATTTAATACATAACAGGGAAATTTACAAATAGGTCCAAACGTGTTGATTCTATTTTTTTGATATAACTTTTTGTAACGATTTTTTAAAGTGATTGCAGTTTTGATTACGTATGGTATATTAAGACGATACTTGTTTTCTGTGTTAATTGGTATGGATGACTTAGCAGCGTATTCCAAGGCCCATAATAGATGGTTAATAGCTAAATTTATTTCATTGTTATTATTAAGACGGGGGTTGGTTGCAAATTAAATTATTGCATATGTCATTTTGGAATTTCTTCCAGTTTGCTAATTTGAAGTTTAGGGAACTTTGTTTTTTAATAATATTAATTTTATTTTTTAGCAATAAATAGGGTTATGGTCCGAGCTTAGTTTACGCAGAGAATTAGGTTTTGTTATATTAGGTACGTTTTTTGCAACAACAACGTCAATGACACTGGGTTTTGCTGTTCTAGTACAACTCGGATAGAAAGTTGGTATATTTGGAGCTCGAATATTAAGGTTAAGTTTTAGAGAAATTTCGTACAATTGAGTTCCAGCTCTATTGTTATTATAGCAATTCCACATTAAATTTTTAGCATTCAAATCACCAAATCGAAGGACTCTAGAATTAGATTTAAATACGTATGTAATATCTGCTACAAGAAATCTTGAAACACTCGGTGGGCGGTAAACTGTGTAAATGTGTATATATTCCGTTGCATTTATTGCAAGAGCAACACTCACCGCTTTGATCTCACGTAATTTAGGGATAGGAAGTGTATAATGTTTGAGATTGTTATTAATTAATATTGCGACCTCGCCGCTATTTATTTGTTCTACGATCATTTCTATAGACAGTATAATCCAGACAGTTCAACGAGTATTGAGAATTAAGTTTAGTTTCGTTTAATCCGATAATGTTAATCTTAATTTCGTGAACTAGGTGAACAAGTTACGGCAATTTCGCAAGTTTATCTTTAATGGAGTTGGCATTCCAGGATAGAAATTTTACCTTATCTATAGTTTTTTGATTATACGTTAGGAAAAATGATATTTAGATAAAAGTATCAGCAATACATTGTATAATTGTCATAACTATACAGAATCTTTATTTGATTTTAAACTATAGAATATATTTTTAAAACATTCTAATATTTTACTTAAGTCTAATGATTTTATTAATGCTGTTAATATTATGTTTAAGTTATTGTCTTCTTTATTTTTGTTATTTTTGAATAACGTTTCAGCATACGTTTTTTTATTGGTTCTATTACTATCGTTACGATTTCTGTTGTGTTCTGTAAAATTAATACGTGTTACTTTCTTTATTTTTAGGATTGCTATTTTTTAAGGTCTGATTCATTCGTTCTCGAACGTTTGCTACAGATCTTTTGTTAGATATAGAATCAATTACACGATTATATACTATACAGTATTTTGAGTTAGCTAAATGATCACCATTACAATTTGAACATTTTAATATGGTGTTATTGGTGCAATTTTTAATAGTTTGAATTCCATATCAGGCAATGTCAATTATATAATTATGTTATATTTATTATTCTATTATTATTATTGTTATTATTTTATGCCGTCATGGTATAAATATTAATAAAATATATTTACCGACGTTTTTATACATACATATATATATATATACGATCGGTATGAAGTCATGTCCCCTAGGATGCCATATCGTCCGTAAGCGATAAATTTGATTAAAATCTTCAATAATAAAACATAATAAAACTGTAAAATCATGTATTTTTATAATAAATATTTATTCATACTCACAGAAACATCGTAACAAGATCGATCACAATAGTTAAACGTAACGGCGACACAATTATTAATACTACAATATGACGATCGAAACTGAACGATTTAACTAACTGAAACTAGACTGACTTAAAACTAGACTAAACTGAACTAAATTAAAACTAAACTGACTTAACTAATCATCGAACATCTCCTTTTATACTAATGAATATGCATATATACACCCATATGTACATATATATACGCGCCTAATTAGAACTTTCTAAATTTTTCTAGAAAGATTCGTTTATTATTATTGTATATACTTATGGAATTTCTAGAAAAATCTTTGTATATTTACATATGTGTGTGTATCTTTTGATTGGTTTAACATAATTTTTAATATTCAATCATAAACGTGATTTTGCCGGCTCCACATGGAGCATCTCACGTGTAGTAATTATCTTGTCATTTAATATATTTTAATATTTGTGTGTGTGTGTTTCCATTATTTATACGTCGATCAGACGATTTTCAATAACCAATCAAAATGTGTTAAATTCCTCCTCATTTTCACGTGGGGAAATTAGGAATATACATATACACACATACACATATACTTATTGTGTAACTAGTGCGACGAGAAAGCAACAGAAGGGTTAATAAACCTCGTGTGTCATTTTTACTTACTATTGACCCTTTAACATAACTATTTTCTTTCTTCAACCTCGTCTATATGTATAACTCCGTTTCGCCACCAGATGGCTTCGTTTTATGTAACATTTCGTTTGGTGATTAAAAGATTTTTTTTTTTGTTTTTTATTTGAAAGGGAAAAATTTTATTTCATTTTACAACAGTAATGAATTCATTTCGATTACAAAAATGAAGTGTTATTTAGTTGAACTTCTCTAAGTAAATGAAAGTGAATCCAAAGTAAATACTGAATCGAATCGTTATACGTGTCCGCAATTTTCGGTTTGGGTTTGAAATTTTTTTCGCGATTTTTTCATTTTATCCTATAAATCTTATATAGTAACGACAAATTATAAAATTGGAATCGTTTAAAAATGTTTATGTCGCTCGCTATGCCTTGCCAAAGGTGGCAGATCATCGATTTTCGAAAATTCGTAGCTCGACAACTATCGATCGTAACGAAAAACGGTTTTCTGTTTCGAATTCGCCATTTTAATATCTATCGTATTCGTATCGATTTTAACGGAATTTTTCCAAAATCGAAATTTTAATGAGTCACCCCCCATACCCCTCTAAATTTTTTTTGTTTAATTTCGACGATGACTCGGTTCAATAGGTTTCTTTACGACGATCGAATTAGGTAATAACAATATATATATATATAACGATATATAGATATATAATTAACATTGGCCCATGTTAAATGCATTGTAGATTCGGCCGTCCAAAAATCGCCGGCAAAATTTTTAAAAATCGAAAATGAAGTTTTCAACTCGTGATTTCTCGTTACCGGTTAATTTTTATAACATTCATGTAATTACATAAATTATAGATCTCCACGTCTACTTTCTATTGAGCTCAACCCGAACCCCCATCTATCATAGGGGCCGCAAAAAGGACCCAAAACCCTTTAAGCCCAATTTTCTCGGCGACTATTCGATATAAAAATACGGCGATACCATCGTTAGACGCGTATTTTAATGATAAATAACTTTCGTTTAAATAAATTTTCGAAATTTCGAATCGTTCTCGAATTATTGCGAAAAAATCGAAATTTTGGAAAAATCGCAAGACCCTTCGAAATTTTCAGTTTGGGTTTGAAATTTTTTTTCGCGGTTTTTTCGTTTTATCCTATAAATCTTATATAGTATCGACAAATTATAAAATCGGAATCGTTTAAAAATGTTTACGCCGCTCGCTATGCCTTGCCAAAGGTGGCAGGTCGTCGATTTTCGAAAATTCGTAGCTCGACACCTATCCATAATAACTGAAAACGGTTTTCTGTTTCGTATTGGTCATTTTAATATCTACGAAATCGATTCTATCGAAATTTTTCTAAAATCAAAATTTTAATGAGTCACCCCCCAAACCCCCCTTTATTAAATTTTCGAATTTCGACGACGACTCCGTTTAGTAAGTTTTTTTACGACGATCGAATTAGGTAATAACAATTTTTTCGTATCTCTAAACGTAAGCGATTTATAATCGATAACAAATTCGCTATATAAATATATATATATATACAGATTATAGATATATAATTAACATTGGCCCGTGCTAAATGCATTGTAGAATCGGCCGTCCAAAAATCGCCGGCAGAATTTTTAAAAATCGAAAATGAAATTTTCAATTCGCGATTTCTCGTTACCGGTTAATTTTTAAAACATTTACAATATGACATAAATTATAGATCTCCGCGTCTACTTTCTATTGAGCCCGACCCGAACCCCCATCTATCATTGGGGCCGCAAAAAAGGGCCTAAAACCCCAAAATCCTTTATGCCCAATTTTCTCGGCGACTATTCGATATAAAAATACGGCAATAACATTGTTAGACGCGTATTTTAATAACAAATAACTTTCGTTTAAATAAATTTTCGAAATTTCGAATCTTTCTCGAATTATTGCGAAAAAATCGAAATTTTGAAAAAAATGCTAGGTGTGTGTGTACCCCTTTCGAAATTTTTGGTTTGGGTTTGAAATTTTTTTCGCGGTTTTTTCGCTTGATCCTATAGATCTTATATATAAATGACAAATTATAAAATCGGAATCGTTTAAAAATGTTTACGTCGCTCGCTACGCCTCGGCAAAGGTGGCAGGTCATCGTGTATGTAAAAAAAGATTTTGCTGCTTTTCTGTTGAAATTTTTCCTGAATTTTCTTTGCTATAAACCTCACGGAGCCCGAGACTTTTCTAACGAATGCAAAACCGTGGAAATCGATTCGTGCGTTCTGGAGTTATAGCGTCAGGAAGGAAAACCCGACTTATTTTTATATAGTAGATAAAAATCGCGATGGTAAAATAGGGGTTGATTGTAAAGGGTTGAAAATTCAGGGTTATATGTATTTACTAATGCTGTATCATAAAAAAAATTAAAAAAAAAATGTATCTAAAATTGAAAAAAAATATAAAAAAAATTTAGGGGTGGATTACCCTTAACATTTAGGGGGATGAAAAATAGATGTCAAATTCTCAGACCTACCCAATATGCACACAAAATTTCATGAGAATCGGGAAAGCCGTTTAGGAGGAGTTTAACTACAAACACCGCGACACAAGAATTTTATATATTAGATATATACATATACATATAAATATACATATACATATACACCCACTCTCGTATCATGTGCTCAGTAAGATATAACTATGAACCATGCATGTAATAATATAAGCACGCTATTAAACCATCGTCATTATCATTATTATTTTTACTTATTTTTTAATTCTTCTTTTGCACTCGGAATAGCGACAAAACGTAACATCGTATGATTGGTTTCATAATTCCAAGGACATTTTAAGATTATTCAACACATTCTCCAAATTATTGAAAGACTGCTTTCCATCATTCATAATCACTGCTCTTAAATATTTAAATTTTTGTGCATTTTCTATTTGTTTATTATCAGTGGTACTGTTGATCACATTTTTGCTTTACTAAATCTCATACTTAAGCCTTATGTGCGTTTATCCTCATTCGGTATAGTGAGGGAGAGGAAATTATAAATGACGAATCGTTGATATTATAATTTGCAACTCCAGTATGGGATATGTCTTAATGAAAACTGATACAGACCCGACAACTACGGAATATCACATTATAAGGAGAAATACCTTGGTCATATCATAACAGGTACAAACTACGAAATTTTACAGATTATCATACAAGGGTAGGTAGATGGAAAAAGTAAGATAGATTGCCGGGAAAATATTAAAAATTGGACAACACATTTTAATTACAACGATTAATGGCAGATATATAAAATCTAGTTGGCATACTCGTGATTGTCTATGCTCTATTATGATTATGTCACAGAACATAAAACTTAAAGAATAAGAAAATAAATATATTTCATTGATTAGAACACAATACCTTTCATAAGACCAATAATATATATATTTGTTTAAAAACAAAGTTCACATTTTATGTTGCATGCTGCGTAGAAATCTGTATTGTATTAGAAGCGCTGTATTGTGAACGACCAGTTAAAAGTATTTAAATTAAGTATTAGTGTTTGCCATTTTCTTATTTTTTATTTCTTTAAATATTTTATTTGTCTAGTACGTATTTTAATATGCACGCAAGCACACGTTTAATATATGTAAAAAAAGTCATAATTTGAAGACAATCGAACTTCAAATCTGGTAACTTCTTTGATAATTTTTATTTATTTATCAATTATTTTTCATCAATGCGCAATAATTATTAGAGTCAAATAATTGTTTTGGTCATATTTAATTATATTATCCATGATTTTGAGTATATATTTGCGATGTTTTTAGGTCAATCTATTAAACGAAGGATAATAAATCTTAATTTTGAAAAAATTAAATCGACTTCAAAAATCCTCTAATTGAAATAAATTTAAAAATAGATTAATTAACGACAATTATCGTGTAACGTGTCGTGTCTAAATGATTTTGAACATTTTTTCATTTAAAAAATCTCGTATGTAAGTATTCGAAATTTTACAACATACAAATACGTCGGTAAAAAAAAAAAATACAGAAATAAAATATAATTATGGCTACTGTATGTCTTTAATTTATACTTCCTCATTATATAGTAATTCGACGGACTAACAGATTTACTCCTAATCGTGTGAAGTAGTGTAACTTATGATTATTTAAATAAGAAATAAAATCGATGGCTAAGTTAAGTATTAATTTTAGCATCAGAACTTTTTCCCTGAATATCGTTGTCAAACTTTTTCTTAAGTGGATAAAATTTGCATTATTACTAATAACATTGTTTATTATTGACACAATTTTTTATATATATAATGATTATTTTTTTTTAAATCACAGAATGGTTGCTATACATCAGACCCTACTTTTTTAAACGATTTATTCGTGTTCGAATGTCGAAATAACTGGAGTTTCAATGTTCAATTCCATTGTTATCGATATAATCAGGTAAGTTACATACACATTCTTGAATGTTACAAACCGTTATATTTTATCCGGAAATATTTTAGTAATATGTTCTTTATTTTCGATTTCTTTAAATAATTAATTTTTTTATGCCTTGTATCATATATATATATATATATATGTGTGTGTGTGTAAATTGTAACATTGTTATTTACTGTACCAGTGACCCGACAGTGTATCGGTTAAGAAAATTGCCAGCGTTTAAATTCTTTTGAATTGTTGAGATGTTTCGATCTATTGTTATTTTTTCGTTGTTATTTCTGTAAATTATGCAGGCGTCAACTACTCAAGCAGACCATGCATATCCAGTTAGTGGAAGGATACTTTGGATTGGAGGTATTGTAACATATTGTGCATATGACAGAAAAGATCAATCAGCTGATGTGACAAAGAAAGGGAGAGGCCTTACTTGTCTAAGTATAATAGAGTAATTAGATCTCAAAATGGGCGGAATTTATAGTTGTATAATGAATCAAGAGTGAGTGGGAAATCCAAAGTCCGGTAATAATGATATTTTTTTCTTGGTGTGGAACTGAGAGTGGATCAGGTGTGATAAGAAAAAGGCGATTTTATCGATTTGAGCTTGATAATCGTTTCCAAGATTTATAAGAGATTTCAGGTAGAAAAGAAATATGGAAATACGAATGGAAGCAAGGAAGCCTCGATGGTAGTTTGATCGGTGACTTCACTGCGGAGAAGACCAATATGAGTCGATAATGTAGAGATTTGTGATCGTCTACAAAAATAGCCGAGGAATAGAATGCATTGTACGATTCCATTATCGGTGTGAAAGTTATGTCGAGACGTTAGAACACTGATAGTAAAGATAAGGTACTTGAAACAGAGGAGAGAAATTCGAGGTATTTGAAAATAGCGATGAATTTGATTCAGCCTAGAATACGGAACAGGGTTTTAGGAGTATAAAACGATAGGTGAAAAGAGGGACGAAAAAGACCGCCCCAATTTGGTCATCTGTGGCTGCAAAAAGGCAAGGTAGTGGATTATTGTACACAGGAGAAAGTGAAGGATTAAGAATAAAAATTCCAATTTGAAGAAAAAGAGATTAAAACTAATTTTTAGTGTTATTTGCAAAATTAGGACATGTTGTGTATTCTTTCTCTGATATTGGTAGTTGAAAAGGATCGCATTGATTGCTAGATTTAGACTAATAAGGTATTTAGCTGTTAGGATCTCCCTTCTGAAATGCAAGACTAACTGGATTCATAATTAAGGCTAGCTGATGCACGGGAGCAAAAGGCTCCAGTTGCAATTTGAATGGCTTGATAAATGATGTTTAAAGATGACAATAGTCTCAGATCCGCTGAACCGACCGCTTGACAGTTGTATTTTCTAAATCCTATTAATGATTGATAAAACAGTTATATCTTGACCACCTCGTTTATATCTCTTATTAATCTGCTTTAGTGCACTGAGAACTTGAATATATGCTTTATTGAGATCCTAGATATGTAAATTTCATAAAAATTTGCTGGGGTAGTTGGACATTGTTGATGACTGGTAGGAAAGGTGTCACATTAAGGACAAATCCTTGTTCTACTCCATTTTTTAATGTGAAATAACTGCGAAAAGATATCTCCTAACTTAGCTTTAATTTTCTTGTTCATTAAAAAGCGCTGAATAAGGCAAGTTGTGAGACCACAAATTCTTACCTTGTTCAAGCTAGAAGAAGACTATCTTACCATATGTTTTTTGAAGATCAAAGAAGATAGTATATAAATGCGCGCAATCTGTAAATACGTTCTGAGATTTACAATAGCTTGAATTTGTGGAATTCATATTGGTGCGGAGTAAATTTTTTTATATTCCAAGTACCCCAATTAACCTTTTTTTGTTTTGTCAATAATTTGCGCATGGTATAAGGCAATATAGATGTATGCTTCACTTTTTTATCTTTACTTTTCTTTTTCAATATTGAAATTACTATATTTTTAATTTGATGAGGGAATATTCCCTTACTGTACAGTATATTCAAGATACGTAATAGATATGGTTTAAGTTTAGCAGATGAGTGTAAATGTTTTAATATTGCAGAGTGAATGTTGTCTGGGCTTGATTAGGAATCATGAATATAATGTTGTATATAATGGTCTAGTTCTAGAAAAAATGTGGCAATTGTAGTTTTCTTTGTTCGAAGTCCAATGGTGTGGTCTGGTTTTTGAGTTATATTCAATCCACTCTGATTTATAACTTTTTAATATTCGAGCATTTTTATACGCACTCGTTTTTGACTACTCACATATTTATTATTTGTGATGTAAACAATGATAAGGTTTTCATGAAAAAAATAACTCGTAAATATACTAGCTTCCAAATAAATGAAAAAGACGTCGGAAATTTTAATAGATATTAAACCAGACCTCTGTAGTCTAAACTTTTTGTGAATTTTAAACGAGAGTTAAAAACTTAGTTCTCACGTTTTTAAAAAGTAAAAAATAAATTATGTGTTATAAGTGAAATAACTAACATATTTCACTTTATCGTTCAAGCGTACCTAGAAATAGTATACTTTCGTCTATTCCAGCACATTTTCTGTACAAAAATATTATCTATCCATTTCATTGGTATAGTCAGTTATTTAGCTTGTCGCATAGAATTGGTTTTTACTTTAATTATGAATTACTACTTTAAATATTTTTCATTATATTTTCATGCTAAATATCGAAAAAAAAAAGAATTTATTTAGAATGGAAAAAATTTTCTTGAGCCATCTTCGCTATAGATTGAATGTTAGCATCTACATCTTCCAGCTCTTTGATCAGTGCTTGCAAGTTTCGTGCTAGATAGAAAAGTCTTCCAGTCTCGGTAACAGCCATCTATTTTTGAATACTGGCAAATCATGACATCCTTTTGCAACATAAACTATGAATACCTTCTATTGCGCCCACCAGTATTGTTTGAGATCCCCACATCAAATGATCTAATTAGTTAATTTTTCTTAGTTTTATTAGCTTTATCAGTTCACACTCCTTATCCATCCTTTTCATTACTTCCTTATTTGTAATTTTTGCTGTCCACGGTATTGCAAGTAATCGTCTGCAAGTAGACAAATTTTAACGTCTCAGTTGCTGGATTATAAATACAGGCTCCTCAGAAGTATAAATAAAATATAGAATTAAGACGCCATTGACTGAAACGCTTCTAATCTTTTTATATGATCTGCCTTTAAAGTATAAATTTCTGCCGTGTATAATAATGTGAGAAAAACAGCATTTAAATATTCACGGTAGTTCAAGTTTAACATCATGACTTTGCAGAAAGTTGTTCAGGTTATAAAATGTTAATCGGGCCATCTCAATTCTACATTTTATTTCTACTTCTGAGGAGCATGTACTTATAATCCAGCAACTGAGACATTAAAATTTGTATACTTGCTCCAGTACTCTATTCCCAATTTTAATTTTTATCTATGGTAGGTCTTTTCTTCTATCACATTAATTGACAGATTGTATTTTTACATGACAAATTTACGCGATTAAGTATATTTTACAATCTTACATTTATGAAACTAACTAAACCACCACCATTTCAAATTTTTAATTTTTTTTTAAATAAATTGATCGTTCAATTTCAAAGGTCATTGGAACAAGTAAAACCGTCTATAACGTTATCTTAGAAATGAAAATTCAATTTTTTTGTGGATGGATTTGGTGAATATCGTTTAGTTGGAAAAACACAAATCTGGCGTGTCTTTAAAAAATGTCATAATTTACTTTGTTGACGATAAATGTATATTCGTAATAATATTTCACTTCAGTTATAGGTCTTATGATATTTTTAATCCTTTGGATTCCTCCCTAATTCAATAATTGAACGAATATAATTACATTTCACTCTATTAAAACGAGTTATTGATGGTATTCGTAAAGTTACCTATAAGTTTTTCAAAAATGTTGTCTAGAAATTATTGCATATTGCTATGCCATAGGGTGACTGGGATAAAGTGGATGGTTTTGTTTTTTGAATGATTCAAAAACTACCTGACCAAAATTTTTGAATAAAATTGTATTTAAAAATAGAAAAACTAGAGATTAGCTTGCAATCATTTATGGAACACAATATAATGCAAATGACCGCCATTTGGAACAATACATTCATTCAGCCTTTTTACAAAATTTTCGAACAGAGGTTGTTGAATTTTTGAAATTTCATCAGAAATCTAAGTTTTCAGGTCATCCAGATCTCGTGGACATGTTTTGAAAACGCAGCTCTTAAGCACAAAAAAATCTGGAGCGATCAAATCTGGCGAGCACCCAAGTGAAATCCATGTAACATGACAATTTGCAGTTACCAAACGTTTCTTTCAGTACTGTGGGTGTTTCAGCTGAACAGTGACACGTTGCATCATCTTGTAGAAACCATGTATGGCCCGTAGAATTACAAAGTGAGGGAAGCAAAAACGAGTTTATCATCTCGATATAGCGCACTCTGTTGACAGTACCAGTAAAAAAATAAGACTCCACTATTCCCACTTCACCAATCCAGCCCAGACGGTTACTCGTTCACTGTGTGATGGCTTCTGTTCGATTGAATTTGGATTAGATTCGTATCAATAGTGGGTAGTTCTGTATGTTTACGAATCCACATAGCTGAAAATGAGCTTCATCACTCATTAAAAGATTGTATGAATCGAAATCTTCTTTTTTGATTTTTCTCGGCATTGTTTCAGCAAAAAGTTTTCATTGTGCATGGTCGGTACTTTTTAGTTCCTTAATTATTACCAGTTTATAAGGATGAAATTTCAAATCTTTCAGCAATATATTTCAAAAACATTCTCTCGACAGGTTTAAAAAAGCAGAATGATGAGAGCATCCAGATCTCCGAATGATCGCTGCCTAAACTAGACCAGTGTTTGTGGGAGTATTCACCATTTTTTTTTTGTTTGGATCGTTTTTTATCTGTTGCAGAATCTGTCTGTCGAAAATTTTCAACCTACCTTAAAATTATATTGCGACATGGTACAGGTTTACACTGTGTTTTGAATTCTTTTCAAAACTCTCTGCAATTCATGCCGAAAATAACGTTCCATGCAAAACGTGAGCTCCTTTTCATTATAGGATGCCATAATAACTGAAATTAGACAAAAACGAATATCCCATCTGTACACTAAACGCGAAAAGCACGTTGTTTGTGTTGCAGCAGTGTTACCAACTGCACTATTCAAAAAACAAAACCGTCCATGTTCTCTGGGTCTGTGCCCCTAATTGTTATTATGATTTAATACTTCATTTAATGTTTGCAGTTTAATTTTTAGTAACTACTTTGTTTCTATATTACTTTAATTATTTAAATCATAGTTCTCATAAGTTGTCAGTATATTCCTCTACTTTCTATGAATTCTATTCTTAGTTGTGTGTTATTTACTAAATTATTTTTTCCTTGCATTTAACCTTAAACCAAGTATTTTTCAGCAAATCTGTTTTTTTGTTTTAAAGTATTTTTTAGTCTGTGCTGGCAAAGGTTCTCAATATATTAATATATTTATTACTTATGTACAAGTTATACATCGTTTTTGTTTCTCAATGGAATCTGTATTTTGAAGTTTAATTTTTTTTCTTTGCTAAATATCATGTCTACAATAAGGTTAGTAATTATTGGTACTTTACAATTTTTTTATTTTATTTGATCTGTTATTTAAATGTAATAATCTTTAAATTTAAACAGATTCGTCACATTCCTGATACTAATGTCAATTCTTGAGGTTGTTTCATTTCTGTCATGTTTCTATATGTACTTCCAGCATTATATAATATTATTTTAAATTATTTTTTTGCAGTCATATTGTTTTTCATTTTTTCAACAGTAGTTTTTTTTTAAATCTCCATTCCTGACAGCCAGTGAGGCAAATGTATTTGGTAAATTTGTATTTATAAAGGTGCAGAGAACTAGTGTGCCTAATAATAAATGTGTGTAAGTGTTGTGTAGCTGAAACAGAAGAAACATATATGTATAATACAAAAGATAAATATGTGTGTAGTAGTTCCCTGCAGTGTGTAACTTAAAAGTAGGATGAATAACATATTCACATAGTCCATCAAATTTGTGTGTACGATTGAGTTTGTGAGCACATGTTATATATTAAGTGATGTAATTATAAAGAGGTGCAAATAAATTAAAATAAATATACACTTTATTACATATAATTGTGGGACTTATAAATAATATTCATCTTAAAACAAAATTATAATTTTTTAGTTGCCATTTACCTTTTGGATTCTTGGAAGCACAACATGGGCAGTATTTTTAAACTTCTTAATAAGGAAAGAGAAGCAAACAAAGAATGTAACAAAACCTTAATATAAGGATAGACAAATATAAATTTAAAATTTAATGAGGTGCAAGTACAAGAAGAGTGAGAAGTACTGATGAAACATAATTTATAATTTCACATTTAAATTGAAATTAGAGAAAGAAGGATTAAATTTTACTGTCCAATTTTGAACTTCTTATACATTGGAGACCATATATAGCAGGAGCTTCTTGGAATTAGTGTTAGTTAAGGTGAAGGGTTGGTTGCAACCTATATTGTGTAAAGATCAGAGAAGAAAGGGCAGTGCAACATAAAATGATTAATGTTATCCTTAGCACTAGAGGCACACAAAGTGCACCCACAGTCACTTACAAGATGGAGTCTATATAAATAGGAACCAAACTTTGCATGCTTTGAAAGCACTTGTGCATTATAAAAATTGATATTTAAATTTTTAATTTAGCTCTATCAGGAACCCTTTGAGAAGAACACATATGTCTTCCTCCCAGTTTCAGAACTATCCAACTTCCGCCAAATTGAAATTAAAGTTAATATTAGGATTTCATCCCAAACTGTTTTAAGTATCATGTACTAAGCTGAAGACTATATCTAGGAAATAATTTAACTGTTTTAAGTAATGTCAGTTTTTATAGTCAGTAAGAATATAAGATGGAGGATATTTTTGTGATATTTAAATGTTATGAATATGTATCAAAGATTTGTACGTTATGAATTTAACATATTTGAGTTTAGATGACTGTAATTTTAGTGTGGCATAGGCGCAGATGATAAACTCTTCTTGACATTTAGATGCTGAGGTTTCTGAAGTACATATAGATCATTGTTTGTTGGAATCTGATATTGTTAACCATTGGTTGGTTCATATCTTGATCACTGGTCATTTTATGGACTTATTTAGGTTACTGACGTTGGAAGACTCCCTGAGTAGGATTGAATATGAATACTAAAAATACCAATATGATTATTTCAAATGGGTGTTGATGGTAGCTGTGAGTCTGAACAATAAATGTATTTACATAATGTTGTAAACAAGGAGTAAAAGAAAAACAATACATTAAATACTGCAGAAGACATTATTAAATAAAAACCTGCAGCTACACAAGTTTTCTTAGTTACTAATTACTAATGTCATGTCAATATTGGAACTTAAGCTTAAACTGCTAAAATATATTGGAATCTTTAATTCTTATATTACTTATATTAATACTTTAGGAAACATATGAAAGTGTGTAATATATGTGTTTAGTGTTCTTACTAAGTAAAAAGGATCTGTACTAGTGAATAAATTAATTATAGTTTATTACACATTATGTTATGTTTAAGTCTTCTGTATTTGAAGTTTTATAACTGGCAATCAAGGAGATGAGCATATTATTTTGGTATTATATTGAAAAAAGTTAAAATTTTTGGAACAAAATCTCTGGTGTCATGCAGGTCCAGTAGCTTTGTGCATGCTGTCATTTCTGGCATAGGGAGGTGGATTGAGAATACATCTGAAGAATCTATTTTGAATGACTTGTAATTTATTAAAGGAGACTTTTTATATCGAGCTCCAGACAGCACAAGCATAACAAAGCACTGGATGGATTAATATTTTATAGAGGATTGCCTTTTTGTTACTGTTAAGGAAGGGCTTGTGGTTAAAGAGCAGGTACAAGGAGCAGAAGGCATTTGTCTATATTGCAACATTATGTGGTTAGTGGAAGTCAGTTTATTGTTAGGATCACATCAAGATAATGAACCTTACCACACCATTCTAATGTATTTCCCTGTATCAGTCAGGAAGAGCTGGTCTCCTACAGGTGAAGAGTATGACTTCAGCTTTACTTTTATTTGCACCAATTTGCTACTTCCTGTAGTATTTAAGTAGCCGCAATATTATGAGCTGTAGTCTATTACAGATCGCGCTAAGACTGTAGAGCTGCAGACTATTACAGTATCATCAGTAAAGAGTCTAACCTGTGGTTGGAAAATTTTAGAGATACAGTGTAAAAAAGTTGCCAATTCTCCTTTTCACAATGCTCGGTTTTACCATTAATATAGTGTTTGGTAATGTTAGTTGTATATACTTCTGCACCTAAGACTGGAATTTCCTGCACTAAAAGTTGGGGGTGGAATTGTAAGTTTTGTCAGTAAATTTTGAAGAAGTGAGGATCTTTTCTTGTTTCATATCACTTTGATCGCTTTCCAAAGGCTATATTTTTTGCACATAATGTACAGAGGATATTGTTAAAATCATCGTTTTTACGATTTTTAAGGTAGTTGTGATGCTTTAATCAAAAGAGACAATAACTGTTTTAAAATAGAGGTTGATAGTTGGCGATAATACTTTACACAATCGCCTAAGGTGATTTTTGAGTCTGATAAAGTATGTAAGATAGTCTTTTTAATGATATGCCGCTTAATCGATGACAGAATTAGTTCAACAAGTTTACTTAGGATTTTGTCAATTCCAGAGGGACTGCTTAAATTAGCATGATCAATGTTGTTGTTGTTGTATTCTTTAAATTGACTGCAGTTTCCACTTTTATAGTCTAAACAATTTTTTTTTTAAAGAGGAGTTTAGTTGTGAAAATGGTAATGAGAATAATGTTATGATCAGAAGAAAGATCATTAACAAATACTGGGTTTGATGTGCTTAGGTTTTTTAGAAATACTAAATCTAAGATGCTGTTTCTGCATGCTATACAATTAGAAAAATGTGTTTGCTCAATGTGAGCAACTTTGCAGGGAAGGTCATTTAATGACAATTGATTAAGGATAATACCGCCAGAATTATCATTAAAACAATTCCAATATCTGATTTTAGCATTAAAATTTCCAACTAATGTTACTTTGTGATTAATCCTCATAAACTGTTAATATCGCTGCGGATGTTATGCATATGTCTAGGCGGTCTATATATAGCAAGTATAGAAATGTAATTTGAGCATTATTAGTAACATAATAGTTGCTGTAGGTAGTGATACTAACACCGATAGCTTGCAGATAGCTGACATGAAGTAGTAGAAGTAGTTCTACTTAGAAATGTCTTGAAGAATATCAGCTCTAAATATGTTATAACCAGGAAACTGTACATTATGGTTGCTGCCCAACTTCCTGTAACATCAATAAAGATAATATACATAAAATGGCAAAGCTCATCATACTTTTTAATTAAGGAATTGTAATATGAAAACATTCTTATTTTTTAGTGATTTAAGATCATTAATATGTAGCTTTAATTATTTTTAAAATATGGCTTAAACTAAATTTGTATAGCAAGCCTAAAATACTTGTGTACAAAAACTTGAACGTGAAAATAATGCTGGTATACAGAATTCATCTAAATTAAATTTAAACGAAAAGCGCGCATTATGGAGCAGAAGGGGTTGAAATTCCAATGAATATGATCATTAGCGAACTGCTCTATAAATCGTGAAATTCTTTTGAGCATTGATTAAACAACTGTTTGGGTGTGATTTCTGCTCCTCTGAAGTTGGTCTCGCAATTATTTTGTAATAGACTTTGGCAGTGCCTCTTCTACTGGTGAACCATTGAAATGGTTTCAAAAATACCTGTGTTGAATAATTAATTGAGGCGTTTGATTGAATTAATTATAGTATTGAGTAGTACAATGACTCTCCTAGGAATACACTTAAGCATTATATCCTTGATCAAGTCATAGCAGGGTGATTTATGATCGACCATCTAATGCTTTAACTTCTGATGGTTTAAATGGTTTTATTGGAATAGACATCTATAAATGAGCAGTTAATTTACACTCTGCCTCTTCATAGAAGTTGTTTAATTGAGAATCTGGCTTGTGTGTCCTGCATATAGTCGCCAAAGACAGCTGCTATTTCCCTATCATTAGAAGCCCAACCTCTATTTGCGTTTCTGATAGAAGGAATTGTAATTTGCGGTCTTCTAAAATGTTTAGTTAGGCTCCACATTAATAATCGCAGTGGGTACTGGACAAGATACTAATGAATGATTTAAATGTGTTGCTTTTATGTTCTTTATTGTCTATTATGTCTGTATAATTATACTCTGTGGACAGGTAGTCTAGAATTTTGACACTGTTTACATGATCTGCATTTTGGTTGTAATAGCATGTCATATAGTGCAGAGGTAGTTTTCATTATGACACACTACCTTGTACTGAGCGGTTTTTAGCAAAGCTGCTTATTGCAGGGTGCGGTTTAGCCCATTCTAAAGAGAAATATTTAAGGTTATCATGCACATGATAGTTTTTTTATTATAAAATTTGAACTCTTCTTTTAATAATTAGCAATGGGCTAATTTCCAAAAACACTACAAAAAGTGATATGATGATGAGTTGAACAAGGTTTCAATGAACTTAACCCTTTGCAAATGCAAAGCAGAGTTGGCCAGTAGATTTACTTATTTCGTTTTATACATTAAATTATCTAATCTGTATTTACTGAATTATGAAGATAATTTATAACAGTTCACATATGTTAAATAAAAAAACACCCGTTGAAAATTAAAAAATCAAGTAAGTCTGGGATTTTGCTTACATTGATTGGTCAGTGGAGAAAATGGAAAAATTTATTTTTTATTACACAGTCATATAACTGCTTAGCTCTCCATGTGATAAGATAAAGAAGGTGTGTTTAGCATTGTAGTTGCTGTGTAAGATGAATCTATTGTCGAAGGTGTTGAAGAATTCTTTGAAATTACTCTATAAACCTTTCGTCCTGGAGGAGAGTGTGCGACAGAAATAACGAAAGTTTTACCATCTATTGATTCAATAGATGTAGACTGAAGATTATTTATATTATAACAGTTTAAGTAAATAATGGTGAAAATGGCAATGCATTATAATTTATATTCCCTTTGAGATTTATTAGCAGGATGATCAGTTCTATAATAAGCATATCCGTTTAAATGATAATAATGAATAATATTAGATGTGTTTTAGATAACAACACTATTTTCAATTTCTAGTAGATAATAGAAGCCTCTAACTCAGATTGACATGTCTAATCAGTTAATGTTTCAGGTTGTACTTTAGATAAAGTCATTTCGAGTTAAGCAACCTTGGAACACTGTAATGCAGTTCAATAGCATGTTAAAAGCAAAGCAACGTTATCATCATCAGTAGCTTTGGATATTGCCTTACTAAAGATTGTGCTCTTAATTACTTGTGCATAAGGAGTTGTTGGTGTGATGTTTAAATTATGAGCAGCATGAGCAAGGTCTATTCCAATGTGTGAAATATAAGCAAAAGTGGCGGTGATTGTAGAACATGATGCCTGAGGTGTGTTGCATTTACCAGGTAACTTTTGAAAAGTAAAAGCTGATGGTAAATCTTGTTTAATATTGTTTACTGCATTGTGCCTTGCGGGATTCCATGTAAAAGAGTTCTCCACAGAATTTGCATGATGAGTACTATTGAACATTAAATTTTTGATATTCTTCTTAGAAATTTCTAAGGTAACATAGTATCCTTGTGATTAACTGGTTGACTACCACTGTCACATATAATACAAACAGCAGCTAATTGCCTGCCCTTTTTGCAGTAAGATGATCCACATTTAATGCATGTAGGCGCTTTCTTGTGCATATCAAATGTAGTTACTGTAAAACACCTACAATTAAAATGAATAATATTGATGTCAAATCAACAAATTTATGGGACAGAGTGGTACTTATAATAAGCCTTTTACCATTGGCGTTTATAATATATATTTAATGTTAGGAATTGCATAAATTTTTTATGCATATCTGATAAAAATGAGACATTATCGTGCACCCACTCGGTAGTTTTAAATTTTATTGAAAAAAAAAAAAACATTATTTACATTTTTTTATATAAACATTTACCTGTTAATATAAAAATTCTTCATCTTTGTTTCTTTTATAAAATACCCAATCTTTGTTTCTTTTAAGCTTAACTTACATAAAACAATTATACTTTACTACAGTTTTTCTTATACAGTTGATATCTGTACATTCCAAAAAAAAAAATCATTTTATTTCATTTAATACACAATCTTGAGCTTAGTTCCATGAGTAACTTTCAATAATCTTATTATTAAATATATTGCTTTATGGATGTCTCCTTTTATTCTTTGACTCTATATTAATAATGACAAAATATTCCAATGCATAATGAAAATAATATACAAATGTATATTTTAATAAATTTCAGACACTCTGCATTATGTTTAGTACAAAGTACCTACCAGAGAATGTTTAAAAGTAATTGTGAAATCTAAGTTAATTCTTGCAATGGTTTATCAAATTATAAATATAATTTTCGTAATAATTTATTATATTTTATATGTCAAGAAAGTTAAACAATATTTAAAAACAAACATCAAACTAAAATTTTTCATTACATAAGTTTATACTTTATTCACCTAGCAATAATAACATTTTTTTTAAAATGTAACATTTTCAGTATTCGCACACATTTATGATCTAATAATGTTCTGAAATTTAATAAATTTTAATTTTATTCATTATATTTTTATCAATGCTAAGTGTAATTGAATAAACTTTAATTTGACAATATAGTTAATAAATGAATCAGCAGTTCTTCATTTCTGATTCATATCATTGAATTTAACATACCGCCCCGAATGAAAAATAAACTTAAGTACTCTGCTCTGTTATCTGATCTGATTTAAGTTTTTATTATCTCATATTGTGGAAATTATTTCAGGTTTCATCATATGAATATATTCTGAAATTTGACTTAGATTGTTTATTTCAGGTTATAGTAATTTAAATGAAATATCTGTGTGGGGTCAGTTATATACACTTTCATTGGTTAATTTGTGTAAAATTATTACTATTCTTATTTTTTTTCATATATAGGATAAATAACTATATTGTTCTGGTTGTCTATTCCACAAACTATTGAGAGCGGTCCAAATGCTGGATGTTACACTTATAAGTTAGTAAGTATTTTATTATTATTATTATTATTATTATTATTATGTAAATCTCCATATTTGTATCTGTCAGGGTTATTACAGCATTTTTTTTTTTATTTTTTTTTACATAATTACAACTAGTCCATTTGGACTATCCAGTAATTCTGATATATGAAAGAAAATTAACGTGAAGAGGTTATCCGACCAGTGACAGGAGCCTCAGAAGAATATGAATAAAATTTGTTTAAACAATATCATAAGGCTTATTCCGTTTCAGCCTTCTTGTGTTATTTAGGTTATCTAATGTAATAATTTCTTCCGTATTTGGATGCCTATGTAATCTGTCTTCGTGTTGAAGTGCATACCGTCTAATTTCTATTACAGCATAAGGAGAGATTTGTCTAATTTATATGTACACTAGGAGTCCGCTTTATCTGATAAGAGTCAGTATTCTATCTATTGATTGAGGGTTGTTTGATAAGATTTTGTGTATGTTTGACAGTTGTCTGTTGGTTCTGTTAAATATCCGCATATGGGGCAGTTTGTTAGTGGAGGGCTTTTAGTATACAAATAATTGTGTGATGTGGCTGTATGACCTGTACATAGACGGTTTAGATTACTGTATTCTTTTCTGGTTGTGCCATCTGGAGGACACCAAGGTTCTATAGTTGATTTTATGCTGTGAGGTACAGTTGGCAGTCCATTTCTGTTTACTGTTGTTCATGAGTATGTGTGCTAATGTTGGTGGAGGTGGTGAGTATTCTAGTACTGATGAAAGTATCATAGACCGAGCTTCAATGTCTACTTTATCACTACCCTGCACCTCAATGTGACTTGGGATCTACAGAAAACATATTTTACATCCTTCCTTATGTAGTTTGTGTAAATTGTCTTGAATTTTTAATATTATGGTATTCTTGTTGTCTTGATTGCATATTAGTTGTAGAGAAGAAAGAAAGTCAATGCTTTTCAATGTGAAAATACAGTTGATCTGATGTACTGAATAGAGTACATAATTCCATACAGCTCTGCATCCAGATATTTGCAGTCATTACTTAGTTGGATTGAGTGTAATATATTATCAATTTGGTAAGAGCAAGTTGCTGGTGAATTGTCACCGCCTGCTGTAGATTTTGCTCCACCTGTGTATGGGTGTGTGTAATCATTGTATTTTTGAAGGGTGCCTTATACCATTTTTTTTGTATTGGTATATAAATCAGATCAGATAATAGAGCAGAGTACTTACATTTATTTTTCATTCGCCTCCTTTTGGTATGTTAAATTCAATGATATGAATCAGAAATGAAGAACTGCTGATTTACTTATTAACTATATTGTCAAATTAAAGTTTATTCAATTACACTTAGCATGGATAAAAATATAATGAATAAAATTAAAATTTATTAAATTTCAGAACATTATTAGATCATAAATGTGTGCGAATACTGAAAATGTTACATTTTAAAAAAATGTTATTATTGCTAGGTGAATAAAGTATAAACTTATGTAATGAAAAATTTTAGTTTGATGTTTATTGTTTTTAAATATTGTTTAACTTTCTTAACATATAACATATAATAAATTATTACAAAAATTATATTTATAATTTGACAAACCATTGTAAGAATTATTATCAATTTGGTAAGAGCAAGCTGCTGGTGAATTGTCACCGCCTGCTGTAGATTTTGCTCCATCTGTATATGGGTGTGTGTAGTTATTGAATTTTTGAAGGGTGCCTAATACCATTTCTTTTATATTGGTAAGGTATCTAAATTTATTGTTCTGTGTGAGAGATAAATCTATTTCTGTTTTGGAAGGGTTCCAAAGGGGTCCCATCATATTGTAGTTCAATGTTGATTTTGGAATGAAGCTTATGTGATATATTAATAGTATGCTAAGTAGCTTTGGTATAGGTTCATTTGGTAAATAGGGTTAGGGGATGTACATTCTTTGTTGTATGCAAATGTTTTATTGTAGCTAAGTAGACAGCTTAAATAGAGGTAAGTATATTTTCTTTAGTATATAAGTGGAAAGGATCCTGCTAATGTACACAAGCTCTTTGATGGTGATGAAAGATGTACTGCAAGGATGGATCAAAGTCCAGCATTATGTACTGTCATAAATTTACTGACTGCTGAATATATCTGACACTCATAGTTGATTTGTGATAGAATTATAGGTTTATAGATATTGAAGAGGATTTGTTTGAGTTGGATGAATATTTCAGAATTGGGAGCAGTTTTAAACATCTAATCTCGAATTCAGTTATATAGTAATGCCAGGTTAATTGGGAGTCGAACAATAAACAGGAATTTCTCTCTTGTTTTGGCTGTTAAAGGAAAGTTATTTTTACTAGTGGGAAAACTGTAGGATGGTAGACACCTCTTATGGGAAATAATGTATGATGATCTGGATGTAGAAATATATATACCTCTCTTATTATACCATTCATTCAATGGTTTTTTGTACATTAGAATGAATACTGGATGACAATGATATATTAAGATGGTCAATGTAAGGTCCAATGATTACAGGCTGGGAGATATAGTTTGCTGTCATTGATATATAACATGAACAAGTTGCAGTAAGTGCAGAGCCTTGTGGAACACTGTTTTTTGGTTTGAACCGGTGTTGATTTGACAAACCGATCTTAACTTCTAATGTTAGGTTGTTTAGGAAACTTAAATAGTTGCCTAATTTACTGGATATACCGGGGTGACTTTATTTTTATTAATAGTCCATATCGCCACAAGCGATCAAACGCTTTCTCTAAATCAAAAAAGGTAGCATATAAATGCTGTTTATTGTGTTGAGATGCTAATATCTGTCTGTAAAGTGAGCAGATGATCTATAGCCGATATCGTCTTATGCCCACCACCTTGCAAAGGAGAAAGGGGATTGTTATTTTCAAGGAAAAATAAGAGACGCCTATTTATCATCTTCTCCTTCTTTGGTTTATACCGAAGCAATTCTGATCTCAAATCACGTTCAAAATCATTTTCATTAAAGTGACTAGAACAAACACGGGCAGTTTCAATATTAAAGTCATCAGCTCTTTTGCTCATATGTAACCACTGTTTCCGTACAGCTTTATCTATGGGAAACCGATGAAAACTGATTCCTAATTTATGAACGTTTCTGCCATGATTAGAACACCCAGTGATGACACAACAAGGCATAGTAAAAATATTAATAATAATAATATAGTATCAAAACGATCTAACCATTTCTATGTTGATGACGTAACATATATGTATAAAAATTGATAACATAGGCAGTATTAAACGAAAAAGAAAAACACATAAATTGCATAAGTTAATTCGTTGACCGTAATAAAAAATAAATAAAAAAATACTCGAACAAGCGGCGACAGAAGCACGAAATAATACGGAAGAACACGCGAAACAATGGAACGACTACTACACTACAGTCGACTGTCTGAACTAGTGGGCACCGGTGACGTCAAAATTTCGTTTGACTACTGCGCAACTAGTTCGTGATACCTACCGTGTATTCTATTTACCGTGGTTACGAATATATAAATAAATAGGTAGGTAGGTAGGTAGGTAGACAGACAGGTAATACGGATTGATGGTAGATTACTCAGAATCTCATGGACAGACTTCGTTTCAAACAGAAAAGTATTGAATAGATTTAACGTAAACGAACTGTCTATCGTCAAAGTTCTTGAACGAAGCAAGAAGAAACATGTCAGACAGCATAAATCGGGGGACGAAGAAAGGCAAGATGATTGGGAAATCAACCAGTGGAAGGAAGAGGTTGGAATATATTACGACTAATTTTGCAGTCGACAAAGTGTACATTGTAATTCATACCATTATAGATGCGCCGTCTTCATAGTAGAAGATGTCACTTGCGAAGAAGATATATACATGAATAGGTATTATATTTTTATCTGTTTATTAACATGTATAATCATCTATCTACTGATCTATATATATTAATGAGTGTTGATTGAGTGTTCTTGAACATATCGTAGTAATCATGTTTTTGGCAGTATATTAAAATATTAATACGTTTATTATGTACACCACAGAGCCGTTTTTAAAGGGGCTCGTGTAAATCCTCTATATCCATTCGTACTCGCCACTTATTCCAACTACGTTTTCGTGTTCCTTTTTATCTACGGTATATTCTCCGGACATCTTGTTTTACCTAAGCCCATGTTTTTCAATTCCACATTTTCTTTACACGCCTGCTATGATGTTTTTAACGTTTTGTTTAGGTTTTTCGTTATAATTTTTAAACATCCTTCTTCTTGTTGATAGCGTTCTGACACTGCGGTATACTGCATGATGACGACACAGGAAACTCGTCAATGGCTCCTATAGTGATTTTTGCCGAAATAAACGAGATACGTTCTAATTGCTCTTATGTATACTTTTTATACTGTGTCCGTCGTATAGAGATCAATTATCGATATCTTTCAATATTTACGTCGTTCGATAAAAAAACAAAAATCCTATAGTACTACTCGTTGTTAGACGTTGAATTTGAATTTATTTGCTACCGGTTTGATAGAGAATTTTTCGACCGTCATCAAATATTTCGTTTAATTCTTATTTCAACCATCACGATGAGCCTTTGTCTATCTACTGCTGAATTAAAGTTTTCCCCAACATCTTCCACCCACTTCTGTCCCTGAACTTTTCTCAACCAATTTTCCCAGCTACCTTTGCTATATCATTGCCCCGCTACATTATTATTGGTCTTCCCTGTTTCCTTTCGGCCATCACTGTAAGATCCGCTTTGATCATCTATTATCTTCTTTTCGAGCCACGTGGCTGGCCCAACTCTATTTTGTTACAACCATCCATTCCACTGCATTCTCCAACCGTGTTTGTCCACGTATCCGTGCATTCTTTTCTTATCCTTTTAAAATTTGTTTTTGTATATATGTGCCCGAATCGTATAAGATTCGGAATATTTCAACCTCGTATATAATATATTACATATAAATATCGAGAAGTTATAGACTATTATCTCTATCTTCTTCGGCATTAAATGACAAGAGCATTTAGGCGTCATCATGGACAGAAGACTCACATTTACAAGACATATTAATAATTGTGTAAGTAGAACAATACGGAAAATGGGTTGTCTATTTCCTATATTTAATAAAAGATCTGCGCTTTCAACGCAAAACAAATTTTTATTATACAAAAAGGTAATTTTACCAAAGCTACTCTATGCCTGCCCAGTGTGGTCTTATACTAGTAGTAGTAATATAAACCACGTGCAAAGAGTGCAAAACCATTGCCTTCGAATAATTTTGAATAAACCTCGATTTACTTCAATAAAATCTCTCCATGATGCGTTAAAATTCCCTTACGTACAGGAAATGATTAAGGATAAAACGAAAAATTTTTTTGCCGATTGTAGATATTCCGACATTCCAATGGTAAATTCTATAGGGGATTACGATTACCAAGCTTTACGACACAGGTATAAAAGATATAAGCATAGGCGTATAAAACACATCCTTCTATAGTAAGCCAGTTACAAATTCTAGTTCTAGTATTAATAAATAAGCTAAGATATTTTTAAATATATTGTTGATACGGTAAGAGTGTACGCACTCTGTTATTTTAAATGAGCAGGTTTTTTGTATTAAAATTTTTTCCTGCAATCTTATAATAAGGCGTAATTTAAATAATAATTAAATAATATTTTATAAGATTATATTTTGTATTAATTTTTTCTGGAAAGAATCGTTGATATATTCGGTACAGAAAATTCTATTGAATGGTAACTTTACTTTTTTTGTAAACAGAAAATATTTAAATATGCAAATATATTGTTGTTGTTGTTGACAAGCGTAAACTCACCAACGAAAAAACTATTCAACGCTCTTCCGAACATAAACATTTCGAAACTGACCGCTAATCCGCTGAATATCCAACCGACTGCTAGAAACCAGAATACAAAATATACTTCTTCGACCCAAGGTCAACAATGATGAAATTCATCAATGCTCCGCACGGGCGTAAAAGAATACTGCTGGCATCTGCAATAGTCGAAAGTATCGATGTTTTAAAAAATTTCTTTTTTTTTTTATTTTTTTTTTTTATTTCTTTTTTTTTTTTTTATGGGGATGCCTTTACAGCTTACCCAACGTGGAGCCGTAATAATCACTAACTCATATTCTTATGAACTTGGACAACTTCTCGAGAAAAGTCGCTATGTCCGGGAATAAATCTAGATTCTCAACATGCAGAAGGGACATTACATTATAAGGAGGACCACCACGAGATGCGTAAAGTAATTTGAGATACAGTTCAGAACGTAATGCTGTTAATGAAGGACATTCGAAGAACACGTGATCAGGGTTGCAGACTACACGACCAGCATGTAGAGGACAATACGGATTATCTCTAAGCTGCATAACGAACAGGCGGTCAGGCAACAAGCAATGCCCAAACCGCAATCTGCTGATAAGCACAATTCCTCTCCGCTTGATGTTTTTGAAAACGTAGAACCATGGGAACCTAGGGAGAGACGGCTGCAGCTGATAATACGCAGTAAGAGGCGACCGCTGTATGCACTCCATATATGTAAACCATCTTCCGAGTAAAGGCGATTAACTTTTTTTTATTCGAATTCGAAAAAATGATACGCCATTAACCGTTTCAGTCGCGCAATATAAATTTTTTTTATGGAACATCGTGAATTTTTACGAGAAAATACAGACACGTTAGTATCGAATGTAAACGATCGCTCGATTACTAGGAAAATTTCTTACGTAACCGCAGCCTAAAGATAATAATAACGATACGTTATTATTTTTAACGGTTTTTTGTTTATTTCTTTTTTAAAACCCGTTATTAAAACCGTTAAATATTTCAAATACGTACCTATTAACGATTCCGTTACTACGGTTGTATTAAAACCTCGATCACGCCATTGGGGTAACAGGTAAGCCGAATAACCGATTATTATTCCTAACATGACAAACAACTGTAACGCGATTACCAACGCGTACGTCTCGAACACACGTACACAAAAAACAGTTTCTGCATTGGAACGTATCGTTTTTATTTAAAACATTATAAACCGAAACGGCCTAAGTAAAATTACGTCTGTAAAGAGAGTACAAGTATTTTAAGTTCGATTATTTGCATTACAAACGTAAAATATAACAACACGCTGTATAGGGTGACGCAGAGAAGACGGACGGTTTGACTGTCAAAAACTACTGGACCAATATTTTCGAATGGAATTTTATTTAAAATAGGAAAACGAGAGATTTACTTACAATGGAACCCGATATCATTCAAACGATCGCAATTTGCTACAATCATTCAGTTATTTTACAACATTTTCGAAGACTTTTTCGAGTATAGGTCGCTGAATTTTTGAAATTTCTTCAGAAATCCGAGTTTTCAAGTCTTCCAGATTTCGTGGACGTGATTCGTAAACGCGGCTCTTAAGGCATTCCCACAAAAAAGTAACTTTGACTTCTTTTCGAAACTCTCTTCGCACTTGTGTGATCGGTATTATGTTTTACTTTAGCTGGCAATATTACAGTCCAATACGGCTTTAATTCATTTTAATTTGCAATTTTCATTATTTTTTACAAGCTTGTTTCGATATAAAAAAACAAATAATACCCGAAGGTTCGAGAATGCATATTCTAAATAATCCTAGCAAACCTGTTGGCATTAAGCGAGATTCTACAAATAACGGTTTTGTAACAATTGTAGTTTACTGTATGAATTGTTGGAAGCTGAAAACCAAACGAGACGTGCATAAACCGTGAACGAGTAATAGTCGTATATAGTAATTCTTTATTTAAAATATAGATGAAATAATTCGAATAGCTTTGTAAGCATTATCGAGATCGTACGATTAATACGATGGCCGAAGAACAAACGCGAGTCCAGAGTGACCCATAAATGTATGACATCTTTAACCCATTTAATATTTTGACCGTCGATTATAATTTCCGACAAGAATAACGGGTGACTTCTTGAAAAAAAGAATGGCCTCAGTTTTCTCGGTGTTTCAGCTTCCAAAGTTCAAATAGGCGAGATTTTTACAATCTACTATAAATATAAGTCACGATACACGGTCAATTCGTTTGCATAAAGAGCAGTTTTAATAAATGGAATTGTAGGTAAATTTTAATAAATGGAATTGTAGGTAAATCGTTTAATAAAAATAAAGATAAAGCCCTAATACTCTACCTTGCGGGACTTCAGCGTCCTCATCGAGGAGTTATTAGGAAGATGTGTAACTAGACAATACGGAAGTACGATTTTAGTGATTTAATGGGAAACCCGAGGCAAATGTTACTTATTTCAGATTAAACCGAAATTATAATATGTTGAAAATACAAAAAATTGAACAGAAGGAAGAATAGTCGTTAACTTACGCACGGAACCAATACTCAGCGGCGTAGATGAAAGTCCGCAGACCCCGTAATATTTTTTGAGGTCCCACTCAGTCTAAAATAATTAACAATTTTAAGTCAACTTACGAAAGGTGAAAGATAATAAGTTGATCGAAGTACCGTAAGAGTTAATAAATTTTTAGAGTTATCAACTAGTTTTATATATCAGCTTTTGTCACCTCCGAACTTAATTCACAAAAATATATTAGAAAATATGTCCATCAATTTCCATAATCACGGCATCTTATAACGAGAAGGAACGTGGGTTTTTGCGTTGGAACGTTATTTTCGGCGTGAATCGATCACGACGGTGCAAAGAGAGTTTCGAAAAGAATTCAAAGTTAGCGATTTTTTTTGTGCGGATACCTTAAGAGCCGGGTTTACAAAACACGTTCACGAGATCTGGGATACCTGAAAACTCGGATTTCTGAAGAAATTTCAAAAATTCAGCGACCTATGTTCGAAAAAGTCTTCGAAAATGTTATAAAATAACTGAATGAATATATTTTTCTAAGTGGCGGTCATCTGTCCACAAATGATTGTAAGCAAATCTCTCGTTTTCCTATTTCTATATAAAATTCCATTCAAAAATTTTGGTCGAGTAGTTTTTGAATTATTATTAAAAAAAAAAAAAAAAACAGTTTAAAATACATAATTCCCGACAAATAAGGTACTCGAAGGCGGATGATAATTTTAGTAATCGAACGAAATAAAATAAAATGAACTACTAACCATTTCTAGCTTGTTCTTCAAAGGTAGCAGGAGCATAACGGACATCTTCAGGTTAAAGCGATATACACAAGAATCCTATTGCAACGTGTAAATATTATTTTATATATTATTGAAGGTAATTTTGTTGTTAAAGTAGCCTAACATATACGTGTATATAAAATATAAAAACATATTTCGGTATTTGTAGAAAAATACTTAGCTATTGCGACTATCGGCCCGAATAATAAATTTAAAAAATATGACAGCAAACTAGCAAACGAGTAAAATATACATTTAAATGATAAATACATAGATAATACGTTGTTTTTTATACGTTCTTTAAAAAAACAATAATAATATAAAAACACCATATATATATATATATATATATATATATATATAAATAACAAATAATAAATAAATAAACTAATTAATTAATTAATAAGGGGTGTAAAAAGAAGGATTAATTCTAATACATTTATCGGTAATAATAATTTCTTTCAGTTTTAAATAACTCTAGACACGTGTATTATATTTTGCATATAAACTACTTGTTTGTCTGGACAACCGGTATATTCGATTTCGTTCCCGTTTGAAAAAATTCGCGAATTCAAAAATTTTAGTCATGGCGAAAATTTAATTTCGAATAAACGAGAATTACACGCTTGCGGTTTTAAACGTCCTAGATATTCGAAATTCACCAAACGACCAAACAATTAACTAACGACGACTAAATCCGTGAAAGTCTTAATAAATTGTGCAAGAGTATTTTCTTATCGTGTGACTTCATATATATATATATATATAGTAAAAGTAACAAATTTGGTTTTCTTTAAGAGCCCCCCAAAATGAAAATATTATATTTATTATTTTCTTCTTTCTTGCAAATCCATCTCCTACCGGAGGTTGGTGACCATCTGACAATATATTTCTTTATCTCGTGCCGTGTGAACCAGTGTGGCCGTGTCAGGCATATTTAACCAATCTTTAAGATTTTTCGTCCATGACCTTCGTCTGCGTCCTCGACATCTGCTACCTTCTATTTTACCCTGTATTATGGTCTGCAATGTGACTTACTTCCTGTTCCGAATTATGTGCCCAAAGTAGGCTGCTTTGCGTGTTTTTATTGACGCCATGACATCGCATTTTTTTTTCATTCGTTTTAAAATGGCTTCATTGGAGATCTTATCTATCCAAGATACTTTCAGAATCCGCCGGTATAGCCACATTTCGAAGGCCTTTATTTTCTCGATTGATGCAGCCCTGAGCGTCCAATCAAGAAAATAGAATAATGAATTTTTAGAAGTAAATTGGACAGAGAATAGAGTGTTTTTGTGATTTGGTTCAGAATTATTGGAATGACGTTTGAATCGGTTTTATTGGAATTTTTTCTACCCTATGAGAGAAATAATAATAATAAATATATTTTTTTAAAATATTTATTATTATTATTTTCAAAAATACAGCTCTCTCGTAGGGTAGTAAAAATTCCAATAAAACCAATTCAAATGTCATTCCAATAATTCTGAACCAAATCACAAAAACACTCTATTCTCTGTCCAATTTACTTCTAAAAATTCATTATGACTTTTAGTGCCATAAGTTATTGAAGTGTGCATTTGTAATAAACGTGTATATTATTTTTCTCCTAACCTTGTATATATATTTTTAAGGAATACTTAACTACTTGCACACGCACACACGTGGTCGGAGGGACCATGTTACTTATTATCTCTCTACTCTAACACTTGGCAAGGAACAATCACACACAGCTGATATTAGCTATTTATCATATTTTTTTTATTATTATTTTTTAACTCAATGTACACTTAGTTCGTTGCTCTTTTATAAACATTCCACAAATATATTTTTGTCATAACCACGCTTACTTACAAGCAGTACAACACTACACTGCTACGCGATCTATCGTGCACATTATATCCTGGAAAGTTAAGTTTAAAAGACTTTATGTAATTTGGTTTATGACAAAGCGATGAGATCTATATGGTTCTAGATTGCAAAGATATGCAATTACAAGTGTTTGTTAATGATGTAATTATAATTCTCGGCAACTAGAACTACATTTTTAATATTATTCAGAGTTGAATAATCAAATCAAATCAAATCAAATCAAATCAATCTTTATTTTTACTTTTTTATATATAACAGATAATCAAGTAAATGTTAATGTTTCTACCATTATTGCTACTTTATTATTAATTTATTTATGGAAAATTCGTATTTAATATGTGAATTTAATATGTTCTGTAATCTTTAATTTTTTCGTCAATATTTTCATGATCAATTTTTTGTATGATTCATATTATACGTTCACGTTGTGTTATTTAAGTTATGTTTCTCGACGTTGTTTTTTTAATTTTTTATTTTATCATTATATCGTTATATAGTAAAAGAAAATTTATACTTATAATGTAATGACGGTAAAAAGTTATAAAAAACTGTACAGCGAAAAAGAAATAATAGCAATAATAATAATAATAAAGCAAAAGAATGACACATTATTATACAATACAGTAAGTAAATATAGAAGGAATAATAAAACGTAAAACAAGCAAAAGAATGACACATTATTATACAATACAGTAAGTAAATATAGAAGAAATAAAACGTAAAACAAGTACTGCCATATAACGTTAGAAAAAGGCTATTACGTTTAAGTATACTGTGTGTCTTATTTACTGTACAAAACTTGCAGTTGCCCAGGATTACTGACGGTAGAAATTAAATTATCACGAACTGCAAATCTCTAAGTTTAATATATGATCCTTAACCAGGTACGCCGACTTTTAAAAAATTTTGTGGGCAAAAGAATATTTTTTGATGTTCCATAAACATAACTGATTAATAAAATTGTTTATAAATAAAACAAAATCATAACACAGTTGAATCACTATAAAAATTTTCGATTGCATAGCTCTTCGACAGTTAGGCTAACACAAGAAATTTTACATATAAATTATCTGAAATATTCATATAACGACAACATTTTATATATTTTTATATCTAACTTATGGTACTGAAAGGGTTCTGACTCTTGAATAGTAAACATTGAAGGGGCAAAGTACTCAATTAATAACCGTTAAGGGGGCATGGCCCCAGTATAATTAGTTGCCATCTTTTATAACGACGCAATATGCGATTTATTCCTGTATGTAACAACTTATGATATATATATAGGGTGGTGACCCAGAGAAGACGGACAGTTTTGTTTTTTGAATAGCGTAATCGGCAACACTGCTACAACGCAAACCGCGTACTCCACGTTTAGTGTACCCACGAGAGATTCGTTTTTGTCCAGTTTCAGCATTCTATAATGAGATGGAGCGCGTGTTTTGCGTGGAACGTTATTTTCGACGTGAATCGATCGCGACAGTGAAAAGAGAGTTTCGAAAGGAATTCAACGTTACGAGATTTTTTTTGGAGTGGGGAATACCTTAAGAGCTGCGTTTACGAAACACGTCCATGAGATCTGGAAGACCTGAAACTAGAGTTTCTAAAGAAATTTCAAAAATTCAGCGACCGATGGTCGAAAAAGTCTTCGAAAATTTTCTAAAGACAATGAATGTATTGTTGCAAATGGTGGTCACTCTGAATGATATTGTGTTCCACAAATAATTGTAAGCTAATCTCTCGCTTTCCTGTTTTTAAATAAAATTTGAGTTATTCAAAAATCAACAAAACCATCTGTCTTCTCTGGGTCACTCTATGTATACATTTACGGCAAAACTTCTTTTCACCGTCACTCTTATATTCTTCACTCTAGCGGTAGCTACATTAATGTCCTTGAGATCAGGTCGCCAGAAAGTTTCGTCTGTCGAGCTCGAGCTAAGGGAACAGAAGAAAATTAGCGATTTTTTAAGACGTAAACAATTGTGACGGTAGAGGCAGTTTTTCTAGGTAATCGTATTGCAGTATGTTATACTAAATTTCTAAATACAAGAAATGATTTGTACTACATCTGCCATTTGGGATTTCTGTTATCCGTCTATTCAGTTATCCGTCACACCGGTCCCGAGGGTGACGGGTAAGTTTTACTATATATATATATATATATATATATATATATATATATATATATATATATATATATATATATATATATATATATATATATATATATATATATATATATATATATATATATATATATATATATATATATATATATATATATATATATATATATATATATATATATATATAGACTAATTCAATTTCCTTCGTCTGAATGATTGATACAATGGTTAGTCCGGACGATCTCCTGACTTATTCTTATTTATTCGTTTTATATATACACTATCGAAGCATTGCTATTCTCCGGGACAACGGTATTTAATAAAGTAATTCATTTTTATTATATCTATCAACGCGATATTTTAACTTATCCTACTTAATTTGTTATCGTGATGACGATCGTGAATTTTTTTATCATTATCATTGCTACTATTTTTTATCGTCCGTATTAGTTTTCGTATCGGTCAGACCGGCTTCGTACAAGGATATATTTCTAGTTTCCGGAATGAAAAATATCGTGATCAATATAATAGCTAACGCGCAACCGGCGAAAATCGTACAAACTATCGAAAAACCGAAACAAGATAATATGATCGGGAAAAAGTAGAACGTAAATACCATGGAAGCGAAAAATATGAAACAAAAAATCGAAATAGCCGTACCGCGGATAACGGTCGGAAATAGTTCCGGTATAATAATCCAAATTAATTCGTTAAATCCGACGTGCGAAAAAGCGAAATAAACGTAAACGGCGAATAAAGAAACTTTTCTATATAGATGATCAGAAGACGGCGATAACAGTATCGATAACGGTGATGACGATAACGAATACGATCGACGATCGATCGTACTTAATAACTGTAAACTTATCGTTACAATCATCGACGCTATCATACCGATACCGCACCAGATGATGAACGATTTACGCTTAAATTTATTCACCGTTATAATTAAAACGATATCGCAGAAAAAACATAAAAAACCGAATATAATCGTTAAAACTCGATCGTCGTAACCGGTACGCATGGAACGGAAAAACGTTAAAGCGTAATTCGGCACGACTAAATAACCGGTCCACTGTAAGAAATTAACGAATAACGTTATTACGAAAAAACGACCAATAATCGCCGGTTGACGTAACGTTTTCCATTTCGAAGCGAAACTACCGTCGTGACCGGAACGTTCGATAGCGATTAGCTGTTCTTCGATCGTATGATCATTATTATTATTATTGTTATCGTCGTAATTATTAGATAAATATTTCAAAGCTCGTCCGGCTTCTGCTCGTCTACCTTTCATTATGTACCAATAAGCCGATTCCGGTATGGTGTAGGTAGAAATTAAAACGATCGCCGAATAAACGGCCACTATAAAAGCGGTCGTTCTCCAATAGAAGGCGGACATCAGGACGTAGGTAAAAGCGATACCTAAAGTAATTAAAGGCGATATCAAAGCTAACGCGTTGGCACGATTATCGGGCGAACTGATTTCCGAAATGTATAACGGTGTCGAAGTAACCATACCTAAGAAAATAATCGTTACGTAAGATATATATAATATATCATATATACGAGTAGTCGTTCCTCAACGTTGAAGATAATCTATAAAGCGCTAATCCGTCGAAATACTTTGTTATATCTCGATATCAAAAAGCCTACTTTAATCAATTACAAGTCGTTCGAAATAGATGCCGCGGATGTATTCTCAATGCACGTCGCTATGTTCAAATCGACACTGACCTTCCCTATATTAGAGATTTTGTTGTAAAACTATCGACTGACTTTTAAAGTGAAACTACTATCGGCGCGTTGTATATGGGGAGTTAACCCGTAAAACGAGCGAGCCAAAGACTTATACATATAGGCACGGTAAAGATTTGAACGATATATGTGCAACGTACATTTGAGAACGAAAACATTTTAATCATCGCCACGTCAAGTTAGACGGCGCTTTCCTTTTCTGTGTGAAATTTGTAGAAAATCGTGAGTTTATTAAGTTGGGAAAACGTCTCTAAGTTTGACTTCTCCTTTAAGCAAACACACAGTTTTTTTTTTTTATTATTAAAAGCTCGTACCAAAGCAACGAGCCCGCTTCCTTCTCGATTCGTTTAATGTATTCCAAATATAAATACAGAAGACTTAAACGTAATATAGTAATAAATTATAATTGATTTATTAATATTAACTCTTTTACTTAGTGAGTACAGCCGACACCCGTGCCACTTTTGTATTTTTTTTTAGCATAGTATTAATTTAAGAAAAACTCAAACAATATATATATATATATATATATATATTTTTTGTCCCAGCTTGCGCCCAGTTTTATCCGGTTAATGTATTTTAAATTTCAATGCCGCTACGTTTGATAAAATTATATACATTGACTATAACAGAAGACAATGGGTCGGAAACAATTCAATACTCACAGGTTATGTATGCCATTTTTGTAGACATCTCATCTCTATGCTTTAGAAATTTCGGACAAACCCAAATTGGATGCTCAATGACATGACGTGCATATTAGACTTAAGTTTCTATATTAACGTGTATTAGAAAACTCGTTTATTTTCTAGTCTTTTATTTGCTTTTTTCCTGCAATATTTAACGTTTTGTTTTGTTTCATTCTTTATATTCTCACCGCGATTATATAATTCAGGCTGGAAAGCAGTGTAGGTTACTGGATGGAACGGGTCGGCGGTATAAACATAGACTCGTCCCACGCCGGCCCGGGGAAGGTCGAAGGCCTTTCTAAGTGAAATAAAATCACTGTTCTCCGGGATATAATGTTTATAATTTGTGTTATATATATATATTTTTTGAAAATGTTTTTATAACTTATGCAAATATATTGTTGTTGTTGTTGTTGTTATATATACACCCCAAATCACTTTCGTTGGTGTTGAATATTCAGTAGGAAAGTCAGCTATGATGAAAATTAACAATGAAAATATTTCTCAACCTTTGTAACCATTTACGGACTACTAAGTTAATTTGTAAACCCATGCCCGTTGTAAAATATCTTGGAATAAACCTAGATAATAAGTTAAAGTTTAATCAAAAATATCTTCCGAAGTTAATAACAAATTCTTTATGCTCTTCAAAATTTAACCTAACGTCGACGAAAGTGTAAATAAAAAGAACGTGCAATTATTTATAAAAGGAGCAATTGAATCTTCGTTTAATTATTGTTCGAGCATCAAATTAAATTCGATTATATTTAATAAAATTTTACCTAAGCAAAGGAAGCTACTGCTTAGTGTCGGTTCTTTAGATAGAACTGTTTCAACCGTGGTTGCACCACTTATTACAGACTTATTTAAGTATTTTCAAATCTGCTTTGATCTCGGAGTTCGATATGTTTATTAATAAATTCATTACAATTAAAACTAACGTAAAACATTATTTTTATTCTCATTTTGGTTAAGAGTTAAATTATAATTGTAAGAATTCCTTTACTAAGGAAATTAATGTAATAATTTTAGAAATATAGCAGAATAGATGGATTAATCACGGTAGAACAACTTTTTAAAGTTTTTTCACAGTATCGAAAATAGATTTAGGATTAAAGATGATTTGGATGGAAATTTCTTATCCGGTCAGGTACTGTCTAGACACGGGAGAGTATTTTAAGCATTTTGCCATCGGACTGACTCTTGTCTGTATTGTAGTTTTGACAGTGTTGAGCATTTTTGCTTTTTGAATGTTCGTATGCCGCTGATATAAACGAAACATAAGTAAATTTTCGGGTTTGTATGTGATTAAATTAAGTCGTACAACCATTATTTCAATATATGCGTACGCGTTATAGATAAATAATTTTAAGTGTATCGCTGCGACTAGATTTTTGTATCGCGGTTTATAAACAATAAATAAATAAATAAATAAATAAATAAATAAATAAATAAATATATAAATAAATAAATAAATATATAAATAAATAAATAAATATATAAATAAATAAATAAATAAATATATAAATAAATAAATAAATAAATAAATATATAAATAAATAAATAAATAAATAAATAAATATATAAATATATGCGGCCAAATTGGGTGAGGCAAAAAAGTATACAAGTGAGAACGATTGCAGATCTCATCCCTCGAAAACCGATATAAGTCAGAAACAGAAATCTATGTATCAGAAGTTTGTAATGACACTATGAGAACATTTAATTGGGAGGAGAGGTTCTAAGTGAAATAATAAATTATTATTACTACTATTTTATTATTCACCTTTCTAAAGTATGTATTTTCTTTTATCTGCGTTAAATTAAAATTAAAATGTATATTCGTGCACCTATTAGCGCAGCTTATATTTTTGTTGTATACAATCCGTAAGAACGGAAATTTCAGTGTCTAATATCTGAAAAATGTGTATTTTTAAACTCGTTTAAATTATGTAATCGAAAAACAGCCTAATTAAGGCTTATAAAAAATTAAACATAATAATAATAATAATAATAATTTGAAATATTTCTTACCGACTAGAAGGCTGTTTAACGCTCTGCCGAATAAGAACATTTCCAAATTGAACGCTAAACCGGTCACTATCCAGCATACAGTAAGAAATATGAATATCACTCTCAGCGTACCTCTTCGACCTAATCTATCGATAACCACCGTATCTAGTAAAGCGCCTAAAGGTCTCAAGCATACGCTAGTCGTAGCTGAAATATTAAAAAATATAATTGTTTCCAGTACTACGTTAAATTCGTAAATTAAAAAAATGTACTTGTAATAGTAGTAGTAGTAATAATAAATAACAGTGAAGAAAAAATCAAACCACAGGAATAGGAATTAAGCTTGTTATGGAAAATGCAACGAAGGAGATTAAAAACCTGCGTAAACATCGATGAAGATAAAAGAATTCCGAAAGAATATTATATAATTTGAAATTATGTATAACATTTTCACGATCCGTAGCCGATCAAATTCGATAAGGGATAGAAGCAAAAGAGAAGAAACAGATGTTATCGACGCATGAACGGAATAAATATATACATGGATCAATTAAAGGGAGAGTATATACCACTACAAAAAGAATATATTTCAGATAAATGAGGAATCAATTTATCAACCAATCTTAGGTGATGAATAAATTAAAAATTAATAAATTAACGCATTTCGTAAAAACGTTATTATTTATTTAAATCCTAATAGTTTATATAGATCAAATGAAATAACATTAACATTTATCAAGGTCGAATGAAATATCATTACGAACTGAAGGAGAATACCATAAATAAATTTATTCGCGTATAGATCGTATCATCGGTGATAATAGAATCATAACTGGGCAGATTTTTATTGTACGTGTAGCTGATGTTTCGGGCTATATTCTACACGAGGAACTGGAAATCCCGCCGATCAATCTGAATTCAACGGGTCATAACATTATACGAGGAACGTATTAAAGTTTTTTTGTGGGGGAGAGGAGTTTTTTTTTTTAATATCGCACCGATAATAATAAATAATGATTACCGTTTTAACCCTTTCAGTCACGATGTCCATTATAACGTGAAATTTCAATCCTAACAAAACTGTTTATTTCTTCTTCGAGGCGAAATATCTTAATTTTAAAAATATTCATTTAAACTAGTTGATAATTATCCAGCGCCGTCTAAGAAGCAGTATTGTATATAATTTTGTATCGAAATTTTAAGCGCGACTGGAAGAGTTTAAAACGCGTACTAGCAATTGTAATTTGTATCCGAAGATAATAAACACATCCAACTTCAAATACGGAATTATGCCAGGGGATTTACAGTTGTTGGAAATGATTAAAAAAAAACAGAAAAATGAAAAACGTCAAAATTAATAAGAAAATGAGGATATAGAAAATCAAAGAAAGTGTGAAATAAAAATACCCGCAGAAATAGCAAAACGTTTATGAGGAAGAACTAACAGGAAAACGTACAGAATAATAGTATGGTCATAGCCTTGTATTACAAGCATCTGAAACAGTGTTGACGTCGCCTGCTGAAAGAGTCTCATGGACTGACAAAATATCGAAGTATTTATGAACCTAGTCCAAGGACGTCGTTCAATCGTACGAAGTATGACAAAAAATATACTGAGGCATGGATGAATGCTAAGCAATGGAAAGCAAAATAACGGGGGGAAAACATCAAAAGGCAGACTGATACCAACACGAATAGACACCATAAAACAAGAAATAACTAACGTATGTCCAACTCAAGAGGTTTTTCTTTTTAACGCAGTTTCTATTGGTGACTACCTAAAGAAAAAGAAAGGATTTAGCAAATAATGATAAATGCGAAGAACGCCAAATCGAAATTGATTCATCAGATCACACATTTCTATATTATAATACATATGAATACAACCCTCAGAGAAAACTTCAACTGGTTCAGGAATAAAAACAATACAATACAATTAGGATATATAACCACAATATTAAAGGAAAAACTCCGATATTTTCAGTTTTTCTCTTTTGCATTAAGTAGAGGACTTCATCTACTAGACTTTATATTTCGTATCTATTTATTTATTAAGGTTCTTGTAAATTTATTTGTATAAGTGTCTATTATTAAATAAAGAGAATATACGAGTAAAAAGCAACATCGAATGTTGTAAGAAAAATCCACGATAAATGTAAAGATAAAGCACGAAAAATACGATTTATTTCGAATAAATTTTTGAAAAATACGATATTAGTAAACATTAAATATGCTAGATAAAACTTAAGAGTTAAACAAAACATTACCGATGACGCGATAAAAGAGCGATTATAAATTTTAATGTCGCTACTCCTTCAGATTATATCACGTGTTCGAATAATGCTGTGTTTATAAGTAGTAGTTCGGGGGCGGTTGAAATGAGTTGAGAAGAAATTACCTATTCGTTTAAGCTGATGAATGATATTTCACTTAATAAATAATAAGATTCATAATATTAAGTAATAAATAATAACAGAAAATAATCATAATGATAATATTGATAATTTATTTTATTTCTGTTTTTTTCTTTTTATTTTTGGCCGGGTTTTCTCCTCTTTTAGAATGGATCGTTCGGATTATAAATTTATATCATTAGCCTTAATGAAATTATATTACTTACGTGCATACAAGGAAATAGGATCTGCAGTAAGTTTTTCAAGTTGTATTACGACAAAAGGTGCTAGACAGGACTGCTCTCTTTCGCAAATTCAACATATACTCGGAAATGATTGTTAAAGAAGTTACGAAAATGCGGTCAAGATCGGATGTCGAAAGTTCAAAATCGTAAAATTTGCAACTGACTAGACATTGATGGCTACAAGGTCTGGAGGTTTTGGAAAAATGTTAACTAGGCTACAACAGACTGCAAAGAAATACGTAATGAACATTAATATAGAAAATACTAAAATAAAGCGCATCATTTGAAAAAAAAAAACCGACGAAGGTTAACACGAGGCCGGAAGGAAACGCTTTAGAATAGGTAATATACAAATATTTGGGACAATGGCTTACAGAGGATGTATCATCCAACAAGGGAATAGCATCTAGAATTGCAACGGCAAAAAAGAATTTACGAAAACAATTTTTTTGATGGCACAGCGGAGCATGTCCCTAAACGTATGAATATTAACAACTTATTTACGGCTAGTAGCCTAAGTCTCACGGACTGACAAAATATCAAACCAACGTATTTACGAACCGAGTCCAAGAACGACATTCAATCGTACGAAGCATAACAAAAAGCAGGTTAGAATGAATCGGACATGTACTGTGAGGCATGGATAAATGTTAACGGATGCAATGGAAGGCGAAATAACCGGGAAAATATCAAAGGCAGACCGATACTAACAATAATAGACACCATAAAACAAGAAATAACTGACGTATGTCCAACTCGAGTAGAGGGCGGCAGATGGTGTGGAAGACGGATATAGTGATGGCGAATTATCCCTAGGACTGAACGAGCCCGAAAAAGAAAAAGATAGTTCATAAAGGAAGCTTTCTCTATTTTTATACTTTTCCCAGAACCAAATCTGATGTTCACCCCACAAACTCCATTTCAGACGATCCCCTAACTTGGCAAGTTGATAATAGTTACGAGGTAGATTAAAAGTGGTTCAATAATGATCTTTTAACAAATTTAGCTGTAACTGAATGATTATTCAGATTAATAAAGACGAAATGTAATAATTTTATTTGTTTCACCGATCGTTTCTGTTGCGTAAATTATCGTCACAACTTATTTTTTTCTTCGTAATATTTCAACAACAAAGCTGTTGGTAATGAAAGGATGAGATCCTCGATGTTACCGGAGGAAAAAATTACGACAACTTTGATAATAAGTTGACCGGGGCTACAAGCGTAATGCGCTTACCGACATATAGCAAGATATCGGAAATTCTTTTAGCACTGAAAAAATTTCACTTTGTATAAAGTCCTGCCAACTTCTAATTTTGGACAGCTAAAGTCTCAAATACAGAGTAACATTACACACACAAACAAATAAAAAAATCCCTGTTAGTTTAAGAAAATTTTTCGACATACATGAAAAATCGCAAATAAGAAATAACTCAAATGAGGACCAAAGATAAAATATGACACGATATATTAATAATCAACATTAATAGATAGTTCTAAACGGATTTATATTATTATATAATAATTTTATACAAATATAGCTCGGGGTGTAATGAATTATTATATATATATATATATATATATATATATATATATATATATATGTATATATATATATATATATATATATATATATATATATATATATATATATATATATATATATATATATATATATATATATATATATGTTATATAAATTCTATATGAAATTTGTTCGTGTTATTATTTCTATCACATCCATAATAAGTGGCGATCAAAAGTTAATTTTCTAACCTATTAAAGATTCCGTATCAGCTGTTATATAGAAAGGAGGTCCGTTAGCCTTCCATTGTGGAAACAGATAAGCTGAGTAACCGAATATAATTCCACACATAACGGCTAGTTGCAAAACCACCGTTATAGCGTATGTCTAGAATTTAAAAAAAAAAAAAAAAAAAACACAAATTTTATTGATAAAATCTAAATAAGTGTTTGTTTTCAAAATATACTTTAAAAATATATGTCACGCAATACCGCCATTACTGAACCGAGGATCGACAAAAGCCTACGAAAGTTTTCAGCTTAAACTTTTAAATTGACCAGCAAAATATGACCGACCGCGGAAATATCGAAATTCTAGACTACTCGATATCCTCAAGAAAATTTAGATAATAATGAATCTCATACATGGACAAACAGACCGTGTGTATGTGAGGGGGATCGTACGCCTAATAAGAAATATAAATACGACTGAAATATGACAACATGTTTAAATAGTACATAAAAAATGGGGCTATATTGAGGAACTTTACACAAAATACCGGAGATTAACTTAGACAATGCTATAAGAAGAAACTAACGTCAATCGCGTGAAAATGCGCATACACAGAAGTAAAGTTTTGAGAAAAAAGACCATCCAACGATTTTACTAAAGTGCGTTAGTACTTCCGATCGAATGCCTTAGCAGTTCAAGATAGAACGAATATAATAGCCGTACATTAAGTGTCCTATATACAGTTGAACAACGTATTTGGTTTCGTCCCGAATATTGGATATGTTATAATGTCGATGTAAAGTATACATACATATGTAAAGTATAATTACATACATGCCAAGAGCAGATACTTTGTTCTTAACACCGCGCAATGTTCATGTGAGTTTTAACATTTAGACATTAATGATGTAATTTTCAAAAAGAAAACCTAGTAGAACGGTTTTTATGAATTCCCGATATAATTGTCCAAATTTAATGTTATCTTCCGATCAACATGTTTACTCTATTTTTAACTTACTATTTAGCTACATAGAATATGTAACATCATTTCGTCGAGTAATTATTAAAAGGTTAGGTTACGTAAGGTAAAAGTAACGCGAGTACATTTAATCTGATTTACATTAACGCGCCGCCAAGTCTAAATCAAAATCCATCTGTAATTTAAAACCTTGTAAATATATTTCAGTACAGCTTCGACAGCGATGTCATTTGCGAACGTAAACGTAATTACATAAATTACTGGAAAACCTGCTTTAAACAACAGATACAACTATCTTAGTTCTTTCGAACATTTCAGAAAGTTAAACATCTTGGTGAAGTAGTTAAAGAAAATGACTCGAGAATGTGAAACTATGAAGTAATATTGTGTTTATATAATTGATTTTTAGATGATTAAAACACGTTTTATAAATATTTTCAGAATTGAAACATTACGCGTCAACCAAATACCGCTTATTATAAAAATAGACCTTTTTTTAGCGTTAAAAATTTTACACATACCGAGTTAAGACGGGCCAACGTATACGGGGCGCACATTAGAATATTTATTATAGATTTCGATAACATGTATGATCCGGGAGAGACGATTTAACGATTAATATAGGTAAAGAAATATTTTCCGGATTTTATATAACAGATAATGATGTCGCAACTTATCGAAAGTTTAATCGACATCTAAGAACGCACTTTTGTACATACTTGTTTAGCTTTAAAATTTTGCACAATTCGATGAACCGGTTCAATTTTTGATTGTTAGTATACAATTAAATCGTTTTCATATTATTTTTTTTTTGGTAAGATAATATTGGTAATAAAAATTATAAGGCGCAACACCAATTTAAGCAAGTTGCGACGACAGAAGAAAGCATTACAGACGAAAGATAAACTGCATTAAAAATATTATAAATAAATAAAATTGCTTTGCGAGGTAGCTTCGATAATTCTTCTTCATCATCCGCCATCTCCGTTGCGGAGGTCGGCCATCAACTTGGCTACATTTGCTCTTTTGACGCAGAAGTCCGAAGTAATTAAATGGACGGACAGCCAAACCAGCCTCGTAAATCTCGATGAATTTTAAAGACGTCCCGCTGATCTCTTGCCGGCGATTTTGACTTCTATAATAATTCGCAATATTTCATACTCGGGTCTTATTAAATTCTTTAACACAATTTAATAATTCTGTACGCGTTTTTTTGTGTTTTTACTTTATTCAGGACTTCTTTATTTCTGATTTTTTGTACTCGAGGAATTTTTACTATTCCGCTATACAGGTACATTTCAAAAGCTTTGATGCGCTTTTCAAGGTCAGTATCCTAACCTCATTCTAAAAACTCTCCTCTAATAGAAAAAAAAACAAACTTATGTTCAAATAATGGCACAGCAGGTACCTCCACTAGATATTAATAAAATTAAATGGAAACGGCGGGTTAAAAAAATAGCCCCTCAAACGATTAAAAAAAAATATGATTAATACGAGTTTCTAATATATATATATATATATATATATATATATATATATATATATATATATATATATATATATATATATATATATATATATATATATATATATATGTGTGTGTATAAAAAAGAAAGAGAAGAAATATAAACAAGTACTAACATAGAGAGAAGAAATTACCACATTAAAAATAAAAAATTAATATGTACTTAATGGTGGGGCATAAAAAGATAGAAAGCTAAACCATTTTTAATAAGCATAAATTAATATATATAAAAAAACAAAAACGCACGTTTTGCTTTTTGAATGAAATTGTATTTGATTAGTTTACAATTTGCGGAACATAATATCGTTCACATTATCGCCAAGGTCGCTGAATTTTTGAAATTTCGTCAGAAATCCTAGTTTTCAGGTCTTACAGATCTCGTGGACGTGTTTCGTAAACGCAGCTCTTAAGGTTATCCGCACACAAAAAACTTGGAATGGTCAAATCTGCGCGACGCGACAATATGCGGTTACCAAACGTTTACTTCAGTACTGCGAGCATTTCTGCCGAACAGTGACACGTCGCACCACCTTGTAGAAACCATGTACTACCCGGACGATAACGACAACGAAGTGGGCGAAGCAAAAACGCGTTTATGAAAAAATAAGGCGCCGCTATTCCTATTCCCCACTTCGGAGTCCAGACGATTTACGAATCCAGATAGCTAAAAATGAACTCTGTCGCTCATTAATCTTCATCTTTGATTTTTTTCCAGCATCGAGTAAAAAGTTTTTGTTGCGCATGGTCTAATTCCTGAGTTATTGCCAGTTTATGAGTTTTAAGTCTTCCAGTAACATACGACGAACAGATTCTCTCGACAGGTTTAAAGAAGCAGCATGACGACGAACTCCGAATGATCGCTACCCGAACTCGATCGATTACGAACTGATTTTTTTTATCCAGGACGTTTTTCATCGGTTGCAGATCTCTCGAAAGTTTTCAACTCACCTTAAAATTTAATCGCAAGATGGTAACGATTTATACATCGCGTAACTTTGAATTCTTTTCGAAACTCTCTTTTCATTGTCATGATCGATTCACCCCCGAAAATAACGTTCCACGCAAAACGTGATAACTGAAGCCGGATAAAAACGAACTTTTCTGAAGAACGCGGTTTGCGTTGTAGCAGTGTTACCAACTGCGCTAAAACAAAATCGTCTTCTGTCATTCACCTTATATAATCCGAATACCCTTTTAACCTTTTTTTTTTTTCGCTACTTAGAAATCTATTTACAACCTCATCTGTCGAAGGTGATTGTCGTAGTAATTATTAATTATAAACACAACAAAATCATAACATAATTCAATCACAAAAAGTTTTTTATCGCGAAGCTTTTCGATATCGTCATTTTCAAGCACGCACAGTATATATATATATATAAAAAGATGTAATGTTTATTGTGCGTGCTTGAATTTTGTTTTTTTAAATATGTATAAAAAAAAGATGTAATATTTATTGCGCGTACTTGAAAATGACGTAACTGTTGAAAAGTTTCGCGATAAAAAACTTTTTGCGATTGAATTATGTTATGATTTTGTTGTGTTTATAATGAATAAAATCACTACTCTCCAATATATTCAACATTTAATTATTATTATTTCTATTAATTATTAAAAGTTTATACTACTAACCTTTTTAACGTTGAATAACGCGTACATCTTTAATTATCGCGGTTATCCGTTTTATAAACGTCGCCAGATTAATTTCGTTGCTCACGAAATAAATAACTAGCTCGCTTTTATTTTTCTGTCCCGTTTTCGACGAGCATAGTTTATATTCGATAACGGTGAAACGTAGATAATCCGAAGTAATAAATGAATAAAAAACGGTCTCACGTAAGAAATCCGTGATATCCTCGATATTTGTACACCGGGAGAGATAACGGTCGTAGATGAGGAAGGTGAAAATAATATAAAACGTCTTTTTATCTACCTGTTTCATCGATTAACCAAATTTTATTTATACAAATAAACATAATAAAAATAAACCAGCTTTAATTTGACGTAATCGAGAAATTCTTATCGCAACGCTCAAAAACGAATTTAACAATCGCACTTAATCCTTTCGAAAAGTTAGAAAAACAAAAACAAACATAATGTTTTTATATATCTATTAAAACTTTCGCGGTTGTTCTCCATTCGTCTAGAATTATTTTCGGTGAAAACCACGTCCCGATTATTCAAAAAATTTAACATTTCGAATGGACTTACACCACTCATCATCACGTTTCTGATGATGACTCAGAACAGATATTGAAGATAAGGCATATAATATAGAAAAAGCTAAGACACTCGATTATGGTAAAGTTTTGATGTGGAACTTGAAAGATACTTCAAAATATAGGAACATCAATTCGTAAAAAATAATGACAGTTTTCAAACTTACCCTTTAGGTGTGTGTAAACAAATATTAAACTCTATACTGGTTTTAGGATTGAGGGTTTCCTTGTGTTATTTTTTGTTTATCATTTACTCCTGATGACGCTGTAATGAGTGAAACTTTTAGGCATGTGATTTGCGTCAATAATATGGGAAAGGTGAGATAATTCAGGTAAAAATACTTGGTTCGAGACGAAAAAGTCGTTCACCATTTGCCATTCATCAATAAAATAAAAAGAATAACGCGTGCACATTGTCGAACTCGTACGGAAAATCTAAAATAGAGAAGGCCATCGTGAACGTTCCATAGTATGGTAAAACTTTGTAGCATACGAATGAACGGATGTATACTATATAAGGAGGGATTTTGATTTATTTCTGTCCAGTACTAAAGAATACTTTATGATAATGTAATGAAATATTTTATAGCGATAACTTTCTAAAACTGTTACATTCTGTTTTTAACTCACGCCTCACAATATGAAACTCGCATTTGGATGTAAAGACGAGGTATTATATTATCTAATGATCAAGTGCCCTTGCATAAAACTGGATAGGACAGTTAACGTACCAAAAACTTTGTCAAAATCGTGTTTCATAAAATATCAAAATTCAAAACGATGCCTATATGCAATAGTGATTACGTTAAAATTTTTTCTGGAAAAATAAAAAGGATAACAAAAATACTCAAAACAATGTAACAGAGAACATAACGTTTAAGCAGTGGCGAAGGGAAGAGGGTATAATATAATTAATTAGTTTGTAACCGGGATTTGTTGACCACGGCTAAACCTATAGTAGTGTACTTTTCTTTTTTTTTAAAAACAACAAATTACATAATCTTTACAATACAAAAGTTCTGCCCAACGTAGATCGGTTAGGTGAAAGAATTGTTAGGGAAGCATTAGAGATTGAAAAATTCAAGAACTTCAACATATGGGATGGCTTCGGACTTGATCCAGCGTGGAGAACGGTGATTGGCCAAGATGTAGTAATATCAATATAGTTAAGGTTAGCTTAGTTCTGCTGATGTATATGACGTGTTTCTTGAAACGTAAACTCGGATTTATTAATACATTGTTTTACTCTTATTAATAAAACGTTTTTTTTTTCTTTTTGTACTTATTTGTTCCAAAATTATTGTATCTAATTACAATTTTCGATTTTTCGGCAGACATCATTACCAGTTTCGTTTTAGGATTCATTTGAATTTACGTTTGTATCGTCATTTTTCTCGTCTGAAAGTTCACCAGTCACTTTAGAGATTCTTCGGCTACCAAGATCTGTCAAAATTTTTTTCTTTTTTTTTCGGTTAGTCCAGTCACTGATAAACCTAACCTAATCTTAAATTGTCCGGAGATGTTTCGCAATCAAATTTTAGTAACAATCTATTCGATTTTTTAAAAAACATAAGACGACGGCGTTTACTCATTAATCTCGCTAAAATGTTTTTAGGTTTTAAAAACGAAAAAATATTGCACACATCTCCCGAAAACCGTTTAATTACAACGGAATTTATTATTATGGACTTGATGTGTTTCAATCAGAGAATTCAGTAGATTTGAAACTGATTTGTCTTTGTTTTTCTCTTTGCGATTCTTCAAGTAGATAAATCAGTTTCTAGCGTAAAATGAATCTCTTGGTTTTTACTGATTTCTAAATTTTTCAAGTTTCCTATGATCAACATTCATTTTTGCAATAACAGCTATGTTTTTCACTTCTTCATAGTTATGAGTTCTTGTTTACTTATTTTCCCGGTTTTACCAATTATAGAGTTATCTTCTTCACCTTACTTTCGTCAAATATTCAATTCCGTGAAAAATACTGTTATCTGGTTTAAAAGTCCAAGTAAAAAAATTGACGTTGTTGATAGCTATTACAAATGAATAAACTGAGTACGTGGGTACGACAGCAGAGTTTACCTAGTTTGTTTTGGAAACTACAATTCCATCCATATTAGCAGCGCCATTCATAGAATTTACAACGCATTTGCTGATATCAATGCTGTTTTGTACGAGTACTTTTTTTTTTTTTTTAGTAATACAAAGAAAATTCTGCTTGTTGATTCATCGCATGAAATTACATCAAGAAGTCCTTCATTAATTTCTACATTAAGAAACATTGATCGGTAACTGTAGTATCCTATGCTGAAAATAGCTTCACGAACTTCTAATATTGTTAGCAGGAGTTGGTAGCTAAACACGGTCAAAGAGGAAATAAAACGTAGTGACAACTGAATATTTGAACTCGTGGTTAAAAAATCTATCGGTTATAATTACACCTCCCCCCTTCCAAACATATAAACGGACATATTTTCTTGTTTTACACATAATAATGTCAAAGTCAACAAAATGTAATAAAAATACAAGAACCAATTAAAAAAACTAAGAATTAGAAGTTAGATTATCGATCCCAAGATAAAAAATTGTAATATTAAACCAAGATATATTAAAATTTTATTTCCGCGAGAATAAGTGCAAAATTTATACAATTAGAAAAGTGCAGAAATTTTTAAAATAATAAAACGAAACAATTCGATAAACTCTACGTTAGTTAAGTATTCTAATTTTTTTCACAATTTACAGAAAACAATCCTCTGAAAATGAAATGATCAATTCCCGTATAAATAATAAAGCTTCAATAAAGAAAAAATTCTACGTATATTAACATAGGTCAGTAATAACATGAACAACATAAATTGATAAAGGGGCAATGAAACAATGCGCACACAGAAATGTACACAGTCTTAACACCGATAGAAATTCAAAGAACAAAAACTAATCTCGAAGAGATGAAATATAAGTCCTATGGACTCATTCGTTTGTTGAACAGTAGTATGCGCACGCAACCGCACCCACGTGTTATGAACAACACAGCAAAAAAACCTATTCCACCGCGTCAAGTGTGTGTACTTCAAGAACTTTGGATATAACTCTGTATAGGACTTTCCGATGCCTTCTTCAGGTTGCATCGAGCGTAGCGTGCAACCATCAACCGTTATAACTAGGCTTTTCAAACACTTTTAAAAAGATTTTGGACTTTTTAAAATATATTCTCGAAAAATATATAATTAAAATTTACTTATTTTGTTTAATTTTTATAAAATAATTATTTTGGACTTTTTAAAATATATTCTCGAAAAATATATAATTAAAATTTACTTATTTTGTTTAATTTTTATAAAATAATTAGTACTTATAACTATTTTATTACATAATCAATTTTTATTCTGGGTATTTCCGGTGGTAGTGCAACCATGCAAACTTTATGTAGGAGCCGTCACTGCGTTGCACTCATTTTATTCGCTATCTGTTTTATTTTTAATTTTATTGCATTTATACACCGGACACGCCCACGCCTAATACCTTTCGTTTAAGATAATTAAATAATTTAAATACATCAAATAAGAGCGCTTTTAACACGAAATCATATCAATTTCACACTTGCAATTCGAATATAATCTGAAAAAAGCATTGATATTTGAATATTTTTAATCAGTAAATGAAATTTAGATACAAGAAGACTAATGGATTATGACAGTTTGGCGCACCTAACATCCTCTCTCAGTCAAAACGGGAAGAAGAAGGAATTAAAAAAAATGTGTAATATGACAAATTAATGTTACACATTGTTGTATTAAAACACAATATTGTTTTACATAATACATAATTAAAACACCAAATAAAATAAAATGTTTTATAATTTAAATATAAAAATACAACGCATGATTATTTTTGTAGCTAGATCTGTTTACCAATATTATTTAAAATTTAGTTATTGAAAAAATGTTAATCATTTAAAAACAAACAAAAACAAAATATGCAAATTATATATATATATATATATATATATATATATATATATATATATATATATATATATATATATATATATATATATATATATATATGGTGACCTACCTGTAACACAACAACTGAATTAAAAATAATACGAAAATAAAACGTCAAAACAAATTATATATATCAAAATCACGTTTATATTTCAATTTTACGTGTGTCGTAAACTTTCATCTATTTCATATAAAACTTTATAATTTTAACGATCAAATTTTCATGTGAAACTTCAAAACAAGAATTATGTAGCGACAATAATAAATTCAACGATATAGTAAAATATAAATTTTAAAGTACGAATCACAATATATTTTAAAATAAATAAATTTAATGCGTAGGAGTATTAAACGTTCTTGTTATAAAAGTTAGACAATAGACAATACATCTAGATAAATCATTTTGACGGTGAAGTAAAGACATATCATAGCATACAGAAATAATTTAGCGGCCTGTTGCCGGCTATAGATATATCGCGAAAGATTCCAAATTAGGAAAATATTCTCTTGAAAATATCGTTTACATTCATTTCAAATTTAAGTGGACTATAACACCGATATGAAAATATCCTCCATACCTTAGCTGCCTATAAACTTTCGATATGATTTGTCGGAGTGTTTCATAATTGCCGTTAGTGAAAATTTCTCAAAGTGACTACAGCTCACCGAACAACGAACGTATGAGCGGCCAAACCGGTTTAGATAGCATCGGTAGAGGTACACAATAGTGTAAACAAAATAATTAAGGTGTTTGCGCCTGTTATATCGTTTGTATAAAACAGTGTTCTTATTTGTAATCATAATGATGTTTTCGCACGAAGAAAGACTTATTGTTGGACTAGTTTTCTTTACACAAACCGTTAATACCGAACGGTATCAGTCTATCATTCAAGATTTTGTTGCACTACTTGAATATGAGTTTTACCCATTTCCAACAGGAATGTTACGAGGGCGCATGCAGACACAATGGAGTTCCTTAGGGAATTTTTCGGAGACAGAATCATCTCAGAAAAGGCAACTTCGATTTTTTTTCTCTGGCGTCATCAAAAGAATACTGCTCCACATCAACATCAATTATCTGAAGAAGAAATTTCTTTTGAGAACGATTCCGAGACTAACACGATTTGCTACAACACCTCAATAAGATGAGGTAAGTGATACAGTTTATAACACATCAGCAGATCTGTTATTTATGGAATGGGCCAAAAAGGTTTGTAATAGGACAATGAAATGTCTGATATATCATAGTTATAAAAATAATTCCAATAAGATTCGTTTTGATTTGATGAAGCAATTGGATTATGATCTGATTGTTCCACAACTTGAAAAGAGACTAACAGAAACAATAAACTTACGGCAAGATTTCAAGTTAGCAACAGAATACGCTATTGGATAACATAAAATGCCTTACCAAGAACAACGGCAAGTACACGATAGACATCGAGCGTAAGATGATGTACCACTGATCGTTTGCAATAAAGGAAAACGCGTTTAATCTGTCCGTCCTCAAAAAAACACAGGACAATATACAAGTGTATCGATTGTATCCGTGCAATTTGTTTAGAATGTAGCCAGAAAATGTGTTTGTATTGTACAAAGAACAAGAAATGAACAAACAAATCAAATTTTTAAACATATTACTCTTGTTTTGTTTGCGTTCTAATTTGATTTCAATTTGTTTTAAAAAAACACTATTTTTTTTCTATCTACAAATATAATTTTAAATTTTATTTTCATCTTGTTTGAAATAATATTTACAAGTATGTATATATTTAAATTTAAATCTACCTTAAATATTTTACCAATATAGGCATGAAAGTTGGGTGAAACAATACAATCGAAAAATTGTTCTGAGAGACCAATGTTTATACTAACCTTACAAACGTCAATAGTCGGAATCGTAAATAAACCTAAATAAAATTATTTCACGTACAGAACGGAAAATTTTAGCTAATTACAATAATAACAGTAATAAAAATAATTTCGAAATATTAACGTAATTAGTATAGAATCCTTCCATCATCTGCATCAGTTCTGGAACAGGATTTTTCGCCATTTTATTTATTTGCGTTAATTACATTATACGCATGTGTTGTATGTGCGTTAGATTTATTAAAATAATTTTTCTTTACATTTGTTTAAATATAAAAACATTAAGTCAATTAGAATATTTTTTTAATATAATATTCGTATAATGTCACGAAATAGAAGAATAAGAAAGAAGCTCTCTTTCATTATGAGACATGCATAACAAGGTTCTTCAAATTGAAGTACCTTATACCTTAACAGTTAATTTAGTGTTACCAAATCTAGAAACTTAATGAAACAATTGTTAGACTACTGGAAAAACAAATACAAAACCTGCAAGTGTTACGAAATAATAGTATTGTCAAACACGCGAAGAAGAATCAAACAAAAACTATAGATTGCCATTTATATCAGGTCTCGATATACGGAATCAGGTGACGGTAATCGGGTTGATCAAGTAGAATATTAAATTCAGTGTAGGCTCGTTATAAAAAAACCACACAACAAATTTGTCAGATTAAGTACTCTTGAAACTGATCTATATATAATATATATTTACATAAAATTATCAATAGCTTATGTTTTAGCCCTGAAATTTTTATATATATATAGGGTGAGCCCCCGAGAAGACAGACGATTTTGTATTTTGAATAACTCAAAAACTAGTCGACTAAAATTTTTAAATGAAATTTTATTTGAAAATAAGAAAACGTGCGATTAGCTCACAATCATTTGTGAAACGCAATATTGTTCAGATGACAGTCATATGCAACAATACATTTATTCAGTCTTTTTATAAAATTTTCAAACAGGTCGCTGAATTTTTGAAATTTCTTCAGAATCCGAGTTTTCAGATTTTCTAGATCACGTGGACTTGTTCCATAAAACACGGCTGTTAAAGTATCCCTACAAAAATAAATCTGGAACGATTAAACGAAATCCGTGCGACGCGACAAGCTGAACACTGACACGTCGCACTATCTTGTTGAAACCACGTAAGGCCCAGACGATGACGACGACGAAGCAAGGAAAGCAAAAACGAGTTTATCATTAGCGTTACTTATACCACGCCTCTTTATATATATTTTATTTAAAAATATATATATATAATATATTTGTATACGGAAGATACATATATGTATATATATATTGTACATGCGTTTATGGTTGCACGCACGTTATATACGTGAATCTTTCATCGTTCAAAACATAAAATTAGTAAAACCAACACCGTTAAAATTAACGAATATATTTTTAATAAAACGGTAATTTCACAATGATATGTACAGTTAAGCGCGGCTTCTTAGATATAATCGTCTGTCGTTTTCAAAACAAAATACAAATATATATATATATATGTTAAGAAATAAATGTTGTAACTCACTTATTACACCGAAACGCGCACACATATAAACAAACGAAAAATGATAAAAGATGGGCGACGAACAAAAACAAGACAAAATAAATAAACACAAAAGTGAGAGAGCGAACAAGATGAAAATGTAGATTAAGAAAAAGGAGCGAGGAAATTTATACCATATACACGACGATAGTAGAATAATTTATATGGAGATGAAAATTATCTAGATTAATAAAATATAACGAAAAAAAGAGAAAATAATAAGACGGAATAAATAGAAATACAAATGATAATTTAACCGGAAAGAACAAAGATTTAATAATTTAAAAATCGATTAACGTAGACGATTAAAAATGATATATATAATTCGTATTTTAGCAGAATAATTTAAAAGCGAAATGAAAAATACGGAAAACAGACGTAAAGACAAGAAAATAATTAATAATAACATTAGGAAAGTTTCGTCGAAATTTATGATAAACTTCCGAAAATAGTAATCATTCCAAATTAACAGTAGGATAACCCGATTTAACGAGATATATCGATGATTTATAAATAATTAAATAATTATTTAATAATAATAATTACAAAAAATAATTAAAAAATTGACAGCGTTATTGTTCTAAAGCATCAAAAATCGAAAAAAAGGTTACACCGTTGAAAAACCGTATGTTTTCAATAGCTAATACAGGAACATTTCAATATGAGACGGCGATTAATTATAATTATTGAAGTTTTAATATAATTGCTTCAGTTGAAAAAAAAAATTGATTCATCTCGTTCAAAAATTAAACAGTTTACAAGTCAAGAAGTAGGTCTTCCGTTGTTGATAACGAATATAATCGAAATTAAAAACCACCGATAATAAAAACCGAATACGGAATTTTCAAAGTTCGGAGTGTTTACAAATCGCGTCGATAAATCTCGGTCTACTTCTGATCACTTACTATAAAGAATTAATAGGCTTCTAACAGAGGAAATTAGTGGACAAAAAAAAAAAAAAAAGCAGAAAAAAAGACAGAAAAGATCTGCTCAACACGTAAGAATAGAGAAAACACGATATAGAAATTAATACAAAAGCACTATGAAAAATACTTCTTGTTTTTTTTTTGCTCGTGGAAGCGTTAGTTCCTAAGAAAAAAACAGATATCTGACGTATCGATGAACTTGTAATGTATTATTAGAGACATACTAAGCCAATTCATCAATGTTAAAAGAAATTATATTCTAATATATATATATTGATCATATAATGCAACATATAATACTAGAACAACTGACTACATTAGAAATGACTACGACGATTAAAAGAGGAAGACCACTGATATACAAAATTTACCATCACATTGCAGCATACTCCGCTAAAGATTAGGTATATATGGAAGTCAATTACACGCATCCATTCTTCATTTCACAAGGCTCGAAACGAACATACGACACTGATGATGTGTAATATCGAATTAATAACGGTAACTATACGCGTGCTTGTTTGCAATATATTAAATTATGAAATTTGATAAAATTAATTATATATATATGAAATATATATTAAAAAGTTGTTCTAATTTAAAACGGCGCTATTGTATTATAAAGGCTACTTGTAATAATAATTAAACACCTTACGATCAACGCATTTCTCAAATAACAAGTGACACAAAGGTTCCGAAAACGAGGCCTAAATAATTATAAGCTACAAAGTGACTAACAACAAAATATTATATTCGTCGCGTCATTGTACATTATTTTTCCATACAAAACTAACTAGCATTCAAGGCACTAATTATACGCAACGAGATGTATATATATATATATATACATATACATACACAATGTGTATATTCTCTGTAGAATAAAATAATCTTTAACATCTACAACGCGCAGTATTAGGCCGTAATTACGATCGACATCGTTATACTTTATCATCATCAGCATCTTTAATCATTCTTATTATAATCAGCATCATATAGCGTAATTGTCTACGATATGTTGCGCCAACTGACGGGCAACTTCTCTGCGGACTTGTTCGGTCGGTTGTATAGCTTTCAACAACATACGAGGTTGTATATAGCTGATGCCTTTCAACAGGTCTGTGAAAAACAACTCGATAATATTACGCTAGTAAATAAAAGTAATATTAGTTAAAAAAAAAAAAAAGAATTAAAAATAAAAATCAGAACTTGTATAAAATATTTATAAGATCTCATCAACGATCAACGAAAATAAGCACACTATAAACTTAATCACTCGCGTATAATAAATAATCAAAACGGAAATCTGAATAGACGTAACAGCGCTTAATTAGCGTCTTCAGTCTGAGTATCTTAATGAACTGAACTGATGGTTCGTGGAATCAATTTCATACGATAGCAGCAACAGTAGTCGCCAGAGCTCAATGCAGAGTACTGACAGGTCGTAATGGTCAGAATTGACTCAAACACAAAATGGAAAGGATGAAAAAGGGACATTACAGCTAAAAGCGTTCATTTTTTTATGAATAATACGCAAAGTGAACATTACCGTAAATAAATAAATAAAACTGCGCACTGAATTACGCCGGGCCACAATAAGGATTAGCAAATATAAATGCTAAGAAGTTGAAGCGTGACGAACATATAACAAATACGCGAGAAAAATGTAAAAATCCGTTTAGAAAGATGAACGCTAATTACAATAAACAGTAACAAAAATAATGCATTTTAAATATCACGTTATCGAGTTGTTATTAAGTTAATTTGCACGATTATAATAAGTTACGTTTTAACTACCCACGCTGTCTGCGATTGGTCTGTACGAGAAACAATAAATCCCATTTAAGTTAGAACGCGATTATAGCACAGAAAATGTGTGCATTATAATTTCTAGATATTTTAATATATTTTCTTCACGTAAACGAAATTAACACAAGCATAATATCCACAGAATACAGATTCCGTGTAGCTTGTTCATTAGAAAATACCGGACGATGATAACCATGTCATGCAAACTGAAGATCGAGCAATTGTGTTACATTAATCACCGATGTTAGTTAACGGACACGACATCGAGTAGAAGATAAATGTATATCATAAATGATTATTCAACCGTACATGGAAATATAACAAAACGAGGAACAGATAAAATTTATATCAACATCACCGGTTCCTAAAAAATGTACTAATTACTCGTCCCACATTTATAAAAAAAATCTAATAATTAATATATTTATATAAAAATACAAATTTTATCATAAACTAATAGAAAATATTACACAAACATATACATAAACAGTAAATGTAAAAGAAAAATAGGTGTACTTTATAATCCGCCCAAAAATATTAACTTACCTAATAATTCTAGCTGAAATTTTTCATTTTTATCGTCCTTTAAATAAACTAACAATGTTTGATAGATGAATAAAATCTGTTCATTTTTCGGCGATTTATACGGAGACGGAACATCGGGCATTAATAAGGCGCGCAAAGCAGGAACCGATAAATTACGTACATCATCGCTCTTGTCATCCAATCTATCCAATACAGCTGTAATACGTACATACATATACATAATGGGTTTAAAGAATTAATTAATTACGATACGATCGATTTATTAAACTAATAATTATACATTTCAAATAAACCATTTTATAACGATATTTATTACAATTTTAATTTTTTTTTTTCTAAAATAAGCAATAGTCCTAATAATACGTGTGTTGACATGTATACATAACTTAGTTCAATGACTTCCCGTCAATTCGTTAATTATAAAACTTAACAGACGATTACAACGCTCGGCGTAGTTACCTCGAATCGAGCAGATGTCAAACATATTTTTTTTTTTTTTTTTATTAAAAATCGACCTGATTGAAAATGTACACGAAAACCCCCTTTTAATAAGAATAATAATCATTTAAAATATTTTCCTTCTATCTAATTTCCATTCTGAGTACGATAATTTGTCCTATATTTTTGAATGTCTACGAACTTTATTACATTCAAATTTTTTGATTTATTTTTATTTTCTATTTTTGCTGTCAGTCAACCAAACTAAAACGAAATGCATAGTAAAAAAGAACAAAAAAAATATTAAAACATTTTTTTTTTTAATTTTATAATTCAGTCGCATATTATCAATTTTTGTGTGAATTAAAAAAATCTTAAGTAAAATACAGTTAACTATATTTTGGTAGGTATTTACGTTCTAAAGCGTTTCATACGATACATCAAAATGAGTTGAAAATGTGAAAATATAAAGTAATATTCCGTATAAAATTTTTTTTCGATTAATTGAATTAATAGTTATTTCATCGAGGGGATATCGTGACAATTTTTTTCGTTGCTCGACAACCAAAGATTTCTAAAAAACAACGGGCTCACTCGTACATACGGTACTGTATCAAATACTAAGAAATCATAGAAGTAGAGGAAGATGTCATATACGATAGTCTGACGAAAGAAAACATGACTACCACGATGATGACGAGACGCAGTGTAAAATGGAAGAAAGTAGCCCAGGATGCGGGTTTAATGTCACCAAATAAGTTCAATAGTGAATTCGGAATAATCAATTATAAATGAAATAAGTAGGCGAAGTATAAAAATGTGCTTTTATAAAGTACACAGAAATACAGACAGATTTTTCTTAGTGATTGTAAAGCAAAAATACGGCTTTATAATTATGGAGTACCATCGAGGTTTATTTGTATTTATTTTTTTAATTTTCATTTTTTTGAATTTAGTTGGTATTTTTATAATTTTTGCTTAATTCTTCGTAATCTGTTATAATTTTTTTACCGGTAGTTATGAATACATAATTACTAGCGTATTTTTACCATGGATTTCGAACAAATTTTTTGCGGTGTTCTGTTATGTCTGCATTGTAAAGCTACATACTTTAAAACTCGATTAATCCTCGAAAGAAAAGTCAAAATATAGTACAACTCTTTCTTACTTAAATTTTTTAATCATTACCGGTCACGAATTTATTAACAACGAAAATTTGGTAACATTTACCACGAAAAGAATATCGTATTTGAAATATGAATCGTTCTACGGCAAAAGTTTGTCTGTCCGAGAATTGGGATGGAAATTATTGATCTCAGTCATAGTATTCGATAAGAAACACGGGAAGATTTGAAACGTACATAATTTTTAAGAACAGAAATTAACCTCAGCATACATACGTGAACGATTAGAAAAACCATACAGAATTAAATACGAAGTTTAAATAAAAAACCATATTTTTAAAACTTAAATAAATTGTAAACTAACCCGATATGGTATCATTCAGGATGTTTACATTCAAATAATGAGATTCTTTCGATAAAACAGCGATTCTGGTTATGCATTTCAACGTATTAATTCTTACCAAATCGAGACTGTCTTCGCAGCAAGGTAATATTAACGGTAGCATCTAATAAGAAAAATAGATAACATCGGCATGCGGTATAAATGTGTAAAATGAAGTTTTAATTATGTCACGACAGAAAGTTATTTAAAAATTAAAAATTAATAATATATGTATGATTACCATTTCTGCCGTTGATTTTGGTATAGATGAGACACATTTCAGAAGATCTCCGACTAAAATCATAGTACTACATCTAACTAATTCAGCCACTCTACCCGGACGCCATACAAGTAACGGTTTCAACGGCCCTAATTATTTCGTATAAATTGTAAAATTAAACTATCTTTTCGTATTTTCGGTACAAATAAAGTTAGTTTTTATAATGTTGTTCGCTACTAATATTTGTAGCGATGCAACGATTATATGTGCGGAAGTAATACTTCTGAACATATTAAGAAAAGTTCATATCCGCTACAACTATACTATTATGCATCTAAGCTTAATATCTGATGTCAACATATATAACAGACGTGAAGTATTTAATTCCGAGTTAAATGCCAAAAAAATTAGTAAATTATTTATATATCGTAATAACTTTAATAAATGCGTGCACGAATAAATGGTTCTCTAAAAAATACACAACAGTTCGCATGATTCGGACGAAATGTGCGCATTTACATTAATTTTTGTTTAACAAATTGTATTTATCATAAGACACTGCTCCTCCTAATTAAGCATAAACAAATAAATATATATATATATATATATATATATATATATATACATATATATATAACATACCGGTTATAATCTCTCTAACTAACATATCTAAATCGTCGACTTGTTTCATGATTTCCGGTTTTCTTACGGTATCTATGAATTGTAACAAAGTCTTATAGACGGTTTCTTTAGGGCCAGTTGTACTAAGTGCTCCATGCATAAGGTCTAGGAACTGATCGAAATTATCGTTTACCAAATCGCCTATAGCAAAAAAATAAAAAAACATCGTACTAGAATTTTATATTAATCGTACTAACATAATTTAAGATTTAATGAAAGTTTATTAGCGTTAATTTAAAAAAAAAATTAAACAGTTGAATTCATAAAACACGAATACGATGAACGAATAGAAAAATTTACTCACGATTAATTTTACTCCGCCATGAAAAAAAAGGAACTAATTTAAAAAAGAACACCAGTTTTCAAGAGATGATAAATTACCTCTCACGAAATTTAAGAATAAATTTAAATTTTGTAAAATCGATAAATATACCTTCTAAATGGTTATTCGATTTATATAGTAGACGCATATCAATTTTCAACTCTCGAATACGTATTCTGTTTTGATTTTATAGTTATTCTTCGTTTTCAGTCGTCTTCGCTATCGAAAGTTGGCGTCTACATCTTTCAGCTCTTTGATCCGTGCTTATCGGTCTCGTGCCTTCCAGTCTCAGTAACAGCTATCAATTATCAATTATCGCATGTTGGAAATGTACAACGACGAACACCTTCTAATGAATCCGTTAGTATTCTTTGGAGTAGATCGTACTTCGATCACCCGCATCAACCAGATATAGTTGATTTTCCTTAATTTTATCAGCCGTATCAGTTCACGGTCCTTATTCATACGTTTCATAACTTCCTTGTTAGTAATTTTTGCTATCCAATATTATCATTAACACAAATAAGAGACAACTAAATATAAATAATAAGGTTTATATCGGGTTAGTTGTGAAAATATATTTGTTTAAAAGATCGAAATACGACTTAAAAAAAAAAACACAAAAATATGAAAAAAGGTAACTTACTAAAGTATTTAGAAAAAATCGACAAAAATATACGAAAGTCGACAGAATGTTCGTTCCAAATTTCAGTCTGTTCGATCAGTCTGGTGAGCAACGGTTCGAAATAACGTCTGTTCATTTCCGTTATGGATGAAAACCGATTACATTTCCGTAACCGATCGATCAAGTCTAAAATAAAGAAATAATAATAAAAAAAAAAAAAATTAAAGTAACGGAATGAATACTAAGAGGAGAACAATATGAAATAATAAAAAGATTTATCGAAGGAAGAATCAATGAAAAAAGAGACAAACGACGACCATGAAGAATGTGGCTGAATGATTTAAAGGACTGGACAGGATATACAACGGAAGAAGAAAAACGGAATGAATATAACAACCTGTTTGAAATTGGAGCTGACATCGATTGCAAAAATACAAATATTACGCGATAAATCACCATCGAACACAAGACGGGAAAGAACGTCTATGGTAGAGAAAATTAAGCAAGAACAAAATATAAGGCAAGCATTATCTGCAAAAGATGTGACATACCTAGAAAAAATTCATTTACCGACACAAATAATGAAAAGTTGGAAAAAAAAAAGATTGTAATTGTAGAAAGAACCAAAAGAAATATCCGGCTTCCTATGAATAATGGGGATTATTGAAACCGTTCATTGTAGGGGGTACTTTATCGCGACCAATATGGAAAACTTTAGAATATGAACTATGATAGGAAGAACATAATAAATATTAAGAATGATGGCAAATACAATATTCAGATCACCCCCACACTGCTTCGTTCTTTGCTGTTTTCGAGTGCATCATAGGAAAATTAGTATAAGTGAAATTTCAGACAAGGCAGTTCAAATTGTAAGGGAAGGAGGGAATATAAGAAAATACGAAAAGAAGAACTCGACATTTTAAATATTTGTAACGATGTATACGAAATTATCTTTTTATTAATTATTTTAAATTGTATATATATCTATATATATATATATAAAATATATATTATATATAGATACAAATCTCATACTATTAAAAACAAATATTTATATAACTGTTTTAATCCTGTACAATTTCGCTTCATAAATTTTCGGAGTTATAATCAAAAATCTCAGTTTCGACAAATATCAGAAATCTAATGTTTCTTTGAAAATGAATTTTGGAATTTTTCGATCGAAATTATTTCTTAAATTAATTCTTTTATAAATTAAAAATTTTTCCGGATACCTTAAAACGAAACGAATATAAAATTTTGCATTATAGTTACCGATACATATGCAATAAAAAGAAAATTTCTAAGTTTATAACATTCAAACGATGAATGCGATCGAGCTGAAATTTTCAACGTACATTTAGAGAAATATCGAGGAAAAGGCGATGAAAATTAAAATCGAAATTACCAAAAATTTTACGGGACACTGAAGATCGGGCCTTAAATTTCGTAATTCGTAATTCATGCAGTCCATTTTCAATTATTTAATAAATTACATGTACAGAATTTCATCTAATAATAGCCGAGTATATATATTGCTGCTCGTTTAATAGATATTCAATTTAACTACATATAGATGTTGGTTTATACCAACATTGTAAATCAAAAATGCAACGTGATGATGACTGATTATATATATATATATATAATATTTAATCTACCGTCTATCCTACGCTGTTTGCTTTCTTCCACATATCCATGAATGGTTAGTAGACAAACGTATAATCGGTATAGGAATTCGGTTTTTATATTTTTGTCCGTCATGTCACCGTTTAAATGTTTGATTATACACGAAACTGAGGAAAGCAGAGCTTCTTGACATATAGTCTATTGAAAAAAAATATGTTCTCTTTATTCAACACGTTTACAATATTTAAAAAAATATATATTTGTATTCAATTTTTTGTTTAAAAAAACCTTGAATAAGTAATGATTATAAATATTTTACATTACGAAAGAAAATTAAACGATACAGAAGTATAATCACTGGCATATTCCACTATATCCGTACAGTGCGTAGAAACGCTGCTTTCAATCAACATTATACATAAATTTCTTCATAAATAGTCAACTATCATATAAAACCAGTTTCACTCATCTACCTTCACTGGAAGGTTTTTTTTTTCTGTTCGCGTGATCGGATGTTTTGTTTATAGTGTAGATGTCAAGAGATTTCTGCCAAATAATTATTGTCTTCGAATTTTGTTTTGTAAAAATCATTACTTCATTTTACAAACTATTGTTTAAATGAATGATGTTATAAAAATTCTATTTGATATAAATACTAGGGTTTAATTTTCGTGTGTTTCCTTTAAGCAACATTATGCATTAAACTGTTATGGAAAATATTCTAGTTTTTTATTTATGAATTAATTTTATGATAGAGAAAAACGTCTGATACAGCAAGAAATAGAAAATTTAATTTTTGGCACAAGCGATGATGACATACTAGATTCTGCATCAAAGGATAAATTATTTTAATAATGCTAATGAAATATTCTATGAAGAAAATAATCTTTATAATATTGAAATTATAGATGATCCTGATACGGAATTGATCAAATGCGTGTCAAATTTAACTCTGATAACAATACTAACAACGGTTACTGATTTCTGATTTTATTGTCCCTTTAGTACATAGAAGTTTGTTTTTTAATAGGAGAAATCGAAAAATGATACAACAAAAATTGAATTAAAAAATGAAGATGAAATGGAAAAAAATGATTTTATTTCAGTTTCTGTAGAGAATCAGACTTTATTGAAAATACTGATCTTTCAGATTAAAAAAAAAAAAAAACAATTGCAAAAATCGTTGGAATTCTTCAAATACTTTGTTGCGCCAGATCTCATCGACCATGTTATTTATCAAACAAATCGGCACTTAAATTAGTATTTACAAGCCGGTGAATGTGAGTAGATCTGAAATACACACTTATATTGGAATACATCGTATGAGAGTACAGTTACGGAATTTAAGAATTTCAGGATGTACTGGAATCGAAATTATAGTTATACACTCATTTAAAATTACATGCTTATGAATAAATTCGAATAGATACGTAAGGTTCTTCGCTTCAATAATAATGTGAACTAAAACAGATTAAATGAACCAGAATTTGAACGATTATTCAAAGTTCGACCAATAAATAAATCATTACGAAAACGATTTATATAAATTCCAATGATACAAACAATGACCATTGATGAAAAAATTTTCACAAAAAAAAACTCACATTTCATTAAAAGTTTATGTTCCGTCAAAGTTACATAAATATGACTATAAATTTTTGTTACTGTCCGATCAGGACGGTTTTCGTTATTACCTAGAAACATATGCTGGTGACATCCACAGCTATTGGAGCAAGTGCCACAATACTGTTGTACGATTATTCCGTTTTATACAAAAAAAAAAAAAAATCATAAAGTACGCCTTACGAAGTTTGACGAAACCAAGGAATCATATAAGTATCTGCTATTAAAATGTATATCCAAATGCGAATGAGTTTTAAGTAACAAGTTATACAGACGGAAAGTAGAGCGGTGAATTAAAACGAAGATTAGAACGCGAACGCGATTGAAAGAAACAGCGATTTATTCTAGTATTCACCCTATAGGTGTACTACATAACTAATTTGATTCATCATTAACGTGACCATTGCACAAGTTATGTAAAAACTTTATCTTTGAAATTTTCCGTCTTTTATTCAACAGTACGTGAAGAATAACATCACATAAGGGATCATAATCTATGTGGTCTGGATAATAATTCATCATACGAAAAAAATAAATATTTCTAGTCTAAATCTTTTGCACATCTTCAGTATATTTATTATAATAATATGTATCCGAAATTATCGAACAATATTCTAACTGAGAACGGTTTAGTTGAGCATAGACTGTTTTTCAATTTTAAAAATATTTATATAACGCAATTATCTAAAAAGCAATACTATGTACAAAATATTAATTTATATTTTTCATCTTTCCTCGAGTCATTTTTTTAAAACTATTTCATACGTCAAAATGCATCATTGCGTGTAAAAAAAAACCCTGATAATATATGACTGAAAACGAAGTCACAACGAATATTTATTATCAGTATAAAAATAAAAAGTCGTACTAACTTCTTGTGTGCTACAAACGGCGTTTGAAGATAACGTTTCGGTCAACCTATCTATATCACTAAATACTTCGTGCTTTGGACTAGTCGTTAAAAACGCCGCCAAAACTTGGTAATGTCCGACTGAACCGAATTCTTTCATCTCTTGTAATATCAATTTACAATATATCGACGCCGGTACAAAATATCCCATCGTTCCGATTGCTGCGATGACCTTTAATGTAAACATTTCAAATTGGTAATATTAAGAAAAAACAAAACGCAACGTGATAATTGTTAATCTATAAAATATAAAAGGACATACATTTTTTATAGGCGATCATCGTATAATATCAATAATATAGTGTTTTTTTTTTTTTTTAGATTTGGCCCCAATCCGGACTCTGCAGGTGGGAGAAATGTATTAATTAAAAATAGGTGTATTTATAAAGGGGCTGAGAGTGTAATTTAAGAATTGTGTATGTGGTAAGTTATTATGTAGCTGTAAACTTAGTGTGTGTGGTTGCCCTCTGCCAATGTGTACTTAATCTATGGACGCAGTATTAGGATGAAAAACATAGTCCCGACACCACCAAAAATATGTGTGGGTGAATTAAGTTTGTATGTGTGTAATAAATTTAGTTTATGAACAAGAAATACGTTCTTAGATAAAAATAATCAGAATAGACAAAAGTACGATATATCTTCTTAAGGTACAAATTCTTACAAATAACAAGCTCTGTGCAATGAAAGTAAGATGCATTCTTAAAGTTAATAATATACAAATATTCCTCTTAACAAGCTGTAAATTCTTATGAGTACAACATTTAACAAATTAATATTTATAGTATAGAAACAACCAGTCGCTAGGAGTCAAAGGGGGTATCGGAATGACGTTTGAATTTTGGTTCATTGTACTTAATTAATTAGTAATTGTAAATTTAAGGCGCACTGCTTTCTCCGCAAATTCGAAGAAGGCAACATGGTTTTTTCTGCCTAAAATGAGTGAACTCTTATATTTATCTATATTGAATACGTTGCGTAAGGAAGAGAAGGCAGGGCATTCAAAGATGAAGTGATGTATATCATCGACAGTCAGTGGAACACGCCATACACCTGTTAGCAGTGGTAAGTCCAAACCTAAATAAATAGGCTTGGAATCTACCATGCCCCGAGAGAAACTCGCATTCCGGAAATTAATTTTCATATTTCTAATTTTTAATCTTTGGGAGACATCTGGAAGAAAGACATGAATTTTCCGACCAGTAGTGTCAGAACCCCACCTTCTCTGCCAGGCATCAGTAATCAATTTATCAACATACTTTTTGAAGATGTTGTTTGAGATGTGTGTTGTGATGGTGTCAGTAAAGCTGTTATCTAACAACCTTAATGACCTTATGTGTGTAACTTCACCGACAAGCCTGTACTCACCAACCAACGCCCTGCCTACTAGATATAAATCTAAAGGTAGAACGCCAGAGATCACACAGGCTGCCGATGTAGGTGTTGTCTTGTAAAGAGAAGAGATTCTAAGGAGATATTTCCTTTGTTGCTTATTCACTCGTTTAAGTACTCTGGGACAGACATATACAGCAGCAGCAGAGCCATACAGGGCTTGAATTAAACCCTTATATAGTATGTACCGCTCCCTATAAGCCAAACCCCAAGCATTGGGCTGAATTCTGGCAAGTTTGCTGAAAAGATTATCACATTTTTTAGTTATCATATTAAAATGAGGAATAAAAGTTAAATTTTCATCTATAATCACGCCTAAGTATTTAGGAGTGGTTGTATGTGGAATTGCGGATCACAACTCAGAAACCTGGCCAGCAATGCTCCGATCACTAAACATTGAATAACAGCATTTGGCAGCAGAGAACTGCAGACCAAGTTCACCAATAATGCCCTCTAAAAACCTGGAGACAATTGCAATCTGTTTGAAGGGATAGTTTTTGTGAACATCAAAAACGAGACACAAATCATCTGCATAAGAGATTAAGTCACATTTATTGTTTATAGCAAGACAGAACTTCTCTACCCTATGATGAACTACTGAATACAGTAAATTCCACAGGGTAGGACCTAAGACTGAACCTTGAGGTACGCCACATGTAGCCTTCCTTTGTAAGAGTGAGGTGCCAAGCTCAAGACATGCAGCCCTATCATTAAAGCAATTAATTATCAGATTTATTAGGTAAGGATTGAAGTTATTAGACTTCATGACATCAACGATGGCAGACCATCTGCAATTGTCGAAAGGAGACGACAACCGCAGAGGCTCCAGCGCTGTTTGAAGTTTTTATTTTTGAAACAAGTTTGTAAACTGCACCCTCCGAAGAGAATCCAGTCCTAAAACCAAATTGATTTTGGTGTAGCAAGTTCCTACTGGACACCTCACTTAATAATAGCTTTAGGACAACCTTCTCAAACACTTTTCCAATTGAATTTAGTAAAGAAATCGGGCGGTAGCTGCTAGCTAAAGTTGGATCTTTGCCAGGTTTTGGGTTCCAGCACTGGGGAAAAATTTGAAATTTGATACACTTTGTAAATAGGGCAACAAATAGCTGTGGAGATTTTTGATTTAAAAATTTTACAATTTTATTATTGATTTTATCTGAGTCAGCGGCTTTCCGAGCATTAAGAGATTTAATGATGTTGTCCACTAAATCCGTAGTGACAGCCGGTGGTGTAATACCAACAGCTGCCACTAACTGTAAGGGATCATCATTTTTATTGGGGAAGAAGTTTTCCAGCAGAAACCCACACCTGTCAGTATCAGAAGAAAGCAATTGCTGACCACTAATTCGTTAAATAAGTTATAATTATACAGAAGATCATATATATATATATATATATATATATATATATATATATATATATATATATATATATATATATATATAATTATAACTTGTTGGTTATTTAACGATATATATATATATATATATATATATATATATATTCTGTACTCTTAACGGATTTTTTACCTTAAAATATTACTCCTATAAAATCACGTGTATGAGACGGTGATATTCGGAAAATCTAATATGTGTTCGCATGTAATGAAAATCGTAACTATATCAAAATATAGTACAGGTTTTTACATAATACGCATATCGAACACCTCAAATTAATGTAGACAATAATATTGCTCCAAATACAGCGGATAAAAAAATGTATAAGAGAACACAAAATGAATAAGTGTTAAAGTGAAAACTAAAAAAATATATCTTGATTAAAAAAATCGTGAAAAATTTATTTCATCGCAGAAAATCAACAGAGAATGTAATATCCGAATAAAATTGACTAAATACAGAGATGTACGCAGTTTGAAATTACACTGTTGATATAACTGATAACGCGTAAAATGCTGCGTCATCTACGATACCAAAATAAAAATCCGAATTTTGGTTTCCTCACTGTTAGAATCTGGTATTTCTGTTAGGTTCTCCTGGATTCCTGGACATTCTGGCATATTTGGCAATACTGTTGCTGATGCGGAAGCCAAGTCCGCTTCGAATAGCGGTGTGCTTATTCCTTATACACCTTTAACAGATCTTTTGTGTCTCATTAAATTTGCTCATAAAGAATATTGGAATAATATTTGGTCCAATCCTTATCTAGCTCCATATTACAGATCGATTCAACCTCTAATACCCATAAAATCATGGTTTACTGATATAAAAGTACCAAGTAACATACTTCGATGTTTCATTACTACTTTATGTAGATTACGTTTTGGAAAAAATCGTCTTCCATCGTCCCTATACCAATGCAATCTTATAAATTCTCCTTTTTGCCCTCATCCTTCCGATGACAACAAAATAGCAGATGCGGATCATGTATTTTTTGAATGTTCTTACTACAGCTCTCAACAATCTTTATTATATAATCAAATTATATCTCTCAAAGTACCATTGCCAATAAATATGTCTTACTTACTTACTATTAATCGCATTCATGTATATTTAGCTATTTATAATTATATTACATCAACTAATATTAATGTTTAACATATCCATTTTAATAATTTTATATCAATCTGGGTGAAAAATCCTGTGCCCATTAAGAAAAAAAAAAAAAAAAAAAAAAAAAAAAAATTATAAAATTAAATTGACAATTAAAATAAATCTATGCTAATATATAAAACTGTACTGTGTGTGGTTTGCGAATATTTTCATTATAATCACTGCATTAAACTATTTTTATCACACATAAAAAGAAAATATTTTTTTGTTAATTTTTGTCTGTCTGTTTCACTCAAAAACTATTAACGCAATAATGATGAAATTCGCACAACAGCTTATAACCTGCATTATCGGATTCGTTCTAAGCTTTTCTTCACGCCGATATCACAAATAGGACAAAAATTATAAAAATTTAAAGTTTCAAAAAACAGGAGAAAGTGATTTCACTGTCAAATCGTTTAAAATTTAACAGCAACCTAAAATCGGGAACCGGTTCGTTTAAAATTTAACAGCAACCTAAAATCGGAAACCGGTACATCTATTAGTCGGTAGACCGACTGTAAAAACATCGCATCATCCGATCGTTCTGGATTTTTTGCTTTCGCGTAGTAAAAGAGACAACGATATCTCTGTCAAATATCATGTGTAAAATATCTCATTATCGATCCTTTCTGAAATAGTTGCGTTCGTGTAATAAAAGAAAGAAACAGCGATATTGTATTAAAAAAAAATAATAATAATTACACAGGCGAAGCCGTGGGAAACTTCTAGTTGATAATAAAGCTCATAACAAATAAAAACCGTCGGATAAAGGAACATTAACGAATTGATAACGAATATGATTATTATTTGATTCATAATCGGTCTCTTTTTTCAAATTTTTGTAGGTGAGACATCATTAGCGTTGTATTTAAAAAGAGAAACCCTGGCTGTAATTAAATCGTATCCAGTGTCTTTATTCAGATTCATGGTTTGGATTATTATTTTGATTTCTTGAGATATAAATTGAACGGTATTCTTCTGATTTACTATAACCAGTAGTGTTGGTAGGGATTCTATTTTATGATTTGCCTAGAAGGAATCAGCTAAATAATTTCCAAATTCTTCAGCATTCTTTGGATCGCTACGAGCCCATTTTCAATTTAACTTTCTAATTGGATGTAGTTTATGCACGGGGATTTTTAACCGTTTCGTTGCTTTCCAAAAATAATAGTCGCATTGAGAAGTGGGTGACAAGTTACATATGTAATCACTAAATGTTTGATTTTGTAGCAGCTGTATCCAACTGAAATTCTCACAACTTGTTATAGTAAAAAAGGTAGGAAAACCTGCAGAAGTGACGTCATACCAATCGTTGTGCTTTCAGTGTTTTCTAAAATATTCGGAAATCTAATACTAAAAAGAATGAAACTCTTCTTGGAAAATAAAAATCTAATACAGAACATCAATTTGGTTTTACAGTTGGTCATGGAACTGTGAAACAAATTCACCGTATACATCAGTATTACTGAAGAGTCCTTGGAGTCTAATTAAAATGTGACACAGTTTTACTTGATGTTAAACAGGAGTTTGATAAAGTATGACACGAAACATTTCTTTTTTTACGATATCGCTTATCGCTGGATAAAGAATGTCACAAGTCAATCGCTATTTTTTCAAAAGTTTGCTAGATAGCCTAGAGCTAATGGCATAATTGCGGAAATTAAAACAAAAATAATTATAAAATACAAAATGTAAAAAATATTACTTTAGATATGCAATTTACAAAAATTATCAAAGCGATAAAACAGTATTTGTAAAATCATCTGATGGACTCACTATATCAGCTATTAGATTATTTACAAATACTGTTTTTCATTTTGATAATTTGTGTAAATTGTATGCTAAGGCCTAAAGCAATATGTTTTACATGTTATAAATTGTATACATTTTCATATTTTATTTCTTTTTTATATATTCACTTGTAGCTTAACAGCTTGTGATTTTTCATAAAGAAAAAAGAAATTAGTAATTTTAACTCCTTTTTTTTTTTTGTTAATTTTTTTTAATCACTACATTCCACACTTTTCAAATTATTTCGGATATACTTATCGTGAAACTTACTGGCTTACAAACCGGCGTTTCGTCAGTTTTCAAAACTCGATAAATTATCGGAAGTATTTTATCCACGTACTGAATAATGTTTGACTCTGCATGAAGAACCAGCACGTTGAAAACATTAGCAGATAAAATTCTGACACCCGCCCTCTACACCAAACAAAAAAAAAAATGTAAGTAAATATTTTAAAAATCTAACTCGGAAGAATAACTTCTTTGTTTGAATTACACTTACTTGCTTCGTGTATGAATCATTTAACCTAAGGACCGTGAATCATAAATGATTGTAACCAACGAATGAACTTAAATCAAAAATTAAGTTTAGTCAACATTTATTAGTTCTAGACTGGTGTTTGAGAGAATCTTTAAAAGTTAAACAAATCCTTTTTCTAACTTTAAATCTTACGTCTATGTAGGTTATTTGATTATTCGAGAAATCATAAAATTATATAAAGATATATTATTACAACTAACCAATGATATTTCCCAATTTAACTGGGTAAAAAGATAACGTATACCCGTAATAATACTTATTCTAAAAAATTCAATGACCGTTTAAAGGAAACCAAAATTTTAATACTAATATTTTAAATAAACGAACACGATTCTCGTACTTTCTCATTATTCGGCAGTATTAAATAAAATTTCACCATACATGACATATTTTTACTTCAACAAGAATAACTAATCACGATTTATTTACGTTACCAGAAGACTAACATTTAATTATAGTACGAAATTGATAGTAATTCATATTGCATATCTAAAAGAACCATAATAAATTACCCAATCTAAGAAATCGGATAATAAATTCTGAACGATTCGTCCCATTTCTTTCTTGATTAATAATCGACATCCAAGACTAGGTCGTTTAACTACATAAAAAATTAAAATTAAAAGTACGATGTTGAATATACTTCGTAATTACATACATAATTAAAAATATGCATTTAAATAAAACTAAAATATATATATATATATATATATATATATATATTTATATATTATATATACGTATTACAAATAAAAACCTTAATAATCGACGTCAAACAAATAACCAAAAAACTATATATTCGATTAATGTATTACGGGGAAAAAAAAACATAAAACAAATGATTTTAATTAAAATAAGATATAATTTACACATTGCTCGTACGAACGTCCTTTTTTTATTATTATTATTTTTTTAAAGAAAATATCAATCACAGCCTAATCGAATTTTTAGGTAAATGGTCATACACTTTTTAATAAATATAAAACCATTATTAAAATATTAGCAGTAAGATAATTACCATGTTCGGGATAAGACTGAGGAAGTTCCGTTTCATAATCTATTAAATCTTTGTATTTATCCTCATTTTCATGTAAATACTGCTCTCCTATGTTACGCCACGACTCCTCACCTTGTTTTCTGAGATTATGAATTTCTTCGCAAAGCCTAATATATGTATAAAGAATTTATTTACGTATAGAATAAATAGAAAATTCAGCGTGTTTTATTTTATTCTAAATTAAAATTCAACTTACGACACAAGTACAATAGGAATTAATTTATCAAACACCGAATATCGACCTGGAAGTTTCATTAACCAAAATGATACAACATTTAGTACAGTCTCCCTTACATATATATTTGTATCCAGCATTGCATGTTGCAACTGTTCGCAAGAAAGATGAACACAATTCCGGTTTCCGCTTTCGGCTAAATACTCTGAAAGCAATAGATCGTTATTTTTCTATAATCATTAATTTTCTCAATCTACAATCATAACACGATTACTATATTATGAAGTGTAACAACTTAATACGTACTTAACGACTTGATTGCAGCAGCTCGTACTTTATACTGAGAAAACTTAGTATTTTTAATTATTAACTCTATTAATATTTCAGAATATGGAGCCAAATCTATTCCAATAACCTCGGCTAAACTGTTAGCACATTCACATGCCATTTTCCGTACTTCTGGGCAAGAATCCGTAAGTGAATATTTCAGAATACTAACAATATTTTCAACGTGAGTGGAAAGAAATGGACTGTATTTGTTTAAAATTATATCTAGTAATTTTAAATGCAGCTTCTTGACTTCTTCACTAGCTTCCAAATCATGAATCGCTCCCATTTTTAGGTATACCTGATTTATTATGATGGACAAGAATTCTTCGTCCGCGTTCCATTTTTCAATTAGCATTATAATTAACTGTATAGATTTTTCTCTGCATGCCTCCGAGTGGTCTGTAAAAAGATTTACTACCGACGTGATTACATATAACTTATTTGTAACCTTGGACGCATCTTTATTTAATATATTTCGAACATTATCTAAACATTGTAATCTTATTTTTTTATCATTATTATTTAAAAGTTGCGTATATTTTTCAAACCAATTCTCTGGAAACTCACTAGTATTCATTTTGCATATTAAAAAATACTTTCCAACAACTGAATACACCTATTATAAATCGACTATTAAACATATTGTAAACACATAGAGATAATATTAGCAACTATGGCAACCTGTAAACATCTGAATACCAATTGATAAGATTAAAACGAGACATATTATTAAATATTATTTTATACACAGCTTAAATAAAACATTTTAATCATTATTCACAACACCGGAATTAATAAAATTACAATTTTATTTATTGATAATTTGTCTTTTTAAGCAACATTTCCTTAAATCGATATTATTCCAACATTAAAATATGATATAGCTTTATTTAACAGAAAAGTAGATTATGTAAATCGGTCTAATTCAACAAAAATTTTCTCTTAAACTTTAAATTTTCCTCAATATAATGAGTTGTACTATATGCTACATGTGAAGATAATTTGTACTTTTTTTTACTTCATTAGTGTGTGAGTTAAGGATTCGTTTATTCGTTATATATTTCCCAGTCTTTAAGTCACGTGAAATTAATCAATGACTGATTATGACATTTTTATCTAAATGCTCACTTTTTTGGAAAATGTTACTTTAAAAAAAAAGTAGGATATTTATGTTAAGGAATAACAACTATTATATATACTTATGTATACACTAATGTTTATTGTGCGTGGCAGTTTTAACCAAACATTCTAAAAACGTACTTGAAGACATAATAGATATCTTTCTTTGAACGCAGATTTACCTTCAAGACAATTAAAAAATAACGATAAAGATTGTTCAATACTACGTCAACTACAGGTTCCTAAATTATGCTTCCTCAGAGTGTAATATTACAATATACATACATACATATATATCCATACATAATAGCAAAATCAATATTTTTCAGTACATCATTCTTAATTTAACAAAAAAAGAGAAGTAAAATAATCACCTAGAATAAGCATTAATTCTCACGTGATTACCACTTAGGTGTATATGAACACGAATTTAATTAATATAAACTCACAAATTTTAGAAAATACATTCGTAAATGAAATATTAAAATTTATAAAGAATACATTCATGGTTTTTATTATCTTTTTAAATGATCGTTAAATGTTATCCGAATAAATTTATTTATACCTTTTTTTTTTAACATGAACGCCGGATTTCACGATACACGTATTTTTTATATAACTATTCAAGTATACAGTTTTCGTCATTGAAACTTCGGATGTGAAATTATAACTTTCAAAGTAATTTTATAAGGAAAATTAGAGGCGACAGTGTTTTCCCAATCTACATCATCCTTAAGATTCATGAGGCAGGTATTAAGTAAATAAAAATAACTGATTTAATTACACTAAAAAAAAAAATCCGAACATAAATCTTTTAATTTCAGACAATAAACGCATTTCTTAAAATTCCTACGATAATTTTAATATAAAATAGTCCGTTAACTTAGAAAATGGAACAAAGGTCATTGATTTTGTTTAAAGAAATTGAAAGCTTAATTTATAATTTAATCGTGAATATTAATTACATTTAATTTACGAAATTAACTTTAATTTACTACTAATGCATATTAGCAAATTTTATTTAAGTATGCATTAATCTAAAATTTTATTTTAATCAACACATCTACGAATAAATCGAACGATGTTTATGTTTTTATCACGATTACTGTTATTATTATTAATATTAATAAAACGCAAGAATGCAACAGAACGTTATTTGTAAGAAATCAATACATGTTTAAAAAAAAATGTATATACGAAAATATTTAATATTACATGAAATTAAGAATTAACAACCTGCTGTATAAAAAGCAATAATTTAAAAAAAAAAACATATAAGTCGAAAATGAAGTTTATAACAATGTGTGATTCTGCATGTATATGCAATATTATGACTGAAAATGCCCTATATTATAATGCATAACAGTTTAATCCAAAATGTCGTTTACTAAAAAAGAAAGCATTAAATCAAAACGAGAAACCACTGGTCAACAACTCTCAACTTCCTGACGGTAAAATTTAGTAGCACTCGAAACAAAACAAAATTGCAACTAATTCTTTTATCTAACGATCTAAGAATAAAATAAATTTAAAAAATTTTCAACCTTACATGATTAACTATCATTTATCCAGCTAAACCAACTATCGTAAATTTGAATAACTTCAAACATTAACTAACACGTTTCCCACACTGTCGTGTATTTGTTAGTTTATACATATTTAATTCATAATAACCACTTCAACGCGTTATACTTAAAAAATAACGCTTAGCTCTTTTTTTTTTTTACGTTTAAATCTAAATCAATTTATCTTTAATAAATAAGCAAAGACGCATAGAATATAAACATTGTTTTCCACGAGTCTCTTATATTACGAGTTAGTTTTTAGTCCAACTTATTAAAAGACAAATTAGTTGGAAATATTTATTTGTATCAACTTAAAGTAGATATTTAGAAAAACAACATTGCAATATCACAATGATTATTTAGATTTATATAACGCTAATGTTTATTCTGCATGACAGTTTTAACCAAATTATAACAATCTATTTTGAGACATGTGTTTTTTTTAAACACTGACTCGCTTACATAATCTGAATTATCGACAATTCAAATATATTTCCTCCAAATAAGTACAAAAATTAGGATACAAAGTAATACAATGAATTAACTTGTACTTTAATAAGTTTCTAAACTATATGTGAAAAAGTACTGTTAAGACAATAATATTACAAGACACACACACTCACATGTATATATACATATATGTATTATAGCAAAACCAATATTTTCAATACGTTATTATTATTAAACTAACATAAGAAAATAAATAAATACAACTACAACTTAGTACGAACATTAATTTTCGTATGGCTACTATTTATATATGAACATTTATTTAATTAACATCAACCCACAAATTGCAGAAAATACATGCATTATTAAATATTAAAAACAGCAAAATTTATAAACAATACATTCGTGTTTTTTTATTTTCTATTAGGATTATCATTAAATGCGATCCAAATAAATCTATTTATCCATTATTTTCATTTACAGTTGACAGTTTCTGTCCGTAGTAACTAGTAAATGATCGGGCATTTCAATTAGAATCCCGTATCATGTCAGAAACAAAAAACAGGGTAACAGTCCATTGTTTACATAAATAACGTTGTGCTTTCATTTAGAAGAAGCTTGCAATTGTTTTTTCTAGGCCGGGAGAGCCAAACGTTTACCTTTTAATACTGTCACAAAATACAAATTTATTAGTTAAAAAATAAAATTACATAAAGTTGTATATTTTTATAGACGTAAGATTTTTCATGCATATCGAGAACAAATTAATACGCGTCTCGTATATCGTTACATTTTTTTCAAAATTAAGTGTGCCAACAAATAAAAAAAAATCAAGATAAATTTTAAATATCATATAAAACACATCACTGCATAGTATACTGTAATTATAAAGAACCTAATCCTTGAATACCGCTCTTTTATCTCATCTTCATTTTCTTTACATTAGCATTTATTTTAAAAAATCATCATTCTAAGAATTGGTATATATGAAAAACAATTCATTAAACGACATATTTTCGATTTTCATTTACTCTGACTTTATTCGTTTAGTTTATTTAAATTGGTTTCCTGTATTTTAAGTGTTAGCTATATTTTAAAACATGGTTTATTCTATTCATTTATCATATGATTAAGAATGAATTTTTGAAATTTGTCAACAAACTATTAAAATCTAATTAATGAATTTCAATACCTGTCACAAAAATAATCGTTTTTAATAAAGGCAAAAGATACATAAAGTTAATATTAAACAAATTGTGTGTTACGCTTTTAAACAATTACTAATACTCAGATGTTCGTGAACATATTTTTTTTATTTTAAATTATTTTTATCGAAAAATTACGCAGCTCAATATTATTCTGAAATATATTAAATCTTATTTCTACATTTATATCCACAAATTAACTTAGCTCCGTTTAACAATCAATTTTGAAAACAATTTTTAATCTTTATGCATCATATCCATCAGAACACGAAAAAATAAACAAATAAATTATAGTAAAATGTTTAGTAGTAAATTACCTTTAGTGACATAAAGATAAAAAAAATCACAATATAGTATTGTCTGAACGATACCGGCTATGATCGCGATCGGATCATAAAAAGATTCAGAATAGTATCGATATATCCAATTTAAAATATAAAACGCCCTATACGAACCAAGAGCAAAAAGATAATGCGATGTAATACTTTCTGCTTCGCCTGTTTTAGAAATTAAAAATAGTTGTGGCAATATAGCAACGGATTCCAAATATATACTGAAGGCCCATAAAATCTAAAAAGAATAAATTGTACAGACGATTAAAAATTAAATTATAAATTACATAAAACGTACATAATTATGATGTTAACGTTCGCCGACTAAATATATTAACAATATAAAAATAATCTATTTTTAACATTATTATAATATATCGTCACCTGAAATATTGTACTTATGTTTAAAGTAAAGGGATCTGTTTAATTCACTAACCTCAACAACAACAAATCCGTGATTCACAATAAATGAAAGTATAATTGCTGGTATTAAAAGAAACTCAATTCTGTAACAAAACCATATTCGAATTTATTCATTTACATTTGTACAATTATTTAAACAAACGTGATTTTTATTGATTCAAAAGCTATAAAAATAAAAAAACAAACCGAAATGAATCATGATGACGGTCATAAGTAACTTTAAACTTGACGTATATGAAATACAGCGTAGCATAGGATGTAGCGAGGAAGACAATTTTCATTGCGCTGTTATATACCGAAACAAATGTGGTAAACAGATCTAGATATCTGGCCGTAAAAACTACAGCAAACAAAATCTGAGATTTTCCAGATATACCTGTGATATTATGAATGAACTTATTAAAGTAATAATTATGTTATCTTTTATATAAAAATATAAATTTAACATTTACATATTTATGTAGATATCGTATGAATTATTCGTATAAATGAAGTAATAACACTTCCTGTGGATTGAATTCACGTAAACTTATTTTAACAGGTCAAACTTATATAACACAGTAAAATATGATTGATCGGTTAGCCTAAGTAAACTTAATTATCGAAATTATTTAACGGTAAGACGTGTTTCAAGTGATTAAACGTAGACATTTTCACCGGCGCAAGGAACAAAATATAAATATTTTTTTACCTGCACAAGATCTGGTTTTCCATATCTTCAACAGTAATACTATTATAGCAACTAAGTGAGCTAAGTCACCAATTAATCTAAAAATATTCATTATACCTCAACACATAAAAAAATCAATACCTAAATACAAAAATCCATTACTTGTACACAACATTAAACAGGTAATTTTAAAAATGACGTGGCTTTATATCCGCTGCCACAAGATAGCAGCACAACGTTACACTAATACGAACAGTTTACACACTAAAACGTTCTAATTCCTTTCATTTTTCGTACATTTAAAAAAATACATTATATTTTTTATAAAAATATTGCAGAGAATTAAATTTTTAAATTTAACATGCTAAATTATAACGTAACATTAGTAATATATGTATATAAAACTGACAAGTTTAAAATTGTGATTATATATATATGTATTATATATGTTATAAAAATATTAACGATAATAATAAATGAAAAAAACTAACATTATCAATAGTGTAAATAGTGAAGATGTCTTAAATAATATTTATTACCATGTCGTGTAATTAATGACTAATCAAATAAGCTTGAAATATTTCTTTGAAATAATGTAATTGTCATTAAGCTCATTTCAGTAAAAAATTTTCATAAGTAAATTCCACACATGAGTAATTTACGATTATGAACTGCACAACGAATGGTACGACCTATGATGATTTAAACTCTGTTATAAAGGAGGCAACAATTTGGACTTGGTTGTATATTTCACGATTTATCTATAATATTGACACATTTGTCAATGAACTTAATTTGCTTATTCATTCTAGAATGGTCTCAAATTTCTTAGCAATGCTCTTCCATTTATTTATCTTTAAAAATTATAATATAAAATTTTGCTAGTATCTTAATAATTACAAGATAGTTATAATCACAAATGAATGAACTAAATTATATAAATATAAATGTGCATATTACGAGTAAAAAGTGTACATTTATGGAGGAAAGGAATTGAGAAGTAGAAATGATTGTTTAACATATTACAGGAAGAGAGATAGTGGAAACATTAAAAGAATTTATGGTTTTGCGTAGATATTTATCTGGTGCGAGTAATGAGGGACATTAAAATTCATTTGAAATAGTGAAGAAAGGAGTGTTTTTCGGCGACAATAAAATGATAAATAGGCTAACTTCATGTATTGACGTAGTAAAGTAATCTGAAGCTGTTTATAAATAACCCAAAGTAAGATTAGAAAATTATCGATAATGTTGGTAATGTGATAATGAGAATTAATAGCCGAGGTAGATATGAAGCAGTTCGAGAAAGAATTAAATATATTTTCTTTTATTAAACCAATAGATATTAGGTCACAACAAAAGGGTATTTGTTACTGCACGAAAATATGACTTTCTTGATGTTTTTACAAGGCACAAATTTAAATGACAGAATGCTTTTATATGCTGATCACTTTCGCCATTTTTAAACATTATCTTACTACATGATTTTCACTTTCACGAAAGTTATTGAAATAATCAGTGACGAATTTTTTATTCCAAACGATTGGTACGTTAACAATTTTAAGGCTGTTGAAAGAGGAGTTTATTTTTAATGGGGATGCCTTTACAGCCTATACATCTATACTTACTAACTCATATTTCGATAACTTTGGACAACTTCACCAGAAATATCGCTACATCCGAGAAAATATGTACATTTTCAAGATGGAGAAAGGGCAATATTATAGGGATGATCGTTACGTGACGGGCGCAGTAATTTAAGGTACAATTCAGAACGTAATGTTATTAAAGAATTAGATTTGAAGAACACGTGATGAGGATTGCAAATTGCACGTCCAGCATATAGAAGGCAGTAAGGAGTTTCTCTAAGCTGCATAAGGAACAGGCGATCTAGTAAGTCCCGAATCGCAACCTGATGATAATTACTATTTCTTTCCGATTAATGTTTTTAAAAAAGTAAAACCATGGAAAAATAACTAATTCCGAAGTTCTACAACGATTGAACAAAAAAACAGAAATTATTAATTCAACAAAAATAAAGAAACTAGTATATTTTGGGCACATAATGAGGAATAATAAGTACGAGTGGCTTTGCTTATACATGGTAAAATAAACGATAATCGCAGGCCTGACCGCGCTAGAATAATGCGGTTAGAGAATCTAAAAAAGTGGTTCAAACTAGATATACAGCTGAAATATTTAGAAAAGTTATGGATAAAAATCAAGTCAAGCAAATAATCGCCAACGTTCTCCGAGGACACCGACACATAGAAGAAGAAGAACACATAAACATATTACGGAGTGTATTTTTATATTGAACTACAAATAATCAATGACTGGAGGTAATATAATGAATATTAGATTTATATAGAATGGTTCGATTCAGGACGGACGACGAATAGCAATTGGAATAAGTGAGAAGTTACAAGTTTTTAAGCTAATGAGTAATACGATATTTATTTTAAACCCCTGCTATATTTTTAAATGTCTGTAGTGTATATGCCTAGTGAAGGAAGATTAGAAAACTTATATTTCAATTTAAACAAAAAAATAAATACACAACCAATCAAAAGGGTACATATAATCCGCAATAGTATCTGAAACGAATTCCGTGGCAGAAGAATTCATCTAATAGCGAACACTCATCAAAAAGGAAGTAAGCTCAGCGATAAAAGCAGATTTTTGAATCGAGCACTGGGTTTGAAGAGGACTATAGACATGTTAAATTAACGAAGTAATTTATATAACGACTATTTCGCCGTGATTTTTAAAATGATTTTTAAATAATTAATTTTAATATTATTAAACTAGTACGTGTTGTATTAGAGGTTATGATGTGTGGAATTAACGTATAAACGACTATGAAGAAGAAAAATAATTATTTCGTTTTATAAAAATAATCCAGCTAATTTCGGAGATCGGTACGATTATCGCGATAATAATAATAAAAATAAAATCGAATTAATTCGATCGATTAATTCGCCGGATTAATTAAAATTATATTTAATTTCGTAGAAGAGTAATCAAGAAAACATTACTTTATTACGAACGAAGTAGTTTATTATTAAAAACGATCGAAAAATTATATTAATCGCACAAGTTTAAATCGCAAGTATCGATAAACGATTTGTATCGGTCCAGGATATAATCCAAAGAACATAAACCAGTTGTTTCGCATTCTGGTAGATTGATAATATTTTCATTCAAATAAAACATGACTTTATCTTGATGATCCTCTATGCATCTAACGAAAAAAAAAACGAATTGTAATTAACGGATTTTTTATAGCGAAAATTATTCTTATATTGAGACATAAAAAAAAAAAAGGAGAAAGAAACAATAATAGAAAAATTAAATTTATTAATATATGCACAATACGTTTATTTATTCCCTAAATAATACGATTCGAAACAGCCGAACAAATAACGAATTTTAACGTTTTCATTGTGTGTGTGTGTGTGTGATTATTGTACCTAATTATCTAGAATGGAACAGTCCAATATGTACTTTTCACCAGTGGCATTTATTTGAAAAATACAACGTAAATAAATGAAATAATAGTGTTTTATTTTTATTTTTTAAAAAAAAAACGACAAATAACGGTATAAAAATAATAATAAAATAAATCTGAAAACTAATCTCGATAGATTTTAGGTTGCCACGTTCAGCTCTTCACATTTTATCAAATGCCGCTAATTTGAACCTGTGGAGTAGGTACCAACGATGCTTGATTGTTATTGGAAGCAAAAAAACAAACATGAAGTATTCAATATTATCAATACTTGTGCTCTCCACACCTGACCCGTGTATGTGGGCTAGGGATGTGGTATCAACTGTGCACACATAGTTGCTTAAACTAGTAAGGATAATATATACATAGGCGTTGACTCTTAAAAATAGTTATCAATGTCAATTGTGGTCAAAAGACCGGTGTGACACACACACATTAAAAAAAATTTAACCAGCTTAGATTCAGAGTCCGACAGCGTTATTCGAGAACGTGCGAGTGAATTAACTGCAATACCGGAATAAATCAGTTTACTTCCATTAAGAAATGCTAAATAAGTAACGTGTTTATTGTCCATCGTAGTCGTTATAACATATTATGAGAATTTAGGTTTTTCTATGTTTTAATCGCCTTATTTAATTAAATATAAAACATAATTATTTCAATTCTTACATGAACTAAGCTTACAAGCTTACACGCTGACAACGCCCCCATTTTATACATATAACAAGCGAATTTTTTTTTAATGTGCACCGGTACAAATAGACAATAAGCACATGAGTTCGGTTAAACGCATGTAAAAGTACGACGATATATAGCATCTGTTTCAATTAACAGCCTGCCGGTTTTGAATTATTCTACAACAGCAGTAGTTCGTACGTACGTCTCAGAGCATTCGTCGATTTAGTCTTCGGACCGGATTATCTGGCAATGTCGACGTGTTGATTCACCGAATTTGAGGGTTTGGATGGTTAGAATATTTGCCAAAAAATGTTTGATATTTATTCTGATAAACCTGTGTGACTGTGGGCACTTGCAGATCATGGTGTAACGTATCATTATTGACGTAGTAAGGAACTCACATATTGTTCTCAGTACTTTAGACTGAAATCGTTGGATACGATTTAAGTTACTACTTTCTGCTTACCCCATAATTCGATTCCATATTTACATTTCGCCGCCAGAATAGCATTGTAAGCAGCAGCTTATTTTGTAACGAAGTTTTAGCTTTTCTTCCTAGGATACAGTATAATAATCGGAATGAAGTATCTACATTTTTTCTAAGCTGCAGTATATGTGGTATCAAAGTAAGTTTTTTATCCATAATAAGACCAAGATATTTTACAGTATCAGTCTGAGTAACTGGTTGCTTATCATAGTAAACTGGAGGTCCGTAATGCAAAAGTTACATTTGCCGATTTATCTTTGTTGATCTTAATTCTCCATTTTCTGCACCACTTTCCCATTGCTTTTAGATGAAGTTGAATACTTCTAGATACAATCTCCGGACTTTCGTTGTCATCAGCAAAGGTAAAGATATCTGTTGTGAATACTACGTACAGGGTAGATCCCAAAATACTTTCTTGCGGCACAGATGCTTGTACTGGATACCAAGCAGAATGTTCAGAGTTCCAACGCACACAAAATTTACTGTTTTCCAAATATGATTGAATCAGCAAATAATAGTCCGCTGGTAGAAACTTCTTGAGTTTACAAAGCAAGTCCTGATGCCGAACTTTATCAAGGGCCTGAGACACATCCAAGAAGACAGCAGGATAATATCGCCCTGTCTGAAAACAGGATGAGATCGCATCAACAACCCGGTGACATTGATGTATAGTAGAGTGTGCCTTACGGAAACCAAACTGGTGAGCAGGAATCAGATCTGTTTTTTCCAAGGTTGCGGTAATTCTTCGCAGCACAAATTTTTCGAATATTTTCGACAATGTACATAGGAGATTAATTGGCCGATAAGATGTTACAGCAGAAGTGGGTTTACACGGTTTAGCAACCATTATTATAATGGATTTTTTTCCATAGATCACGGAAATATGAAAGTCGGACGATAACATTAAACAAGTATGTAATCTGTAAAACTGTGTTCCGACGGGATATGTTTTAATATTTCACCACTTATCAAATCGTTACCTAGAGCTTTACAAGTAGGTATTCGTTTTAACTCAAGTTCCATTTCAGCTGGGGAGAAGGAACGTGTAGGGAGAGAAAGCTGTAAAGGGGTGTTCAAATAGTTGTGCACATTTTCAGTAAACTGTTTATCTTCAATATGCTTGTTCTGCGAGAAAACATTCAGTAGATGTTCAGCAAAATACTGGGCCTTGCTGGCGTCTCTTCTGATCCATGTCCCAGTTTGATTTTTCAAGGGAGCAACCACTGAGTTCTCTTTAAGGATATGTTTTGTAGTTCTGAGTTATCTGCTGTGTTTAAATTTTACAAGAATGAGTGGAATGTGTTGTCTTTATATAACCTTATTTCTGTCTTCATCTCGTTTCTGATACGATCATAATTTGAACGGAAGCAAGGACATTTGTAATGCTGCCATAATTTTCGCGCCCTACGTGTGGAAGTTATAAGTTCTCTAATGTTAAATGGAAGATGGTTTTGTTTTCTGTTACAATGGAAATATGATGTAGAGAACAAACAGTACAGTTTTTTAGCATTTTTATTGGACTATCAATATGTGCATCTACGTCAGAAAAAGATTTTAATCGAGTTTTAATGTCTGAACTTTTCTGCATAAGATTACGAAATAAATTCCAATTTTCAGTGTTATTAGTCATTTGTATATTTTTTATGGACTGAAGTGGAACTGTATCCAAAACAAGCACAACTGGATCATGATCAGACGTCAGATCCGGTTTTCTTTTTACAAACGCTGTATAATTTTCCAATTCCTTTTATGATGAAGAGATCAACCTGGTGTCTATTATATATGTTGGTTCGTTCGGAGGTTATAAATTTAAGGTTCTCCGATAATAGAACTTGTTTTAAGAGTTTACCCCTAGGATTTACTTGTTTCGAGCCCCATACGGTATGTTTGGCATTAAAATCCCCTTCGCATACAAAGTTAGGTCCTAAATGAAGAAAATGATATTTGAAATTATATTCGTGTTCAGCATATCATGGTAGCCAGTACATAGAAGCGAGTGTTGGATCATAAGATTGGTTTTGAAGCGTTAATGATGCGATCCGTGCTGTAGATGAATTACTATATGCGATAAAGTGTTTTATATCCTTTCTTATCATTACAGCAGCACCACCATGAGCAGTTCCATCAGGATGATGACTACTATATATGTTATAACCAGGAATCGAACAGGAGCTGTTTGCTGTCAAATGAGTTTTCGTGATAAGAGCTACATCAACACGTTTTCGTTTAAGAAAAAATTTTAGCTCTAATTTTTTCTACTGAAGTCCATTTGGGTTCCACAGCATAATTGCTAGGGATGATTGAGTGAGATTTATGGAAGCAGTCATTTGGATTGAATTAAAATAACATCTATAACTTTAGTAAGCAAGTTAATTAAGGGATTAATAATACTTTCGAATTCGTCTAAGAAACTAGATAAACATTCTGTTAATGTGTTCGAAGAATTTTCTAAGGATCTGAATGAATTTAGTGGTTGTACCATATTTGCACAACTAATCTGTTTTCTTTGTGCATTTGTATTCGTAATATTAATATTATTCATACTGTTATCATTTACATTATTATTATTATTATTATTACAGTCATTATTGACAGTATTATTATTGATTAATGGGGGGATTTACACGGTCTATCTTGTATACTCGTGTGTTCTTATTGGAACTGGGTTTAGAAACGATAATTCTTCTTTTTATGCGGGGCAGCCACGATAGTTTGATGTGTGAGGACCATTGCACAAGGCACATTTCGCTGGTAAATTGTCTTGTTACAATTAACTGAGTCGTGTTTTTCTCCACATTTGACACAACGAAAAGGAAGGTATCGCCTAGTATGTCCATAATTTTGACACCTTATGCACTGAGGAAGTTGTCTAGGTTTTCTTGGTTCTTCTACCGAAATTGCCGAATGTAGTAATGAAGTTATTTTAAATATTTCTTTATTTATCGATAACTGGTTTAAATCAACGAAAATTAGGGGTAGAGGATATTTATTTTTTCTATGTAAGATATTGGTTACAGGTTTCACCGAGTATCCTAATTTTTCTAATTCTATCTTTATTTCGTTAGGAGGCCTTGGTGTAGGTGACGTACTACTACGCGAAATGATCGATCTTCGGGTAACTGATAAGTGAAAAAGGGGAATTTTTTCATTCTCAGTATCAATTTTCGATATTTTTAACCAGTATCGGCGATGGATTTGTTTGAGGTGTTTTCCCTTGCTCACGCGTCTGTTGTGAGATATCTACTATGGGAGCTTTACCACCAAATTCTTTGACTGCTGTTCACCGAGAAAACGATTGTAGGTTATAGGTTTAACACGTGGAAGATTTGTTGTGTTTTTAGTTATTATGTTCCAATTTTTTTCGCTATTGTTAGAAAATTTGTGACTCCATGAATGAAAAGGAGGTGGTGAGACTTTATGTTGTAAATCGTTAGTGTTATTTGGGTTTTCCTTATTAACGTTAAATAAGAAAGTGGATCGGTTACTATTTTTACGTTTGTTTTCAACATTTGGTGGCGAAACATTTTTTGATTTCTTCTTACATATTTATCATTCTTCATTAGGGCTAAAATCGTTCGAAGTATCGAATAAACGAGAATCAAAAATTATTGAAACGAACACGCAACGCAGCGTGTAACCCCCGTTACGTCGTATAAGCAATGCGGATCATTATATTATTTATTATACCGTGCGGAAAAATATATTTCATTCGATTTAATTATTGTTTTTTAAATAGTTTTATATCTATTCCGGTTATTGCCTGGAATGATAGAAACTTACTTATAGAATACAGCGACAAAATTGGAGGTAAATGGAACCATTTTTGACGTTTTCCATTCGCGATTTTGCATATTTTCAAATTTGTCGTGAGTTAAATTTTGACTGTCTTTTTTGATTCCAAGCGCTGTTAAAAACTGCAATATCGGACCCATGTGCGAGAAATATAACCTCACTTCCGGATCCGTCTCGGTTAAACCGTTTTTAGATGTAATTTTCCTGCGATGATCAATGAAAAACCTTTAGAGATGAACGGGTATTATAAATAATAGACAAGGAGACAAAAATAAAAAAAAACAGATGAAGATTATGAATTAATGCTACGCAAGACGGAGATAATGAACGCAATTTCGAATGGTTTATAGAAGTAACAGACGGTGTATATTATAGCGTCTTGAAATCGTAGGACTTAAGAATGAAAAAAAGAAAAATTGCCCGTTCAAAAAGTCGTCTGTAAAAATATATTAATGAATTAAAAAATGACATCATTGAGACGGATTTGCACTAGTTGAAGGAATTAACTATAAAAATTTTGATAACGCAATAATAATGGTAATAGTGGCAAAAGACAATAACTAAAGCGGATAGGCAATTGAAGATATATTAAAATGTATTTCGAGAATATTTAAACGAATATACTTACAGAGATGTTTGAATCAAATCTCTCGCTAACGGACAGCCTAGTTGCAAATTAATCTCATTACCGTATCCATTTTTGTAATAATATTTCAAATCTTCAAGAAATTCCATTATCTAAAAATTGAGGCGAATCGTTTAGTACTGAAAATGAGAACATAAATAAAGGCAATTTGTAAAATTCGCTAAAAACGAATCAACATTTAATTTCCATAGGCTCTTATCTCGTTTATCCACAGATATACACCGTATTATTTATAGCGGGAAAATGTTTTTTTTTTTTTTGCGAATTTATATGTTTTTGAAAAAATCGAAAATATTCGTTGAAATTCTTTGAAAAATCGGTATAAATTCCGTAAAGTTAGTAATGGATTTCAGAAATCATTTACTTGCAAATCTTCATCTGTAAATGCCGAACAAAATGGCGATCTGGAATGAAGATCCCACGCTGTTTCGTAACGACATACTTCGTACATAACATATATCTCGTCTATAAAGTAAAATAAATTATTTTTATAGTTCACACGTACGTATTAAGTATGCATATTTTTTTATTAATTCGAAAGTAATTGGCAATGAAATGACCAATATTAATGTCCTCAAAATGAGTTTTAAATCGTGTAAATCTGAACAGGAACGTTAATATTTATTTTTTATCCTCTATTTCTTATCATATTCACGTAAAATCGTCGAAACAATAAAATTCATGTATAAACAGCGCCCTATTCAGAGGACCAATTTCGTAACGAAATATAAAGCGCAATATGTATGCTAATAATTGCGTATGAACCGATTTCGTATTAATGCTTTTGAGAATAATGTTGTTCTCTATTTGTGTTGAGAGGATTTAATTTTTAAAAAAAACGTCGAAAGTATTTAGTTTTTCTAGAAAAAGTATGTTACAATCAATTTTATTTAAAATTGTCGATTTTAATAAAGCACTGTTTATAAAAAGTTTGTTAAGAAATGAACTTAAACTAGAAGGTTTAAGGACAACATAGACTTATTAATTATAAAATCGGCAGTTATATTACAAAAATCGAAAATATGTAAAGTAGATATCGTAGTATTAAGTGGAACCAAGCTGCTAGACAAGGGGAAAGTAATTTCAAGATGTAGCAGGATGTACGTTATATCATCGAGAAGTTTCAACAGGAAAAACATATTTTTTTTTTGCTCGCAATGCGCCTATCTAAGGCAGTATGCGGCGAAAATAACGTAGGGTAAAATTAAATTAATTTAACGCAGCACCTTCCAGTGGCCGCAGCTTCTTATTCTATGGTTGGAATATTTTCCGAATGATACACGTAAGCCCTCGGCGCGATCTTGTAGAATAAGTTAATTAATAATATTAGACGTTTTTAAGCGTACGAATTTTGATCGGTTTATTATCGAATTCTGGGCCAGATGGTTAATGTGTTTTTTTTTAGCCTTTGCATGTATCGTTCCTGACGGTTTCACTTCTTTGATTGACGGTATTTGCAAATCTTTTCGTATATCATCATCACGCACGAACCATGACGCTCCGACTATTGAACGCAAGATCCTATCCTGGGCTGATACGTGACATCGATACTCGAATTACCAGCTGAGCTCCAAAGTTCTATTTCGTAAGAGCATATAGATCTTAGCATCGCCCCTTATACAAGACATTCTCAATTGGAAGCCTGGGTGTCTTTCCTGATTAACCAATACATGCTACTAAGATGAACATTGATCTTATTACAGACGAAGTCAACTAAATCCGGGATCTTATTATTGTTGTCAGTAGGTCAGTAAGTAGGTTCTTCGCCTGACAAGTTGTTATAGTTGTTCGTTTGAATGAATCTATTGCAGGTGATTTGGATTATTCAATTGGAATCCCCGTATTTTATGCTCGACATTGAAATATTATTTTGAAATAAATCTGTTACCGAAGGTTTTAAAGTATTCATTGAAACTCTTACGTTATGATATGCCGAGGAGGATAATAAACGGTAAAAACTGCGATAGGACCGAAGTAAGATTGTATTTTGACAGTAGTTGCTTGTAAGTATACCGCATCCACTTCGCGATGTTTTAAAGACTTTCCGATAATGATCGTAGTATCATTGAGATGGTGCCTATTATAAGTAGTATGTCGTGATATTTTAATGTAACTTTTGTTAATCGGTTTCGGAAACCAACGGTAAATATATGTTATCGTTTATTTCACGTTATTTATACATCATTCCATCGATGTTGAAAGTTTGGGGGTAAAAGATATTAACTGGGCTCAACAATAAACTAACAAACCGATGATGTAACATCTTGATGCTAATTAAAAAGATACCTAAAGAATTAGTATCAAGCCGAATACTGAATTATAATTAATAAGAAAATTATATTTGTAGAGGGATATATTAGGATATTAGAATAAGATTGAATCGTTGACAAAGGTTGGAAGAATAAAAAAGTTATTGTAAGTAAGTAAGACATATTTATTGGCAATGGTACTATTTATAATTATATTACATCAACTAATATTAATGTTTAACATATCCATTTTAATAATTTTATATCAATCTGGGTGAAAAATCCTGTGCCCATTAAAAAAAAAAAAAAAAAAAAAAAAAAAAAAGTTATTGGAATAAGAAGCAGTTAGATAAAAACCGACGAAACTAAGCGTTTTAATATTCTCAAACGAAATAATAAACCAAAATTTTACAAAACGAATGATGAAAATATATTCATTATATACATTTCCACATATATCTGCAAAAAATTCTAATACCGTTGTATAAATTTAAACCGAAAATATCGTCTTGTATATACGTGTTATACACAATAATTAAGATCAACGTTTGCTTACCCATTTCAAGATTATTTCTAAATCCCAATCGTTGACTAATACGAGTTATCATTCTTTTAACGTGAGACGTATCTTTAAACAATGTTGCTTCAACGAAAGTTTCTGGATTATCCTTCATCTGCAACCATCTTTGGCACAATCGTTCAGCCTGCGATCGAATCCCGAAGGAAAGTAAATTAAATTTGTTGATACTCTCAGAGGTCGTTACTTCAGATAATATTATCTTCGTGCGAAAGTAATTCGATATTAAAGGAGTAGAAGATACAAATACTGTACAACGACTCAGATCGAGGAAACCTGCATACAAAAGTTCGGCTCAACTAATCGCTGATAATTTCGACGATACTCAAGCTTGGAGACATAAATGGTCGGCTGAAAATCCGGATAAACACAAACTCATACAAGATTCTTGTGTTGAACCGTCAGGTTTTAATCTTTCGAGAAAACTGTGGACGAGACATGGAAGATGCGGAAAAATGTTGAATACTTGGGGGATCAGAGACAATGCAGCATGTGATTACGGAGAAAAGAATCAATCAGATCTTACAGAATTGTCCAACGCGTGCATCAATCGGTGGCTGGAAGGAGATCGCAAAGCTGACAGGATCAGAAAAAGAATGGATTAAAAATTTAGACGTTAATTTATAAAATATTAAAATAGTTTCTTTTTTTACATATTAATTTATAAGGTAATTATGTAGGAACTTCTACTTATACCCGAAAACATACGAATAAATAAATAAAGGAATAGAAATATTAAAATATTAATCCGTCATACTACCGATATTCGAAAAAAAGGACAAACACTCTAGAGTGGTAACAAACAACTAACAAACTCATCTTTATGGCCGTAAGAAACGGATTGACTTCCTGAAAAGAAAGTCTACTTTTGAAAAATTTTAAGCTGACAACATAGCTCTGTTACAAAAATAAAATATTTCCGTTTATTTCATGGTGAAAAATGAACTCGCAAACCACTTCTGGACACTTAATGCTAACAGATAAATTTTTCTGTATAAAGCCAAGACAGGAGGGTGACCATGTAATCAGCAGAACAAAGTCATCGTCTAATCAACAGCAAATAGACAAATTGAAACAGCTCTATTTCGCGTATGATCCGATCATACACTCTTGCGTATACAAGTTTTTATTCACGCGCGACAACTTGATCCGATCTGCTTTGAATATTTATTAATTTGAATATTTATTAATTTGAATATTTATTAATTTGAATATTTATTAATTTGAATATTTATTAATTTGAATATTTATTAATTTGAATATTTATTAATTTGAATATTTATTAATCGCAGTTTCCCATATTCTTCTTTCTTGTTCGCATCGAAATAGATTAATTAATTTCATAGCTGTTTACGATATGCTAAGCTTTACCACGCGTTATACTCGGTACGAATATCGTAAAATTAAGCATACTCCTTTAATTCCGTGTCTGCGTCAATTATTTCTTTTGTGTATAGTTAATATGGTATGTGTGCATGTGTGTGTGTGTGTGCATTATGTATGTACATGTGTATGTGTATATATGCGCATATGTGTCGTATATTTTTTCTTCTTTTTATACCGTATTTTATTTATTTTCTTGCAGGTTTTTATTTGTTTTTTTCTGTAGCCTAACGTTTGTTTCATTAATTTTCTAGATTTTACTATTTAAGTTAACTGTTTTTTTTTTTTTTTTTGTACCAATCTATATGAAGATTATACAAACACGACTGCGAGAAAAAAAAAGGAATAATATCAGATAAACAACATATCCCAATGGATAATGTTGTTTTGTTATAGTGATTTATATTTATTCTTCCTCCATTTTATGATGACGTAAGTGCATCCATTGACCTTTTTTAAGACGTCTGACAGGGTTATCTCTGGAAAATGTGTTGTCGACATTCGTGATATTAGCGGATTTGTATTTTCACCGAGTGCCATATGCATTTTTCTGTATCGCCGTCTGTGATTTGTTGCAACGGTTGGTATTCCGAGGTCATGATGAATGATATCGTTGCGAACATAAAATGGTGCATATAATCCTTAAAACCTTCGACTGAAACGATTTTATCTTATTTAGGTTGGTTTTGGACGTCGAATCGTACACTTCGAGACCATATTTCCAGATAGGAATAATTACTATATAAGAGGACTTTGTTTGCAAGACGAAGTTGCGATTTGCGAAGTATGTTAAGGTACAAGGTACTTAACTTTATGAATCTTGTTATGCATATCTCATTATGAAATGCAGCTTCTTTGTTCTTAAAAAAAAAACAAAAAACATACTCTCATAGCTGAATCAGCAACTATCTCAATATATTGTCCGAAGTTTCTCAGAACTCCTCAAGTGTGGAATTTAAAAACTCTTTCGATACTTAGAATTATCCAATTTTCTTCGTATAAAATTACTCTAGATCCGCTGGAGAAAAATAGTGAAATATTTGTAACGAATAAAATTGTACTCACGTGCAACAGTTCGTCATTATGTGTGAACGAATGCGTCTTCGATAAGCTGCAATTAACTAATTCGTCTGCAAATACGTCAGCGCTATCGATAGCTCTCTTTTCCGATGTACTCTGAAACTAAATATACACGCGCAATATTGCAATTATTGCTGGGTTTATTATTATCATCTTTTGTTCGCTCTAAAAACATATTTTCTTTATATAAGTACTTTTATTTTTCAGTATGAGCAGATACGCATTATCAAGTGTATTTGGTAAACCTGTTCCACAGGCTTAGTCAAGTACCTTGGTATGCATTTAGAGACTGTCGTCTCCGCACTGGTTTGGATTAAATGATGATTAGGCGACATTTATTAAAATCGATACATATTTCATTGTAATCATTAAGATTTTTATTAATTTTTATTATTCTATTTAACTATTAGTTTTTTTTTATTTAAAAATTTTATGTTTATCTTATCTGTAGATTTACGTGCCATGTACTGCACCTAGGCCAGAGGCACAGGAAAGGAGAGAACGTAGGGTTAATGAGAATCAGTGGAAAGTTGGAAGAATAAATCGGAAGTACGGATTGTTAAATTAGATTATATAAATTGGAGGATTTAAGAAAATTTAATAAACTATTGGAAGTATCTCGCGTGTAGGAAAGAATGTTTAGGAGCTTGAGCGGTTTGTCGAGGATAGAACGTTGGGAGTTGAATTGCACACATTCAAGGAGAATGTGTTCGACGGTAATGATGACATTACAGGTTGAACAAAGAGGAGAAAGATTTTGTATGATATAGCTGTGTGAGATATTAGTATGACCTAGGTGCAGACGAGCAAGTACAACATCATCTCTTCTGTTTGCCGAGTGAGATGGAATCTGGAGGCATGTTGTGTCTCGAACTGATCGCATTTTGTTGGTGAGTGGAAGTGCAGACCACTGCAGGTTCCATGATTTGCGCACTGAAGATTTTATGAAAGTCTGGAGATCTTTCATTGGTGTAGGCAGGAGCGGGAATGGTTGAAGAAATGAGCCTTCTCTTGCTGTACTATCCGCTTGATCATTCCCTTGTATATCAACATAGTTGAAATTTTATGTTGTTCAACTATTTTTTAATTATTTTTTATGTTATATTGGACAACTGTTTTTTCAATTATTTTTTATTTTACTGGCTATGGCTATGTAAAAAAAATTATATTACTGATAGTTGATTGTGTTGTTTGCCACATTAACTGTCAGAGTGTTTTATTAATGCTGTTCTTCATTTTGATGTTTTTTTGTGAATTTAAATCTTAAATTAATATTTTTTCGCTTTATGTTTTTACCTTTATAAGTATTCATTTGATCATGGCCTAACAGCCGAAAAGCTTTGTGATTTTTCAATAAATAAACTTTTAGCGATTTTAACTTCTTTTTTTTGTTGTTTACTTTTTTTAACAATAAATATGAAAATATCATGTTTCTGGAATACATTATTGTAAAAAGAAGATTTACAGACATTCGGAAATAATATTAATTTTAAAAATAGATGAAAAATGTTTTAAATGGAACATTTTTTATTTCTTCGTATTATACGTTTTTATATTTTTAATTTTTAGATTACCTGTAATCGCTTTTCGGTGAATAATGTAGGAAATGCTTCTTTCAATCTAGCCGCGTGTAGTCGTAGCTCTTTTCTTCCTTGATCGGTTAGTTCGTTGCTTAAATCGGACGTCAAATTGAATGACCAATTTTCCAAATTTCGAATGTCCTCCTCTTGTAAGCTGCCTAAAAATTAATTAACGCGAGGAATGCAGAATGTATAAAGGGTTGAATTTTTATACAATATCCATTTTAATCGTTCTTGGAATATTAATTATTATCGACGCGCGAGGGGTGTAGAATATCCGGAATTCGTGTCCGATATCGATTGCTTCGTATTTTTTCCCCTTCTTATGCCCATCATCATCTCTTTTATGCGAACGAGTTTACTCGGACAGGAGTGTCGATGGTATTATTATGTCACGCAAGGTACGAATTTTTGTATACTTCGAAAAGAACATTTGTATCGGTTAAAATGATGTCTGTTAATTATTATCAATTAGGACTGTTATATAATCGATAATACAATTATTCTAACTTCGTGAATTCATTGCGGTAAGTTACATATATTGAATGAAATTTGACGTGTCGACCTGTAAACTAAGATTCTTAAAATGAACTGTCCACCGGATTACAGGTTCGCAAAACATAAACATTTTAAAGTTAATATCGTTGTACGTAGCTAATACTAATATTATAGCGCAATTTATTATTGGAACGAATTGAATGATTCCAAGTTATTTCAATTCTTTCATTCACAGTATCGATTTCGTCAAAAATAGTGTGGAGACTGTGAAAACCGTGGTACACGAATTGGGCTGCGCGAAAATGAAAAATGATTACATACAGTACTAGTTCTTCAGTTTGTTATTGAACGCTCGAAACGTGATTTTCCGAATTATCTCTAATTAATGTATACATGTGCAGTATAAAAAATCTTAGTAGATGGCATCTAAAAAACAGTAATAAATATAAAAAAGAAGTGGCGAAAGAATTGAACAAAAAAATCAGAAGATTACATTTTAGAACTCGCTGTAAATGATAAAGAAACGCTAGAAATCGTTGCTGAAAAATTAAACCACCTGATAAGCCAGGCAAACCGTGGATAATCGAAAATACGCTTAACAACGGTAATAAACGCGAAGAACGCAATGATGTAACTCGAGAAATTAATCGAGTGATCAGAAAAGGAAAACTCATATCGAACTGAAATATAGAACTACCTTCGAAATGATGAAACAAAAGATCTCTTCATGAAAGTAGCGTACTTGAGCAGAGACTTTCAAATACGTCATATGAGATACACAATATTACACTAACAACACTGATTAAAGACTGAACTATGTCAGTAAACTAATCTGATGGTAAATGCGATAAACAACACATTCGACCAATTAGCATGTACTGTATAACCACACCCAAACTATAGACTTTGTGGTCTTTTGAAATATTAAATTTAGCGATTTTAACGACTTTTTTATTATTTATAGTAAAATCACGCTTTACATAATCACGGAATACCTAAAATCATACCTTCGACCAAGATATCAGCGGAACAAACAAGGTTTATGCTTGATAAAGGTACGCATGAACAACTATTTTAAATCAGACAAATAATAATTGGAAAACAACATTTCAAATCATATTTTGCTTCTTAGACTACATCAAAACTTTTGGCAAATTGCACTGGAATGACTGAAATGAGAAAGGGTGGTCTTCCAATCTGCCACTTCATGATGATCGGCCATGACGTCTGCAAATTGGCATACGGTTATACCATAAGGCAAATTACAAAAAACATAAACCTCTATGAAGAAATAAATTACAGTTTACCACGATTTTGCTTGTAATTTTGTACAATTCTATCTCGTATGTCGATAGCTCGTTTCATTCGTTCCATTTTATCCAGACTAGGATATCGCGTACCGTGTCTGCTTAATAACCATAGTTTTATCGGTTCGCATCCTGAAATATTAAACAAAATGAGTTTAGAGCGACCGCCGGATGTTCGAAAATTACAAAAAAAAATTTCTTTTCCTGTTTAGTACATCAAAAACAGGGATAAAGGTGGCCGTCGGAGCCATTCAGTATGCTCCAGTAATAGCAATAACCACTCAGCGTAATTAATATAGTTATTAACCATCTGTTAAATCCAATTTCTCGTTTATTTTTTAAAGTATTTTGTTCATCCCACTAACATATCATCGACATCTGGTAGTTCTTTGGATGCAATAATCTAAGAACGATTTACATTTAAGGATACCATCTCACAACTTGATTTTCGATTTTTTTTTTTAATATTACTTTTTGGTCTGCCTTACCATTGACTAACGACTGACTGGTGACTAGATTAGCAGCAACATTAGGCAATAATTGCTTTTAATTTTTTCAGTAACTGACACGTTTTACTGCTGTCCCGACTAAAATCTTTTAAATGTTTGACCGAATTGTGCCCCTCCTTATTACATTAATAGTGATTTCTTTCGCAATTTTTAACATCATATCATCATCGTGGCTTGTTCCGAGCATCGTGATACTATGGATCTTCACGAACAAATGTGTTTTGCAGCCATTGAGTCCAATATATTGTTCGGTATATTACTTTCCATATTGATTTAACTCCTGCAATGTTTTCGTCGAGAAAATTGAGGTTAAAGGGTTTCGGGGTTTTGCGCCAGTATGACGTCATTTCGACGAATTTGGTTTTATCCGATGGCAAATTTCTATAGCACAAATTAATCTCAGGAAAAATATATATAAATTAACGATATTTTTGTTTTATGTAGATTTCCCACTTGCGGAGCCCATTCAAAGGGCGGGTTTAGCGAATTTTAGTCGGATTTGGATGAAACCCAACAGCTTCAGGCACTACCCCCGTTGGGTAGCAACCCCCTTGGGTAGCAGAGACGGATAGAACCCCTATATGGAAATTTAACACTTTCTCTTCGACCCCCGATAACTTTCGTCCCCGCGGTCGGATTGAAAAACACGTCGTATGAAAAACACGCCAAATCACCGTCGCTACAAATGTAGCCGATCGTCGAAGGTGCCCATTAGCGGGTAGACTACGATATGGGCCCGAAAATGGGTCGAAAAAACGTCAAAAGTGTTACAACACCCACAGGAGATTTATACTTTTCACCAAGTCGGACGCGATCTTTCGAACGGTGAAAACCGTTCGCGGCCATCTAGTAAAATGGGCACGTTAAATGGGTTCAAAATTCGGGTCGAAAATCTACTTTCCTCCCTATAAACCGGTCTAGACGATCGCCCGTTCGAGCGAACGCGTTAAGGGTGGAATTTTTCGAAAGTAAACTCCCGACGCTATAACGTTCGTAGAAGGTGATTTTTCGAAAGGTCCGACCGTTAGGCCGTTAGCAAAAATCAAAGTCGAAATTTCGTTTTTGGAAATTTCGTCCATTTTCCGGAAAATCCGCTTTTTCCGACGTTTCTCTTTAATTAACCGCGATCGAATTCGTTATCGATCAAAAGCCAACTAAATTCTCCGTCGAAATCATATGTAGGAAAATTTTTGTCAAACGCCGAAAACAGACCTTTAGGCGAGGTCGAAGTTGGCCATTTCGACGTAGGCGAAATTGACTTTTTTTACCGAAATCGCCGTAAAAAAAAACCAGGCCCTAACTCGAAAAAAGCCCTCTTCATTTTTTACACAACCCTATCGGCTATCTTTTCGATCTCTCGGTTGATAGTCGTACGATGCGCCCAACTTCCGGAACAATTCGGTTTATCCGGCATGTTCCTGGTAGCGAACTATCGCCACCTTTGGCGAGGCATAGTGAGCGACGTAAACATTTTTAAACGATTCCGACGTCAGAAATAGTCGTTACTATATCCGTTCTATGGTAAAAAGTGAAAACCCCGCGAAAAAAAATTTCACCGAAAATTTCAAAAGGGGACCCCCCTTTCGATTTTTTCGAAATTTCGATTTTTCGCAATAATTCGCGAACTATTCGCAACTTTCAGAAAATCAATCCAACAAAAGTTAGGCGCGATTAAAATACGCGTCTAACGATGGTATTCGTGTTATAGCGAATACTCGTCGAGTAAATTGCGATTAAAGGGTTTTGGGGTTTTGCGCCCTTTTTACGGCTCCTATCATAGATAGGCGGGTAGGGTTGGAATTAAAAGAAAGTAGACGTCGAGGTCTATAATTTATGTTCTACGGTAAATGTTTTAAAAATTAACTGGTAACGAGATATCGCGAGTTCAAAATTTGATTTTCGATTTTTCAACATTTTTTCACGCATTTTTAATCGGTCGATTAGTAGCTATATATGTATGTGTATATATATATATATATTAATCATCAATATATATTAGGTTTTTGCGCTATAAATCGCTTACGATTAGAGATACGAAAAAAATCGTTATTAACTAAGGTCATAGGAAAACCTATTAAATAAATACATATATTTCGCCAGCGGATTAGCAGCTAGACATATCTATATACATATATAACTGGGAGATTAGTATATACCTGTAGCCCAAAACGTTTGATCGATCTTTCTTTTAATATATACATAGGAAACAGTAGCTGCAGAGGAATGGTTGGCGGGTAGGACATATAAACTATATACACGTACATATTGACTGTAGGTATCGCGCACGTACATACATAACTTTTTATTAGGCATAGCGAGCGAGGTAAAAATTTTTAAACGATTCTGACTTCGGAAATAGTCATTACTGTATAGGATCTACGGTAAAAAGCGAAAACCCCGCGAAAAAACATTTCAAACCAAACCCGAAAATTTCAAGAGTTCGATTTCTTGGAAATTTCAATTTTTTCGCAATAATTCGCGAACTATTAGCAATTTTGTCAGCGGGTTAGTAGCTATATATATATATATATATATATAACGCAAATTAATAATATGTGTAGTTTATGCTATTATAAAACCAACTACAACAAAACGACCAACAATGTGTTACAATTTGAAAAAGGTAATTGAACTCATTTTGTAGAAGAACTTTATAACCATACGAAAAACCTCTTAAACAATAAGACATTTTTGTCAAATCTAAGCGACATGTGGTAAATATATTCCACAGGGTGTACAGAAGTTATATGTATATACATCCGATATAACAAAGCAACTTCCAGATTAATACAACAATTACGTCCAGAAATTTAAGGAAGACCCATTTTTCAATAAATTTTCCAGCTTCGTTCTACTTACTTTAATGATAACCGCAATTGACATTATAACTAAAGACCGACCGAAGGTTCCGTTTCAGTTTCAACCAACAAATGGAGTTTAGCTATAGTTTCGGTTTATTTCAATATGCAATAGTAAGTTTCATATGTTTAAACTAGTTTCGGTTTTGACCGAGGTTGAAGATTTTGTTTCGGCTGAAAATCAATTATAACTATTACAGTTACTTTTGATAATTTTGATTTTCCGTAAATCACTTAAATATCAAAATATTGTACTTGGATGTATATATCAAGGGAACTAACTCTTCGACTACCAATATATACGGATAGGTGTCATCAGTTTCACTTTCAATCGTTTTATATAGGTGTTTATACTGTGTTGGCTAATAGAGCACCTGTTGTATTTCCTATAGACTTCCTTCATTCTGGTTATTGAATCAGTTTCATTATGATAGGCTACTTACAGCGCACGCATGTGAATGTTATTATTTTTAATTAATAACACACGGCAGAATTACTTCTTTGACTAATGTTAGTCTTCAATATTTATGGGATTACGTTCGCGGGCTTTAAAATTAATTTTTTAAACTCGAAATTCGAAATTTTTTGTCGACCGGATGTGTGGTAATTGACGGACTTCAGGTAAAATCTTTCTAGTAGACGTCAACTGCATAGACGATTTCATTTGGCCTTCATTGTAATGTTTACAGATTAGATGTTGTTGTTTAAAAGCGCACTTACAAGGATTCATCCCGTGCTTCTACTTGAAAGACTACAAAAAAAAAGATACAAAAAGAATAGAAATTATAATAAGGGAGAGCTTCTTTGGAGCGACGATGAAATTTAAAAACGAAGCTGGATATAAAATATGCGCAGAAAACGTTAGAATATCTTCTAATATCCGAATTATAATTTATAGACACTAAATATAGCTAGAAAACAGTCAATGCAAATCAAGATACTGCAAAGAATCTATTAATTACCTAATCTTTTGATCACCCCCCCAAAGTATTTAGGCTGCATCGTATCAGGTCTGTCTATTTATATCTCTTTATCGTATAATTACTGAAATTCATTTTTATACGCGTCCTCGTATAGTTTATTACGATACCATCGATCGTACACTCGTTGTCCGCGTATGGACTACCATACACTTTTTTTATGCATCCTGGTTTGACTAAGTAGCTCGATCACTTCTTTGAATACGCCACATTTAAAGGCGCCGGAATTGTTCAAGTTACTTTTATCTTGAGTAGGCAATTATATTTCATCTTTTCTGGAATTCGAAAGTTACAGGCCATTTGTAACTGCATATTTCCATCATTTTCGATCCTAGTTCCTCCCGCTTCTTGAGATCCATTTCGGAAACTTTTAATATGTGCCCCAAAAAGAAATGTTTGTATAACCAAGGTTTAATTTCTATCCAGCAGTCGACCATAGAACAACTCCAGTTATATACATAATATTCACTTACCGGGAACGTTTAAATAAGTTCTATTCTGACGCACCAATTCGTAAGATGATTTCGTACCGAAATAAACGTATCGATCAGCATTAGAGATTCGTTCTTCCGCCATCGCGTAGTGTATCGAGCTGACGACTAGAGTAATAATAATCGTGGACGGCCATTTTAATTTTCTCGGCATAATGCTGAATGATTAAAAGTAAAGTGTTAAAATGAAACAATTAAGAGTTTAAAAAAATATATATCTAGACACGATATTACAACTAGGTGTCAAAACTAAAAATATCTAATATATTAAATTAAATTTTTAATTTTCCATGTTAAATAAACAAGTACGATATTAAATAAAATATATTAGGTGAAGCGAAAAGTAATTTAAAAAATTTAAAATAAATAAATATATATACGCGCGATAAATGAAATTATTAATTTTACGTACAACTTTTACAAAACATGTAAAAGATTTCGACGAGAATTATTATTTTTCATCTGATGACGCGACATCGAGCGAAACTTCTTTTTTTATATTCACGGACGACGATGAAATTTATTATTAAATAAGCTGCTATTTCGAAATATTCTAGAAGGACGTTCTTCCGTTTAAAATTTTCATGTTTTAATTTTTTTTTTTTTTTTTTTAAAAGTAAGAATACTTCAGTCGAAACTTCAAAAATTGTACGCGAAAAAAATTATTATAATTAAAAAAGAATAAAATAACAGAGGAAACGAATAATTCGGCTTCGTTATTTTGTCCCTGTCGTAATATTAATAATGAACGACATGTCGCAAATGAAGTCGTCGAAAAGACTTTAAGTAATTATATCGACAGTGATGACGATGAAACACTTGCGACCAACCGTACCCAAATTCGCCGTTCGATTGTAATTATCGTATTATATATATATATATATATATATATATATATATATATATATATATATATATATATATATATATGCATTATAAAACAGTTGTCTTATTGTTCACTGCTGTAGTTAATAGCTCTTAATTGTTATTTTTTCGTTATTATTACTATTATTATTCCGTAATTTCTTATGGATTATTCTCCTAAAAACATGCCGCCTAACAATATCTGCCCCCAAAAAAACACACTGGCACCTAACAAATTTCCCCTTCCCAAAAAACACTATATTATCGTACATGGCAAAAGTATGTTAATCACGGATAACGTATATATCGTATGTAGGCACGGTTGGCTAGAAAAACGCGATGTACTTTTGTCGACTAGTCCCCGAAATATATATCTAACATAATTCCGCTGGATCTTTTTGTCATTGGCGTCTACATCATCTCAGAGTTTAGAGTTGTTAGAGATGTTGCTAGTGTCAAGAATTTCCAGTTCCTTAATACTGATCCGCTTACCTTGGAATCCTTTCCTAGTGTTCTACTTTTTAAAAAATATATTCATTCCTCATTCATTGATTGTTGGCAAGCTGAGTGTGGCACTCACCTGGAAGGAAAACCTTTTTGTTTTTTCCAAAAGTCTTGAAACGGTGTAAACTTGAAAATATTAATTTTTATAACTCTCAGGTGCTCTCTGGTCGTGGTAAGTTTGGTTCCTATGTCTATAGGATCCATCTTGCTTCTGGTCCAGCGTGTGCCTTTCGCACTTCCATTGATGACTTTTCTGGCACTGTTGATGATATTCAGCATTTAATGTTTGATTGTCCTCTATTTGATGATCTTAGAAATAAATTTAAAATACATAGAGGATAGCGTCTTGTATTCTCTAAACAGAACTATGTCAGCCTCCTGTCGTACATGGAGTTGTCAATGCAAAAATGTTTAAAAGTGGTGAGGGGTAAAATTTTTTTCCTCTTTTTTTATGCTTTATAATATTAATTCAGCCGTGAGTCCACAGTTTTTGCATATAGTCATTACCTCCATCCACTTTATTGCCAATATTAATACTTGATAATATTGCCTAAAGCTGTTTTTATAATTATTTATATTTTTTTTTTCGGTGACATATATATATATATATATATATATATATATATATATATATATATATATATATATATATACTTTTCCATTTGTATATTTAATATATACTTAATTTGTTTTTCAATTAGTATCTTTAAGAATATTTTTGTTTACGTTTATTTTGTTATGCAATTGCACTCCCTGGATTATTTTGTTTTAATCTTTTCGATAATGTATTTATTTTTCTCTCTTTCTATACTATGATGTATATATATAATCTCTTTATTTTCCTTTCTGTTTTTTTTTCAATATCTTAAATTTTAATCACTTTAAATTGTACGTGTATTTTTTTTTTTGTAAAATATCCATTTTAATATTTATATGCTCATTTACACATACTGTAAGAAAGAAAAAAGTACTAAATTATCCTGTCTAATACGAGTACAAATTATGTTTTAATATAAATACAAAGAGAAACACTAATCATTTTTCCCAAGCACAAACTGATCATTCAGATTAGTCACTTAATGGATCAAAATAAATTTTTTCGTATTTAACAAGCGCGGAATAGTGCGCTCGAATGCTTAAATGTATAGTGAGGAAGACACGAAATCGTTCGGAATTTTTCAGTTTAACCTGTTACCAGGTTACGTCGATATAGAAAGGATATCCTACAGTTGCTTAACACCGATTCATACTACGCCTAAAACGTTAACCAAATGACGTATAGTCGCCTAAAATTTAATTATACATAAACAGTAGCGCTAACCGCATCGGATTAATTATTATCAAGGTCAAAATTTAACATTGTAGTAGTAATAATAATATTAGACTTTTAAAATACACCGTATCGTTGTTCATCATAAATATTAAGAAATCGATACCGTAATTTTTTGTACATGCTCAAATTTACAAGACCCATAACCATAAATGAGAATCTCTCAAAAAGAAGTAAAATATCTTGGGATAAACTTAGATCAACGGCTAACATGCGGTAAACATATAATTAAAATATTAAATGGAAACGAATGTTTTAGCCGTTAGGAAAAAGATCAGCGATCGAAAACAAGCTATACAAACAGGTCTTGAAGCCAATTTGGCTATACGGTTGTCAATTATGGGGTTGCGGGGAAAAAAGCAATATTACTATTCTACAGCGAATGTAGAACAAAATCCTTCGAAATATTGTTAGTGCTCCATGGTATGTAACTAATCTTACACTTCACCGAAGATCTTATGGTGAAATCCATAAAAATTGGGATCGTTGCCAAAAATAACCGTCTGGAAAAACACACTAATCACATGTCGATCTCCAATGGATAACTCGCTTGAATACCGTCGAGTGGATAGAACGAAACCTTTGGACTTAATATAAACTAAGCGTATTAATATATACAGTTAATAGCATCCATCACTGGATGGAATGCTCACGATATAGTATGCATATAAATTACAAAACTTACCAAATATCATTAGCTAGGTGTTAACAATAGCAACATATATATATATAAAGAAAATAAAATAAAAAATGCGCAAATTTATTGAAACGTGTTATTTCATGTATCGTATTCTACACTATAAATTTATATATATTTGAAAAGCCATATAGGTTACAATTAAATTACGAACAATTTTCGAATTATATGTCTTTAATTCGTCAGTTTTTTTTCTCTTTTAAATGTATATAATATATACATCTCGTGGGTGTGTGCGTGTACATATCCGCGTTTAGGTCATATACAAACGTATATTTGCATAAAAATATACGATAGTAAAATTTAGATCCGCACGATAGAATATATATATATATATATATATATATATATATATATATATATATATATATATATATATATATATAAAACAGTATCATTAACGACGCAGATTTAAAGGATACGTTGAACGTGTTACAAATATACCCTACGAGGAATAAATTTATTTAAAAAAAATATATTTTGAAGTAAAAGATCTGAAATTATTTTAATACGACATCTGCTTTCAAACTTAATCCACACGAAATTATAAATATATCGTTTTTTTTTTTTAGATGACTAATTAATTTTTAATGCGTTATGTAAATAGTTCTAGAATTGAAACATTTAATATTAATCAAAAATGTCCTTTATTACGAAAATATGTACGTTAAAATTTATGTACCGTATAGAGGACATTGTAACTGAAGAAAATTAATTTAATCGCTTAAAAAAAATCGATCGTTTTAATGTAATCATTTGAAACTACAAAAAAAAAAAAAGAAGAATTGTATTCATTTAATTAGTTACTTTTTTCTTACAGATATTTTTTTGTACGTATATTTGGATATAATGAACACGCGTGTACATATGCGCACGCAGATAACTACGTGTGTACATGTATGCGCATCTTTGTCGGTTTTAATGTGTTCATTTAAAATTAGAGTAATATTGGAATTACCTGGTAATTAGCCGTTCCAGTTATTAAATTTCTAATATATATATATATATATATATATATAGACTAATTTATAATTCACGAATCAACATCATTATAGTAGTAATAGCCAGTAAAGTTTTATTTCGTTTTATCTCACGTGTATACGATAAACGGTTATCGATTTTTTGAATTATTAATCTTCAAAGTACATCGCAGAATATTATCATGATGGGTAGCTTTCGGGAAATTAAGTATTTAAAAACGAGGAAATACTAACATGCTTAAAGCGACATATCTGCCGGTTTTTACGAATGACTCATAAACGTGGACTATCAAAAAACAGCAACGATAATAGGGCACAAACAGCGCAGAAAAAATTAATATTAAATGTAAGAAGGTCCGACCGGAAGCCAAATATTTGAGTACGGAAGAAGACCGGACTTGGTAACGTGGCGGAGCAGATGGCTAAACTGAAGTGAATCTGGGCATGACAAATAGCCAGAGGAAAGGATAATAGATCGACAAAACGGGTGTCGCAATGATTCATGAGAAAAGAAACATTGACAGACCGCTCACTCCTTGATATGACGACATAACTCAAGTAGCGGGGAAGAACTGGATTCAGAAAGCTGAGAACCAGAACGAATGGAAGAGATTGGTCAAAACCTATATCCAACAGGAGACCGATATAGGATAAAATAATAATAACCGCCGGCAGCAGCTAACCAAAAAAAAATGCGAGACATCTATGAGTACGATATTGTACTTCGTACTAGTTACTTTTAAAATTGTGGCTCGAACATACCTTATTATATTGAACTCTGACACATACATATACATATATATATATATATATATATATATATATATATATATATATATATATATATATATATATATATCTGTTGTCAGGATAGCCTAGTGATTAGAGCACGGATTTCTATACGGAAGGTACCGAGTTTGAATACGAATGACGACGCAAAAATTATCATCTGTATCTATACTAATGTTTCAAACTGAAGTGTCTGTCTGTGGTTCATTATAAACTATTATTGTTAGTGATTCTTGCGGATAAATTTATTGTTTCTTATTTTTTTAAAAACCCACTCCTCCATACATATATGCGTATATTTAAGCGTTGGATGTATAGGACGTTCCGGAACAGATCGTCATCGTTTCTATTTATCGCAGAAATTAATCCACTGTCAAGCGATAGCGAACCCAATCATCAATTGATCCGGCAAGGTTAACCGTGTCTAGATATAGAGGAGATGGCTTCGGTTTTTGAAGGATTAAAGCGTGGTTCTCATAGTACCTAAGTGATATACCCAACTTTTTCGATTATCGAGTATACGTGTAAGAAAAGTACCAACACTGTCCGTTCTGAACAATATTAGGTGTTTTGCTGTCATTACCTTTCCGGCTTGATCGTACTCAATTTCTCTCCATTTTCGAAATATAAAAGTTAAGAAGTAATTTTACCCGATACTTTTCGTTTTGTCCAAGGAGTGTGACGATTATCTTTCATCATTTTCCCCAGCAAAACTTGTAATAAACATTGAACAAATTTACCTGATACTAATAAATTTTACGATATTTTCAATTTCCCGATTGTTTATTTAATCAGTTCACTAGGAGTTTACCGATTCCTCATTTTTCGTTTTCTTATTTAACCTAGCACTACAGACGACCAGTCAATTTGACCGGTATATGGTTTAATTTTTTTTTTATTTTTCAATGTACCGGCACTTTAGTACCTTTTCACAGTTTAATATCATATCCATATTCGACGTAATGAGGTTGTCTGTGTTGATGTAATCGAAATATTCTTTCGCTTTTTATTGCTGTACTTGTAATGCACCAGTCCTATAGGAATAATACTGAACTAACTCGATATATTTTGATAAAACAGTTGGAATGGCTTTGGGGTAATACCCGAAGTGAAACGGAGATTGCAGACAGCAGGTATCAGTCAGTCCGATTATGTATAAGTCGCATACTAAAGATAGATGAATGTTATAGCACTGAGAATGAAGCAAGTACTCGATCAGAACAACGTGCAGAAAATATCCGTCGTGAACTAAAAACCTTCCATACACGTCTAATATGCAAGACGCCTATGTGTATGGAATGTACAAGAGGTTTTTGTAAGGGCTGTGCGGTCTAAAAATAAGCATTCAAAATACATTGCACGTTTTCACATATATATTATTCTTTCAATATTTTAAATTTTTTTATGTTCAATCAACCTAAATTAACATCTTATAATTAAAAACAATATTTAATCACCTTTTATAGAGATATATCATTATTCCATAAATTATGTTTAAAACTTCATAAAACATTTTTATTAATATACTTTTTTAGCGCAACTCATTTAATTTTACTTAAAATTTATTGATTTTTTTTAAATGTACTCAAACGTCGCGAAATTATTTTAGTATAATAAAATATTACTTTTTTAAAAATGTAGGTAGATATATTAATAATTTAAGCAGGTCGGTCGAAATGACCGGTTGTCTGTGACAACGTTTTAAAAACAGTACGTCTGTAATATATATATATATATACATGTGCACAAATTTTGGTACCTCATGTTCGTCATGAACATAAATGACAGTTGCAGTACTCATACTCGATAAGCAGGGTGATAGAATAATAATAATAATTATTATGATTATATATATATATATATATACGTGTGTGTGTGTGTGTATATATATATCTATATATTTATTATCCGTTTCAGATGACCGTTGGTGTCTGCTTTCCGTATGTATAACTCATTACATGAAACTCATCCATGTTTAGATATACATTTACAAAGCAGATTTATATATTATTCTTTAGTTAGTTTATCTAAGTTTTATGTACTTGTTATTACTGTGAGAAAGGCGTTTTCATTGGTTCGTCGGTAGCTTCTTTCGGGTTATTGATTTTATAATTTTAAATTATCGTCACATTTCCCATACTTATACACAAATACGTTTCAAATTTTCTTTAATGTATACTAATGTACACCAGACATGTATTTCTGTTCATGTGTAAGATTATGTAAGTACATCCCAGTATAGTGAGTGTGTGTATGTTGTGTATGTGGACAATTGTATCTTTTTTCTGCTTATGTGTGTACATTCTAATGCGTTTGCTAGTGACTGTGTTTATGTATACATTTATATGCATATGTATAAGTGTTTTTTATACATTATTTTAATCATTGAATATCATTTTTTCTATTTTCATTCAAATTTTTTCTGGTTTTTATCAGTTGTATGTATACTGGTATTTAATTATTTACTTCTCAGCGTTCTCATTTTAAATGTCACTAGATATACATATATAAGTTTTTATCCGTGAATTGGTGGTTTTACTAATTACAAATAATTAATAGCTCGTCTACTTCGCGGATTATCTTCTATTATTAACGTAATTAAACACGGCTGAAATGAGACACACGACCTTCGGTTAAATTGAGACGGAAAATAATAATTTTCGCATTGTTAAATTGGAAAATAGTTGGAAATAATAGCTGTGTTTTTTTTGTTTAATGAAAAATAGATTAGCTGCGATTAAATGGAAAACGAAGAAGGCGCTCACTGCGTATAAAATCATATAAGCGGGCACTTACGTTCCATGTAATTAGCATTTCGAATGCTAGCCCATTTTGTATGCGATAATAAAACACAATATGAACTAGACGATATTTTCACACGAACATACGATGCATATAATTAGTGTCTCGAATGCTAACCGGTTTTTTGTATGAGAAAAATAACGTATAATGGGCTACACACTGTGTTCGGCAACGAACGATATGACAATGATGATGATGATGATACGAAGAAAATTATTATGCGGTAATACGATCAGATTATACGGTAAATTGTGCGGTGTTTGTATCCCTGTTAATAACGTGAATATTAATTGGAAATCGAATAAATACTTGGACCATTCCAAAAATCGGTGATCCACGTTTATAAAAATTATAGTCGAGTACGAACGAGGCTGGAAATTACGAGGCAAACATTTTCGACAAAAGGAAAATTGCTGAAATATCAGTTGAAAAAGACAAGAAAATTAAACAAAATTAAAAATATACATTCCTATACTTTACAGCAGGCTTTAATTATTTTCAAAAAGTTATTTATCGTAATCGTTCTAACTTTTAATGCACGAATCGTCTAATGTTATCCTTTCGAGGTATTTGTAATGAAATTATAAAGTGACGATTTTTAAGACACTACTTTATAATCTACACACTTTATACATATAGGTAATGTGTTATTATGAAATATTTACTATAGACACGCGCACACGCACGTGAAAATCCTACATTTGTGTATGCTATGTAGATTTTTTTATTATCGTATCAATTACACGCTTAATACATTAACGTTAAAAAATATATATCCTTTATTACAAATTAACGTTTGACTGCCAATCTACAGCACCATCTTCAAGTAAATGTAGCCCATTCAGTCCTTTATTCAATCTATTTACTTTACACGAATTAACGAAGTGCGACATCGTTTGGATATCGCCACAGCTGTACAGCTCCGATTCCGACAGCATCCATTTGTTCAAACGCGGTTTAAATTAGACCACGTTTTTCTGTTGAGATAAAATCCGGGCACCCTGCTGGCTGGGTTTACAATTAGTTGTCCGTTTGTTGGCGTCTGCTTAATATTCCCTTCCAGTTTGCCGGTGCGAAGACCTGTAGGTGGAGTATCTTTAATAAATTGCGTTGTAGTATTTAACGAATGCTTGTCTGCGACTATGCGGAGGAAAAATATACTCGCAATTACGAGCAGCACATGACAGGGGTAGATTTTAGTGTACCGGTTACTAAGCGTAGTCTTGCGTTCAGTCGTATATCAATCCTTTTATCATGCGAACTAACCAACTAAAATGGGCATTCTGCGGCTGAAAACTCTAGTTCTAGTGTAGTAGTCCTGAGAAGTTATGTCTTTGTTCCTCATGTTGTACCTGTGCAAGGCGAGCGATAATGTTCACTTTCGTCTTTATTTTAAGGAGTTCTCTTTATATTTAGAGTTCGATAAAGAAGGACGTCTAGATATTTTGGCGTTGAGTTGAAAGGCAAATCATTACCTTGGAGCTTAGCGTGTACTTTTTGACCTCGTAAATTGAGGTGGAATACCGAAGTTTATGTTTTTAACCGGTTTAACCCGAGTCTCTATTTAGCACAGTAGTCGGCCAAGCTGTGTAAGTTCTTTGTGAGTACGTCTTCACTATTTTTTAAGGTAGATCGTGTATATATAAAATTGAGAGCAAATTGCTATTTAGACATATAGGTTAACTGTGATAAATAAAGGTATTCTTAATAACGGTGAAATAGCGTCGTTTGACTGTCAACCCTAGGATACTGCATACGGAAGTCGTAAGTAACAAAAAATAAAAAGTAAACGGTAAACAAAAACATACAATCTCTGTTACATATACGCTTATCGTGGATATATAGAGATAAGTAGTAAAGTAAATTGTTACAAATAAAATTGAAGATAGGATGTATCAACTAGAAAGTCTCTAATGAAGTTAATGTATAGCAGATACATTAATAAAGCAGATTATGACTCGATCTTCTACGTTTGTATTTTTTATGTATTAATCATAATGATTCATAATTAACCATCGCTCTGATAGCGATAAGTGGATTACTGTTGCATCTGGAATTTTTTTTAAATATATATATATATATATATATGAGCAGTATTTTGTATGCAGGATGAATGTAATCTAACACTTTTTGAACTTCGCTATATTTAGGTCCATTACATATAATTCAGGAACAGTTACTTTGAACTATTTAAAGTGTTTTTTTTTTATACGGAATTTTAGATATATATGATTTTAAACAGGACACGCGTATATAAGCATCACGCGAATAAATAATTTATATAAGAGATTAGTTTATTATTTACGATTAGATTTTGTTATTAAATAGGATAAATATAGAAAACATTATCGATTTTCTTTTGTTTATACTTTGATTTATATGATTTTCAAAATTCATTATTTTATCTAAGATAACGCAATAAATATGTAACTTCATTTTTCCGGTTTATACATAATTCCACGAGTAATTAAAGGTTTTCTTCTCCGGAAAATTATAGTTTCCGTTTTAGAAGTATTCGCAGTAAGTTTCCGTTTGTTTAGAAAACTCTATAGTTTTGTTAAAGGCATTCTATAAGCGATATCAGCATACAGGTGTATATTCATACATAGATATTGTCATTGAGATATATGAAATGAATGAATATTTACCAACGTGTACCAGATAGCCCGAGTGACAAACATAAAATATACGTAAACAAACTACGATTTATTCAATACCGAAATCTATGCAATCGATCAAACGAATAATCGAATCAATGTAGATTATTTCAGTGAGACGTTTGTAATCGATTAATTCTCTCGAGTTATACCAAATATGTTTTTTTTTTCTATTGTTCTTCTTTCTTCAAACTAGCCAGCTACGTACCATGAAAAAATATCTCCTACATTTAATACTCATTCTAAATCCAGAAACGTCTGTTCTCCATGTTAGGAGCGGTTGAATTTGAACTCCTGGATTTACAATCCCAGTTTTAATCTTGAATTGGCTTACGTTAATTACAGATTATAATTTTTCATATTTGCTATTGTATTATCGTTCATGAATAAATTTTATATCGCTGATTGTTAATTGCGTAGCTTACAACATTCACTATCAGATATTTTAAAATACTGTTCACTTTGATAATTTTTGTAAATTGCGTTATCTCGCTAATATTTTTATAAATTTGTATACATTTTTATAAATTTGTATATATATGTTTATAATTTATATATGTTTATAATTTATATATGTTTTTTTATTTGCTTGATAATAGTTTAACAGCCGAAAAGCTTTGTGATTTTTCATAAAGAAAAATTTTTAGTGATTTTCAGTCATTTTTTTACTGTTTAACGTTAATGGTATTCAAATTTTGTTGGATGAGAATTCGTACGAAATGTTGGTGGTAGGAAATCATGCGAATTATTACGAAATTTCCATACGAACTAGTTTATTACCGTACTTGCGATATAGGTAAAAGCGGCGTTCGTTCATTTTTTGTTAATATATTTTTTATTTTATAATTTAGTAGAATTATTTATCGGATAATCCTGCAATTCGATATTTTTTATTGTGAAAGGGGAACAGACACGTATGTGGGTTCATGATTGTTTTACATCGAGATATGTAGAGGAGAATTTGAAAGATCATATGAGGAGCTTACAAGAGGGAGTGATAAAATTTTTTTCGAATACACTCGTACGAGACGATCTACGTTCGAATATATTATAAAATTTATTGAGGAGAAACTTAAACAACGATCAAAATTTCGAAAATGTATTTCACCGGAACAGAAGTTAATTGTGACTTTAAGGTAAGCAAAACGAATTATTTATGTTTTTCTAAAAAATGATTACAAAGAAAACTAATCAAAATTTTACAAATGAAATAAATCAACAGGATGTGAATGTGTGATATGTTTGCTTCTTCGATCCCACAAGGATTTTTTTAAAGCAGGATAATTAGTTTTTCAAAATCCATATTGAAACAAAACAAAAAGAACAAACGCAAAACTAAACACCGTGGTAAAAACTTCGTCCGAATTCTGATAAAAAAAACAACAAAATATATATTGATCATATGAAACTTGTCGTACGAATTTATATGACCTTATAAGAAATCGTAAGAAAAGAATGCAAGCAATGTAACCACCCGCATAACTCTGTAAATCTTTGTTCCTTTCAGATCATATGAATTTGTACGAAATTCTACACTTATCATGTTTTTATTAACAACTTGTAAATCAATATAATTTGTACGAACTAATACAAAACCTAGGAACAAAATGATTTGCTTCTTCTTCTTCGGTTTGTGACCCGTATCCTGATACTTAGGCCAAAGGGACGGAAGGAAAAGTGTTAAAAATTAGATTAGAGGAAGGATGTTTGTGTTTTGGAGGAAGAGAAAAAGTTTAGTCTCGCCGGAAGAAGTGTGTTGTAGTATGTTGAGAAGATTGTGAGGAAGACCAGCGAGCTGACGCTGAAGGGTATATGTTGGACAGGAAGTTAGGGCGTGAGCTAAGGGGGATATTGCATGCAGAAGAGTTCGGTCGATCATCGCTGGTGAACAGGAACTGATTTGTTGCCGTGTTACCACTTCTCACGATTAGTTTACCGCTGTTTCATTTTTAAAATTATTCAAACAGTAAATAATATGTCGAGTAAATGGGAGAGTGGTGATTTTATTAATAATAAACCAAACAAAATATAACACAATCACTAAAAGTTTTTAATCGCGAAGCTTTTCGACAGTTACGTCATTTCCAAGCACGCACAGTAATCGTTACATCTATTTTTTTACATTAAAAGATGTAATAATGTGGTTTCTCAATAGTTTCAAAGCATAGGAACATCGTAAAAAGCCTAGATCTTGCGGCTTTCACAAAGTGGATACGTAATGAATGATTCATCACGATTGATGCTAAAGATCGGCCATGATTTTTCTATTTGATGGGCCCTTGTCGCATACAAACGCTCGAACTTTGAATCCCGAACACTCTATCGATTGAATAACTTCGAAAAAACAAGATTTTATCAACCGCACAAACAAAATTATAGCATACGGGTTTTTCCACTTTCCGACAAGACTACGAACAAGCAAAACCTGTACATTAGAATGAGAACCGAGGATTATATCCGAAACACTATCCTAACATATATCAGATTGCACTTTCATCTCATCGAATGAAAGTACAACATATTTTTCGAAGTCGGTGACTCGGACTTCAAAATATTCAAACTTAGATTTATAAAACCGGGAACAACTATGAATTCGCTTAGGCGACGTTGTTACTTCACTAGGAATTGGCTACTTATAAATGTCCTTTACAAACTGGGCGGATTTTTTAGAAATGCATCTTAAAGATATTGCCTTTGATGAATCATCGAAAACCTACCTGGAACATTTTCCATTAACTGTTATCTGTTGAATACCTTCAAACATCTTTAGTCTAAGTTTTAAACTCCTAATTTCAGCTTTTGCCCTTCCTAGATCGTTTAAAAGACTTTCATTAGTTGTTCTTACGTAATTATTTTCTAATTTTAATTTAATTAATTCCTCGTTATCGTTAACATCCGATAACGGACAGTTATCCAGTCCACCGTTCCCATTATTCGTTAAAATTATCTCCCCAATGTTGTTTCCTAACGAAGAATCGACAATTTTTTTTAGACTCCCGTTTATTCTGCCTTTTACTGGGTTAATTTTCATGATGGGACTTAAACTCAGTCAAAGTTGGTACTTTTAAATGAGGAATGGAATCTTTTTTATAATATATTTTTGTTTTGCTCTTAAGTAATTCTGATTTCAGATCACGTTTGACATAATTTTCATTAAAATTAAAAGAGCGTACGCGAGTACTTTCGATATTAAAGTTGTCAGCCCTTCTGCTTTCGGAGAACTTTATCTTTAGGAAACCGATGAAAGCTAATACCTAATTTATTAGCATCTACAAGGCGTAATATAAATGTTAATAAGATAATGACAAATTTAACCAATTTCTGTGCGAAAGGTCTATATCGAAGTATCAGCGAGATAAAAATATTATTCAGTCTTACCCTGATAGTAATTAGAAATAAAATACTTTAAAAAATAAAATTAAGAATTCTGTACTAAAAAATAAGAAAATAGCATAAACGCAAAAACCGCGCAAAATAATATAAAACAACGCTCTAGAAACAACAAAATAACTCGTTCTAGTGGATTTGGGATGCGTACCAACTACGTCACCATCTCGTTTGACTAGTGCGAATCTAGTTCGTGATACCTACCGTCTATTCTATATACCGTGCAGAGGATCACATCATTCTGTCAGGACGTTGACATTACCGGGTTTGTAACGCAATGAGGAAGGATGGCGAAACGTTCCATTGATTTCGACTTTACCTTACTCCAAATATAGATGGTCATATCTTTACTTGTTGTCGGTATAGTCGAAACCCCGATGTTATATTACATGAATCTGCTGTCGCTGTGTCAGCTTCGTTGTTTGTACCAATATTGCGATGTTCGGGTATCCACGCGAGCACAATTTGTCACTAATAAGTAAACGATTATTCTAATATAGTTTTCGCAAACTTATGCTTCTAACTGAACTGAGAGAATCTGTGCAGATTAATATGTCATGCTTTAGCTCCGATTCTATCAATTGCGCAAGAGATTGCATATAACTCTGCCGACAGTCTACTTGGACGTAAATTATAATTAATTATAGATTACTAAACATTTTATATCGTTGTTTACAGAAATAAAACTGCCGCGCAATTAATTAACGATGAATAAAATGAACATAAACTTTAACGACCATATAAAATTGATTCGTTGTTTAATTGTGGGAAATTAATTATTATATCGAAATGATTAGTAAAATATAAATTAATTTATTTATAATATTAACATCTGAGGATCTCTAAATCCGTCATTGGACATATACACGAACCTGCACAAATTATATATATATATATATATATATATATATATATATATATATATATATATGTATTACATGTGTATATAGTACGTAAACAATTAGATTTTTGTATATATAAAAAAAAAGAAAAAACAGTTAAATCTTACCGCAACTATATTCGATCGTCGATTATAAAGCAATATTTCAATATTATCGATAAATATTAATCGACACGAACGCTCGATAATAGTGTCGGCACGTATCGATCGATTATTATTGTCGTACGGCTTAAACCACGTTAGCAGGCATAGTAGTCAGTATCGATAGTCGGCTATAAATAGTGTCGAATCGTCATAATAATCGATGTAAAGAACGACAAGGTTAACGATATCGAAAACTGCGACAATCGTAACCTCGAACTAGATGACGACTCATTACAATGGTCGAGATTACAAGCGTACGGGTCGATGACGGATTTATATCTAGTCAACAGGTAATCCAATGAGCATAAACCGTTAGTGCAACCCGGAATACTTAACACATCTTCATTCAGATAGAACGCTACCATGTTGTCCTTCATTCGCGAATTATTTTCACATCTGCGTGAATTTAGAAAGTAAATGTAAAAATATAATATTATATTGATCTATTTACCTATTAAATCAATATACATATATATATATATATATATATATATATATATATATATATATATATATAAATATATTATATATGTTATATATTATTATTATTATTAAATTTATATATATATATATAAATATTATATATGTTATATATTATTATTATTAAATTAATGCATATGTATATAATTATTGATTGATGTAGTAAGTTCTTATATCAATGCGTCTAATACTTCAAGTTATTGCCCGCGTGCTTCCAATTAATTTATATATCGAAAAAAGGTATTTAATATTTATTAATAGAGGATAAGAATGTGGTAACATCGATAAAATATAACTTAATGAAATAAAAGCAACCATCTTCAAAGAATACCGAACAAAAGTGTTAAAAATCCAATTGTTTTTCTACAGAAAAATATTTAACACAGAAGCGCATGAAATGGCTGGCATATGTGATGCGCATGTGAAATGAATGCATATTCAAAATGACGTTGTACGGCGTATTATACCTGCGGATGCCCGAAACTTCGTTAGAATGATGTTGTAGCGCGAAACCTGAAGATAGTAAAGACGACTCCGACATCTGTCGTATGGGAAATTGCGACGCAAAATCGCCCCAAATGGACAGCATTAGTTAAGAAAATTGTTACAAGCAAGAAACCAGCTGTAAAGTTAAAAACGAAGACGGCCCTAGAATCTTGTCCGTTAACCGCCTAATTTTATTTGGGCATTTACATGACACCTCCTGGCTGGAGTTCAAAAAAGGTCTTGGACCGGGAATGTATGGCGGCCGGCAATACATAGCCAAGTGACACATATTCATTCGAAGGATCATATGAAGTAAAATTAATTGCTTTTGGGTCTAAAGCAATAAATTATAACACTTTTTGGTATTTCGGCGAATACCCGCTTGGCCCAACTTAGTTCGTCACCACAATTACACATTCAAGTCAAGTGTAGCGGATGTAAATTTACCACAACACATGGAATAGGACTTATATCCTATAAACGGCATCGTCATTAGCAGATTAAACCGCACCCTAATTAGAGGATAACCTCGTACTCGAAAACGAGTGAGGAGTAGAAGATATATATATATATATATATATATATATATATATATATATATAAATATACAATAGACGAATAGCGTAAAAGTATATTATTCCTTTTTTTTTTTTTTTTGAGTGTTTAGTTTCAGATTTTGTCCTCCCGCATTTATTCGATAAAATGATGTTTATATTACGATGGCCGCAATTACTTCATTTAATTCTTATTTTGTTTGCTTCTAAATATTAATCGTTTCACTCGACATCGATCTATTAACAATAATCGTGCATGGAAACAAGGGTATACATGTACAGGAATATATGTATAGGTGAATATATGTATATATATATATATATGTTTGTAAGCGTATGAATGTGTTTCAATTGTGAAGAAAGTATTTACATTAATGTATCATTGTAGTAAATTATTCGGATCTTTATCATTCACTTAATTCATAGTTATCGCGCGAACTTCTTAAGTGATCCAATGAAATGAAAACTTTCCATTTACCTATAAAGTACAGCAACGAAATTGGAACCGAATGGCACCATTTTAGATGTTCTCCAGTTTCGGTTTTCCAAATCCTTAAAATTATGATGAAATAAACTGCGGTTATCATTTTTGATTCCGAGTGCCGTTAAAAATTGTAAAAGCGGTCCCATATGCGAGAAATAGATCGTCACCGGTGGGTACAAGTTCGTTTGAGAAGAGCCATCTTCATTAAGCACGCTGTAAAAATTTCCTTTATTAAGAAAAAATGGACATACAGAAAACGTATCAACAGACGACGTTTTTATTTTTATTGAATACTGTTGCTATCGTAATATTTTTTAAAAACATTTGTAAATTCAGAAAGAAGTGCTTGATTATTGTATACATATATTATATATATATATGTGTGTGTGTGTATGTATGGAAGAAATTGAAACTTCCTGGTTATTCGTACTTAAGGTAGTAAATATTACAACGTGTTTCTTCAAAATTTTGACGCTCTTCGGTCAAATATAAAACCGAAAACAGAATAAACGAAAATAGAACCTAGTATAGGAAAAATAAGTCTAACGTAAATTGTTAACCACGTGCGAATAACGGTAGCTTCTTTAACTACAATAGTCCTGAAATCAATATGGCTGCGGCATGTCTTCCACTTCATAAACCGACACTTGCGCAATTATGAGAATTGAACAGTATCAACTTCAATGCAAAAAACAAGGCGTGTGATTGAAGACAATTATTTTCTGAAAACTATCTAAAAGACTCAATGCAACTTTTTATCTGATTGTAAGCCTAGTTACTGGCCTACTGACAGGAGAATATAATATGATATTTTTGACTTTTTTCAGGAATTGGAACCCCTTATCTTGAAATTGAAAATACGAAACCGTTTCCAGTGATGTAATCGAGAAACAAAATAAATCTACACTCACCAGCAAATTCATCGACTGGGAAATACTTCGTGTAGAAGTTGATTAGCGTATAAATTTTTAGAATAGTACTTAAAATTCCGATGGAAATAGTCGCAGAGTACAGTACTCATTGAGGTAATTGGTGAGGACTTCATTGTCGTTATTTTGTATGAAAAAAACTTATCCTCTTGAAATTCGTCTTATAATTTCTGAACGTAGGAAAATACAATGTGAATGGTATAAATCCAGAAGTTCATAACGAACCGTCTTAATAAAATTATCAAACACGTTAAGCGTAAAACGTTTGTGTATCATCTGCAGCAGCTCCGATAAAGACTACTCTCTCCCAAGGAGGCTACACGCAGATTAAAACGACCACTCGATTGCGTACCACCTATTCTGGACGAAGATGGTATAGGAGCTAGGCAAAACTCTGAAAAACCTGAAATGTACGCTCGGTACTTTTTAAAGATTTTCGAACCATAATAAAATATAGAATATTCAGTCTGTTATCAACAGGATAATATTAGTAAGCGTTTTTCTCTATTAGCGGTAACTTATGAAATTGATAAATATTTAAACTCAAAAAATAAAAGGTTCCCGGTATTGATGAGATTTTACCTCAGTCTTAAAAGACTACAGTGAAAAGCTATTGTTTTCATTACGTATATCTACGATGCTAGTCTAAATAGCTCTGAAAGCTGTCGAAATCATGATGCTGAAAACACATTGGGTAAACCAGCAGAAGGAATGGTTTCTTATCGTTCAGTATTTCTGCTAGCTTCAATGGCTAACCTATACAAGAAGTTCATACTAAAACGATTGAAACTATTGATCGTCCTACCGGATCATCAATTTTATTTCGGAGGTCAACATTTCACTATTGACCAGTTTCATATCGTGATTCAAATAATTCAGGAAACCTTCGAGAAAAAGAAATATTACTCAGCGGCGTTCTTTGATGTTGCACAAACTTTGGAAGCAGTGTGGCATGCGGTATGAGTGTGTCTCTTCAAAAAGGAGCACCCTTTTGCCAGATAACTTTTGTAATCTGCTGGCATCATTCCATTCGGGAAGACAGTTTTAGGTCGCACACGGAGATACTAAATATTCGTCCTATTCAAGTGTCCACTTCGAAGATATACGTCGCTTAACACGACTTAATGCGATATTTACAGCTACCGTTATTTATAGAGATTTTAGTCAGTGGATGAAATTACCGCACACATGTTTTCTTTTTATATTTTACTTTACAATTTAAGCAATTACTTAACTAATTTAACTATTTAGTTAGGCTTGTGTTATATATATTATAAATATGTATGTATGTATGTATATATACATTTTTAAAAATACAAAAAGGGTCTTCTAAGAATTATTTGACGTATCACGAAGACTTAGTGCGATGCCTGTCAATCTACGGAATAACCTACAGGTAAATCTTAAATAATAATATTATTAGAATGCAATATTTAATCGGTATCAGTGACGAGATAGTCACTTTTAGAAAACGTTTTTTTTTTTTATATATATATACAAAACAAAAGGAATTAATAAATTTTAACAATTTACCCGAGCCTCTGAAACATATCCTTTACCAAAAAGCAGCCAATGTTGACGTTAATTTCTTTATTACCGTATCCGTTTCTATAGTAATATCTGAGATCATCTAAGAATTCCAGTATCTGTACAAAATAATCGTCGACTTGGTTATTGCATCTGTTATTTTTCCTTCTATCTTACTAATTACATTATCGTCTGTTGAAATACCTATTATTTTATATAATGAGCTTATTGTTTCGATTAACATGATGAGTGATTATATTTTATATTGACTAATTTATCTAATAAGCAATAATAATAAGCGATTTTTTAAAATAAACAACTAGAAAGGAGCTAAAATCGCTGAATTTTTAAAATAAATAATCACACAGCTGTTAAGCCATTATTAAGTGAACATAAAAATGAAATATAAAAATGTATAAATATATACTATTTATAAAAATAAAATACAAAAATATTAATTTAAATATACATATTACAAAAATTAACAAAATGAAAAATTGCTCATTCTGTCAGATTATTTTATAATACTATCATTTTGTAAATTTTTATAAATTGTATATTTAAATTAAAATTTTTGTATTTTATTTCTATAAATTGTACATATTTTTATATTTTATTTTTACGTTCACTCGATGACGGTTCAACAGACAAAAAGCTTTGTGATATTTTTATTTAAAAAGTTTAGTAATTTTAACAGTTTTCTTGTTGTTTAATAATAATAAAAATAATCAAATCAAATCGGGTTGTTTTCGGGTCTTTCAGATTTCGTGGACGTGTTTCATAAACACAGCTCTTAAGTTATTCCTACAAAAAAAATCTGGCGAACGCGGCGCCCAAGCAAAATCCGCGCGACGCGACAATATGCGGTTATCAAACGCTTCTTTCCGTACTGCGAGTGTTTCTGCCGAACAGTTAACGTCGCACCATCTTGTTGAAACCGTGTATGGTCCAGACGACGATGACGACGAAGTGAGGGAAGCAAAAACGAGGTTATCATCTCGATATAGCGCGTTCCGTTGACAGTACCAGTGAAGAAATATGGCCCCACGGGTACGAATCGTTTTTTTTTCCGTTACAGAAGCTGTCTCTCGAAATTTCTCAGCCCGCCTTAAAATTGAATTGCGAGATGGTACAGGTTTACACCGTGTAACTTTGAAACCTTTCGTGATCTATTGAATGCTATGCTTACAACTAATCACCCTAGAGCCATCCACTCTTATCCTTTTCTTGGATTTTTTTTTATACAATAGAAAGAAGCAGGTCGTGGCTACATAATAAATAGTCCACCATTTTACTCTCGCCGCGTCCAGATATCCTTAATTAATTCTTAAATATCTACAATACTCCACATACCGACCTCAAAAATTTAGATGCAATTCACTGCAAGAAGTGTAATTCGATGACCAAATTGCAGTACAAGCCGTCCTTAAATATCTCCAAACTATAGGCGCAATCACCGTATAACACCCAATAATTACTTTCGGCTGCTCCTGGCCGTAACAGCAGTACATAGTACATCTCCTCCCAAAAAAATATCGTAAACACGTCTTTTTAAATGAGTATTAACGATAATGTACTCGATTAAATTAATTAAATAATTATTCGAAATAAAGAACGGAAAATAAAAAATTAAAAATAAAAATTTTAATATTTCGTACTTTTAAATCTTCCGCGGTAAACGGTGCGCAAAACGGTGATTTTGAAGAAAAGTACCACGTTGTCTCGTAACTGCAAATTTCGTACATCGCAAATAATTCGCCTATGCGCCGAATGAAGAAGCGTTATTATTAAACTATCGCGTGGAAATAATAAATTCACTTACTAAATATTATTACCAATATCGCCAATAAATTGCATTTCAGTTTCCCGTTATAACTACTATGTAAATACATAGAAATTATATATATATATATATATATATATATTTGTGGGTCTGTATGCAAGTGCAGATATATATCAATGTCAACGTCCGCTGCTTTGTTGCCTAACGTCATGACTAGTCCAACATTACGTTATTTTTCATATAAAATGGGTTAGCATCGTCGTTCTCGAGTTATATGACGATGAAAATCTTTATTGCCGTGAGCTGAGATTGAACACCCGCCCGTGGGTTACCAATAATGCCATCACGCTATAAAAATTGATATATATATATATGTATATATGTTTCTTCTCCATCGTTCGTTATCGTATCCGGATGTCGTGATCTTGTGTAATGCTGGTTACCAGACGTATCAATCCTGCGTTAGATTTATAATTTGTTCTAAATCGAATCCACCTATTTTCGATAACAGGTCTACTACCTTTTTCTTCTATTGATCTTTTCCTACAGTATCATTTTCTTCTTCTCATTTGCGTGTACTGTACGGCCGAAAATCTTTTAATAGAGTTGGTAATAATCGCTACCTGGCTTCAATCTTTAGCTTCTTTAAAACGGAATCATTTGTTCCGTGAGGCGTTAATGGAATCCTTAGAATGTTTTTATATCCATTCATTTTAAAATCTTCGATTTTATTCCTGATCGATTTGTTAATCGGCCAGATTTCAGAACAGTATATGATATAGTAATTTATATTTAAAAAGTGTCGAATTTATAAGTTTAAATCATTAATTATCTTTAATAGTATTTCAGATGAAGGAAATCTAATAATAATAATAATAAACAACAATATAAATAAAAGTTGATAAAAATAAAAAGATAAATATACACAATTAGTTACAGCTATTCACCCAATAACAATCATACACACTCATCTAAAAAACAAAAACAATAAATACGTTTATAAGGCGGCCTTTTAAAATTAATTAATGATACATCGTTCTTACTGTATTTTTTTTTTTAATAGTAAGTAATAAGAATTAAATTATCATAAATTATGCTGATTTCTGTCACAATCGTTATTGTTGTTTACCTTAGTTCATAAAAAACCCACTTCATATATTTCATTAATCTTTAATGTTTAGATTGTAATATTGATTTTTTTCGACGATTATAACGGATTAGATATATTCTCTACCATATTCATTATCGATTTATTTAATAACCATATCGGTTTGAAAGTAGATGTGTTATGGTTGCTTATAATCATAAATTGTTTATTATATTTCTTTTGTATCTTTAACCTGAAGGTAGTGTGAACACTGAAAAACTTTGTTAACGATTCATTTATGCTTGTAACGATATATATATATATATATATATATATATATATATATATATATACATACATATATACATATATATATATATAATGTCGCGATAGCGTAGTCGTTAGAGTGCTCTACCATAAACTCTCGATGGTCGAGAATTCGAAACCAACTCGAGACGTAGAAAGTTTTCCATCATTATGGAATTCTTAATTAACACGGAGAAGGCAGTGACAACCCACTCCGTATAACATCATATGCGTGCGCATTTCCGTTGAATATAAATAGTGTCTTGAATGCTAGTCCATTTTGTATGTAAAAATAAACGTACAATGGCTAGTCACAACAATACTATAATGATGAAGATATATATATATCATCATCGTCATATTATTTATTACTATAACTCATCGTACATTATTTTCACATACAAATTGGGATAGTATTCAAGATACCAATTATATTAAAATTCAAATTGTCTGTGTGTGGATACGTGAATGACATGTAAATAATTTTATAAATCATCGGTTCCGTATTCTATGACGTATTTTCAATTAACGAAAGAACGACTTTTCTATTGATCATTTTAAAATCTTCTTCTTAGGCTATTTCTAATAATTTCCCTCCTTAAAGAGTACACCGATATCGTTGATGTTACTCCATTCCTCGATGTTTTTTATTCATGAATTTCTTCTTCTATCAACTGATTTTCTACCATGAATTCTTCCTTCTAGTATTAGACGCAAAATGTCATATTTTTTCCTCTTAGAATATGAGTTAGATATGCAATTTTTTTTTTTTTTAATATTTTTTATGAGCTCCCCAGTTCTTTTCAATACTTTATTATTTGAAACTTTTCGGCCCCTGCAATTCTTAGTAGCCTTCGTAAAAGCCACATTTCTGTAACCTCAGGACTAACGGTCATGCAACGTCCACGTTTCCACTCCGTAAGTACCGGAATAACGTAGCGGTCTATCAGTTTTAGTTTCAGCTGGAGTAACGAATCATTAGGGAGCATAAAAAAATCGTCGCATTTACTTACGATATAAATCAATAAGAATATATACGATATTTTACAGTTTACTCACTAAATGTCAAATTTTCGTGGAAACCCAATCGTCTACTAACCCGAAATATCACTTCCTTCATTTGTGAGCCGTTCTTAAACGATTCCTGTTCGTAAAACGTACGTGGATCGCTCATAAGTTTCAACCATTTTTTACATACATTTTCGGTCTGCGTACGAACAAAATCAAAAGAATTATACGCTACACAAATCGGTTAATTTCATGCAGACGTTTTCATTTTTTCAATAGTAGCTCTTTTGAGAATCATCTTCCTTAAATCGTGTTTATCTTTAAAAAAATCAGCTTGTTCGTATATCTTTTTAAGAGACTTTCCGTTGTATTTTAGCTCACACGTACCACTAATGATGAGTATTTGTAGTAATTTTCACTCAATATGCGAATTCGAATAAAGTTTGAAATATAAATTCTAGAAAATTCGTTTTTAAACGATACTTTTTATCTGAATTTACTAACGGTCGTTCATACATAAACACACACATATATATTATAATCATTAACGGTTTTCTGTCTGTTTGACCACGAATGTTATTCTCCATTTCTATCGCATTTGGACTTTTTTCTACATCTATTCTTGTTCTGATCATTCCTCACCTTACTTCCCCTTTTTCCTTCTATTCTACCCTCTACGAACAGTTCCTTCTTAACATCTGTCCTATCTAAACGAAATGGAATATAGTATTATTATTTTCGTTTGGTTCTAGTTCTACAAAGTGACCTTTATCAGCCAGCGTGCTAATTTGATATGATCCCTGTCAACCGATGGATGAATGTTTTTAACACAACTTGATATGCTCTTTCCTGTTATATCTGTGATACGTGTGGTATTGAAGGGAATCCAGCATTTTTATTATAGACCGAAAATGTTCAATACTGTCGACAATAACGCGCGTGTACAAAAGTGAGTGTGCAGATTACGGTGAGGGTTATATGAAATACAAGAACTAGATAAATACGCGGTTATTATAGAATATATATATACGTATAATGAACTGATAAATAATATAATATAAGACAAGATAAAGAAATAGTAAAAATGGTTCAATCTCACCCGTGGTCTGAAATAATAAGAAAAAAGAAATAAAATGACACGATTATCGATTAACGGAAACCATACGATATGTAAACGCAGGATGCAACACAAAAGACCGCGATACCAATTATTCGTCAAAATGCCATGTTTCCGTGCATTATATTCGGAATATATTGATTTTTTCTATCCTGTTCAACATCGCCATTAACGACTTAGTTGGCGCAATACGTCCCCGGTGTTAGTGTTTATTATTTGTTGATGATTTCATGATTTTTTCGAGCTGCTGAACTGTCACTGTAGGTCAAAATGTTCTTCAGGAACGTACTTCACCTGGTGTACAGATAACGGCCTGTATTTTTCTAACATCGAGTCTATTATAATGCATTCTTTTCTGTGTTCGGAAATGCTCCCGAAAAAAAAATATATATATTCACAGTGATGTTCCTCTTTGCATTCTATGTGCGATTGCTGATAAATTTCTTTATAAAATCTAGCGCGTCTCACTTCACTCTATCGCATCTTCCGCCGTAAGATGCTCTGACACAATTCAATTTCACTTCAGAAATATCTTAAAAGCCGTACAGAAGCACCAGCCGCGATTAATCCATCACTATACAGCAGAAATGAGTGCACAATCCGATCAAGCTTGAACTTCATCTTTATTATCTGAAGAAAAATGGCGCTTTTAGACTATTTTAGGCGCACCTCTTGTTCATTTATGCCTTGGTTGGCTGTCATTAAAAATGGAATAGTCTTTGTTCGCTACGCACGTCCGCAATACTTTACTGTTCTGTCTGCCGAATGACATGCGATATACCTTACAGTCGGGGATTTTACAAGCGACACATCTTCATCAATTAGACTTAATGGTAACGAACTGCCTGATAGAGCAGCCAAGGATGCAATGATATTTTGCGCGATACATCAAGAAGGGAACTATATCTGTTGGAACAAAAATGACGTTCTGTCCCTTCAACCAATAAATCGCGTTCGGTTAAGTCAACAATACGACCGTGAAATGTAAACATACGGGGGTTCCCCAAAGACCACGTGGTCATTATTCGACATCGACTCGGTCATTTAAAGCACCTCCTGCAGCGGAATGATCCATCTCAGTATGTCTTGTACAGCGTCACTCTTACTCACATCCTCGTCATTTGACCGAATATTCCTTCCAGAGTTGAACCTCCCGACTTCTTTTTCATTTCTCGCAGTTATAAGTCTATTGGTCTTAATGAAATTATATAATTAACGCGCATCCGAGGAGGTAGAATCCACAACATGTTGGTTCAAGTTATAGCGTATTCGATAAAAGTTCAGAAAATGGATTATATCTATTCTTGTATTTGAGGAAGAACCAAATATGATGTTCGATATTGTTTTCCATACTGCACACTTTAAAAAATGCACTTCTGACGATGCCTAACTTGGCAAGATGACCAGAGGTACAAAAGAACAGAGACAAAATATTTATGAGGGTGATCTTCGTGTTTAACCCAAATTTTTTTACAACTTTCGTTTGATTTAAATTTTGCTATTTATTATTTACCGTTGTCTCGATGTCTGATCAAGCAAACGCACCTGTTATCTCATTCGAAATATCGTAATTCATTTATTTATATTCCAAGTTTCCGCCATCATATAACGCTATAGACCGTACATACTCTTTCAATAATCGTTTCGTTCGATGGCGTTGACTCTTGCCTTAATATACGTTGTTTGTTTCTAAACACAACCTTCCCAAATCCGATGCGAGTGCAAATTTCTGTGTCACGATATAAATATTTTGAAACAATTTGTCCAATTTTAAATTACATTCACAAATTCTTGCTGGCGTGATTAATCGATATCGATAATTGTCTACGGTTTACGTGCGGTAAATAAAGAAATAAATAATAACTGAAGTAAAAACAAAAATGAACTACACGCGTAATAATGAAAATAAGAATTTATATTATAGTACGTCTACTAATTCTTCTGGCGCTAACTTGTACGAAACAAATTATTACGACTATTGACGAAAGATAGCGTTAAAAAATGTTAAATAACGTCGGTAGATTTGTTAAATTTTTTGTTAATCGATACAGTAGAACAATTTTCGGTTTTCGCTACTCGTCTTGTCGCGTCGAGTAATCAAAATGCGCCAATTTTGTAAACTATTACTTTGCCGGCAGATTATAAACTCGATTTGTACTCGTTCAACTGTGGATTATGTCTAAAAGTCAAGTCGCAACGAGATCCAATCGAAGTAAATATTATGCCGCGTGTTGCTCATTCTTACGCGACATAATGCATAGAGATCTCGGTGTGATGTCGACAACGTTATCAGGTAGTTGGCAAGTTAGCGTAAGAAGCGTCTTCGGAAATATATAAAATGGGAAGACTGTTCACCTTTTCGATCCGGAGCTAGATGTCACTAACTGTCAAGGCACCCTTTTACGTCTCTTAATCGTTAAGTGACGTTCGTATTGTTAATGAAGTTACTTATTTAACTTTAATTCAATTCATTAATTACAACAATAACAAAAAAACACTTTGCATGAAACTCTTATACGAGCTAAGTTGACAATGATTAAAATTCGTCTTTATAACACTCGTTGTACTATAATTAACGTTTAAAAAGCTAGATAAAAAAATTATCTTACATGCAACAGCGCATCGTTCCGCGAGGGCGTTAGTCCTCGAAATGACGCGTCTGAAAAGAATAGTCCGTTCGCAAATGCAACGGCACTTTCTATAGCTCTCTTTTCAGATGTACTCTGAAACTGTCGGTATTTCAACATTATTATATGAAACGCTTTATGCAACATAATGGAGATATTTCTTATGTAAAGATACACAATTTCATATTGGAAGAGGGCTCGGCGGTCGCACTATCTCCGTTTCAACGACTACTGCGTAGAATGAATAATGAGGAAGTCAACGGAAGGATCTTAAGGTGGAATTACAATTGATAGCGGAAAATTTTGAAACCTTCTATCGGATGATATAATACTCATAATCAAATCTGAAGATAAAATGGCGGAACTTTCGAGAGAAATAGAATCTTCCGGTAAAGAAGTTTAGTACTAAATAGATCGGAACGCTCTTTAATAATGACTATTCTAAATCGCTAGAAAGAAACGGGAAAAGTGATATATTAAAAGGCCGGTATGAAATAGAAATAACGAACTGTCAGGATTTAGTGAAAAGACAATCGCATTACCGTAGGAAAAAAATTCTATCGCACCGTATGCCGCTTAGCCTTAAACGATGGATATCAAAAGCGCGTTGATGCTTTAGAAGCGGCACGCTGTCGTAGAATGTTACGAATTCCGCGAACAGCGAAGAAAGCATCGATTCCGAAAAGAAGAATATACGGAAACATGTTGAAAATATTCGGTCATATTATAAAAGATTTGATGGAATTAAAAAATTAATTATCGAATGAAAACCATGTAGCAAAACCGGTATATAGACTAAATAAAAATTAAAATGAGTCTAACAATTAAGGAGGTGATGATTATGATAGACAGGGCGCATAAAGTTACGATTCAAAAATCACGACGTTATACGAACAAACGATTATGATTTTATATACATATATATGTGTGTGTGTCATAAAAATAAATAACATAACATAAATTAATATTAATAATAATAATAAAGCTCCGTGAACTCGAAATTTCACGATTCTTACCAACTTGAATACGACGCATCCTGCAAAAGCCAGCACGAGCTGATTTGGCATTGCTTTTCCTGGCTTCATTACTTTCCTAGCAATCTTGGATTCATTTGCACGTCGAAAATTACTCATACCTTGTGGAATTCGAACTCAAGTCGTGCACCGCTCAAGTATTATCGTTACGCTCCGAGGCACATAAATTAACAATAATTAATAAGATAAGTAGCTAATAAATAAATTCAATCGTAATACCTCGAATATATCCGTTGAGAATGATCGGTTTAATAAACTTGGAAACGATTTTTTCATTCTGACGGCGTGATCGTTTATCTCTTTTTGACCACGACTAGTTAAATCGTGATCTAAATCGGCTGTTAGGTTATGAATCCAATTTTTAAAATTTTGAATATCTTTTTCACAAATATTACCTTTGACAGAAATTAAAAAAAAAAATACATATCAAATTAAGACAGACAAATAAGAGTGGTACGAAATATATATATAAAAAAAAAATATATAATTTTTTCTGTATTTTTGTCTCGTAATTTACATTCATTGCTTACGACTACGCCAACCGGCAGCAATCTTCACAACGGGTCATTCGAAGATATACATGAAGTTTCCGACGCAGCCCCGATATGGTTGCGTGGCGTAGATATAGTTTGGTAATCCCGCATCCGAATTCTAAAAAAGTGAGTCTATGAGCGGGCGAGAGATTTTGTATACAAAATAATTAACAAAAAAAAAAAAAAGAAGAAAGCGAGTTAAATGTGCATTGACAAAAACACATGTATCAAAAAATCGACATCTGTGAACAGAATATCTGTCAAAAAATGTAACAAAAAATTGTGGCTGCTCAAAAAAAAAATAATAATAATATTACAATTTTGTGAGCGAGATTTGATTGTGAACAAAGAGGGGGATAAAATGTAAACATGTCGAAGATATCGTAAGTACAATAAAAAGAAGTAGTTGAAGGTATCGCAAAGAATTTGAAAAACTGGATACGAAAAGCCTACTAAGAAAACGGTTTCAAAATGCTTTAAAAGAGAAAAATACTAGTCGACCGGTTGTGAAAAGTCGAAAAAGGTATTAAAAATTGAATATTTCGGAAGATGATGTGACGAATAAAAATATATATAAAAGTAAAATTAATACATTCTAGGATTTTAAATAAAATGAGCAGAAAAAATTGAAGCCAACCAAACAGATGAAGAAAGAAAAGCGTAATAATTAAACAATACCGAAGTATTTACACTAGTTAAATTTAGAGTTAAGAATTAAATTTAAATACCGATGAAACGAAAAGAAAATTATAAAGAAATAATTGCAAGATAATATTATTGAAACCCACCTGTTCGAGAAAAGGTGAAATCCCATCGTGCGGATAGTATATTTACAGCATTTGATTTGAACATCTTGGATAAGTAAATATAGAAATTACGTCATATCGCGTTCGGTTATACTATAATTTAGTTCCTGAATTCATTCAATAATATTGGGATGGTTCAATGTAGACATAATTTTTTTTTTTATTTATCCTATCAATTACGCGCTTAATTTAAAGTACAAATATATTAGTATTAAGAAAAATTTATCCTTATTACAAATTTTGACAGCCAATCTGCTGCACCTTCCTCAAGTGAGTGTAACCCATTCAGTCCTTTAAGCTATTTTACACGAATTAAATCGTTTGGATCTCTCCACAGCTCCGATTCTGACAGTTTCCATTTGTTCATTAAATACTTGCAACGACCTTGGTTGCTTCTGGCGAGATTTAATATTATATTTTTCTGTTTTTGAAATTAGTTTTTGTTCGAGTTACAAATAAAACTTTGAATCGAAGTTCGGGGTTAAATTTTCTCGTAGCTGGTGATTGCAATTGTTCTAAAAGTTTTATTTAGAATCTTCGAATTAACGTTAAACCATTCAAATTTCTTAGCTTCGATATAGCAATTTCAGAAGTTGTAAAATTCTCGTTGTAGTATAAAAACGAGTTGTTAACGCTAATTTCAAGCTTATTTTTATCAATTTTATAACCTTTAGAAAACAGATGAATGAGTTTTCTTATTTATAAATTATTTATGTATGAAAAGTCTATTCGAAAAGACTAAATTTTCTTTCGCTTTTCAGTTTCTTGTAACTCATGTTCTACTGGTCCTCGTCATCCGATGCTACTAGCTTTTCCCGATGTTTAGATTTCTCAACTTTTCCGTTGTTAAAAAGATAAAAGTTCAAATGAACGTTATAGAACGTGATAGGTATTTAAAAGACTACATCTTCTTCATATACCATCTCCATTACGAAGATTGGCCATCAATTTGGCTAGAATTTTTTTCTGCGCAACAGTCACTAGTAATTAAATAGACGAACAGCCAAACTAGTGTCGTAAGTCTCCCATCCATGAATTTTGTTCACTTATCGGCGATTTTGCCTTCTATAATATTCAGAAATATTTCATACTGAGATCCCCTCAGAATGTGTGCTAAGTATCGCAGCTTCCTTTCTCGAGTACCGATTAGTAATTCCGGATGCTTTTTATTTATTTTATTAAGAACTTCTGATTTTTTGTATCCAAGGAATTTTTATATAGGTACATCTCAAAAGCTCCAATGCGCTTTTCAAGTCTAGAATACAGCGTCCAGCTTTCGCAGCCGTATAGAAAAAAACACATAGCAAATTCTGAATCATAGGTCTAAATTGAGATCTTTTCTAGCCAGCACGTTCTTCTGTATAGACTATATAAATTTTGGTACTATTGATCACGATAGATAGCAGACCGACGTCAATAAGATTATATTAATTACTAAAAATAGCGATAAAGCAAAAATGTACCAATATATATATATATATATATATATATATATATATATATATATATATATATATATATATATATAGAGAGAGAGAGAGAGAGAGAGAGAGGAAAACAAGAGTCCAGTACGTTCTTTATAGACCAATGCAGAGTACACTTTTCATTTACATCTCGATAATTCTTATTTATAAATATACAATGGTCAAACGGATTCGTTCTATTTGTATATAAATTCAGTTTGAATATTTTTTAACATTATTAAATTAACTGTTTATCGAAATTAGTTTTTAAAGAGAATTTATTTATAATTAACTGAATAAATTTGCGAACATAAAAAAATACCCGAAATGCTTATTTCTCGCATATTTTTCATTTTTTCTTGGCTTCGTGTATATCGTATATATCACTGATGCGTACGAGTATGTAAATAAATATAATGATATGATCAATTTTTAAGCACGCAACCGCGCACTTGACGTTTTTTACAAATTTGATAATAATTATCGTTATTCGCTTATTTCTAATAATTAATTATTACAGTATGTTTTTCCCATTTTGGATATATATATATATATATATATATATATATATATATATATATATATATATATATATATATATAAATTACATTTTTATACGTGGTGATGTTTTGTAACCAGTGAAAAAAACACGTGATAGTGTATCAAAATTATTGCTCTTTAATTAAAGACGTATCACCAAGAAAGCACCAAAGAAATATTTTGTTACATATATTTATTATTTGCGTTTTTGCAAACACACAAATTTGGAAATAATCTGCAAAGTACGGACAAAAACAAAGCTGGAACAAATGGAAGTAGGGACAGTCTCACGTCCAACAGTGACCGATCTAGGCTAAATAAATAAAACATAAATTATGTAATACGTATATGTCTGCATACATTTTGTTCTTTAATCGTAACCCGCTAAAGGAATGTTATATATATGTGTGTGTATTAATGTGTGTATCATCATGCTCACATACACGTGTATGCGAGATTTTCATTTTATTTTATATATGGTTTGTTTAAAACTTAAAATGTTTAGAACGCAAAATTTCGCTTACCGAGTTTTTGTTCGTAATGCTGAACGATCTTGTCGCGCAAACTTGTCGTTATTTTCATATCGTTCATTTCGTTTTTACCGGGATATCGTGTACCGTGCCTGCCGAACATCCATAATTTTATCGGAACGCATTCTGCAGCATAATGCAATGTCAAAATCATTATCATTCTGAATGTAGAGTTCGAACATATAATATATAATTATATACAACGCCATGATTTTTAAAGAAAATACCTACTTAAAAGAAAGTACGAGACATGTCTCATTAAACACACCAACTAAAAAAATGAGTAAATACATCGTTACTCCTAGAATAAAAAATAAATGTTAAATCTCATATTTATAATCATATTTTTTTTTTTTTAGAATGCGTTTAGAATTTATTTATATAATCATCTGGACTTAGACTAATAATGAAATGAATTAGTTGTTTCACATTTATCGTGAAATAATTCAATTTTTCCGTATTGTGAACGTTTTCGATCGTCTTGTTGTGTAAAAAGTATAAATATCTTCATATTTTCTGATTTTTTTAATTAAAAATTTATTCTTTCAGATATATATATCGATTATTTTAACGCAGTATAGCATTAGCGCCGAATGTCGACGTTATCATCTGCTGCTCCTTTTGTTCTTGCGAACAGTTTACGTCACGTATTCCACAGTCATTTTTGTTCACTCCTATTTTTTTTTTTTTAATTTTTTTTTTATGTCACGCCGGTCTTTGGACTACAATTGACAATGATAATATTCGACACATTTTCTTAATAACTTAAGCGTAAAAAATTTTATTACGTATTTTCCCATTGGAAAAGAGGTCTGCATATATTATTTCCATGGTTTCATGGTATGACGATTAGTTTTCTGGAACTATAATGATTAATAGCACTGCCAGCGATCGTTGAACCATAACCGAAGTAGGCTGCCGTATACAATTAGTAGTTATCCGGTATCGAGGATATTTTGAGTCCATTTTCTTTTCAATCTACGTAGATTGCTAGACAACACTGGTTTATTTGAACATTCGGATTGTTTTTCAACTCGCTAAAAAACTTCTTGTAACGATTTCTCTAGTACTCACATACATATTTCTAAATCATGATGTGATATTCGAAACAAAATATGGACCATTAGCTATTGAGCGGAGTATCTTCGACCGTAGTTGTTGAAGTCTGTTTAAGTTCGATTTGGCCGATGTGTGTCATAAATCTCCAGGCCATATCTCCATATAGGAGCCAGCACAGCTAAATAAACCATTCTTTTACAGAGTAAACTCGATGCTGATTTTCTTCGCATTATACATTGCAGGCTGTTGAGTCTTGATTTAATTATTTGGCAATCTTAAATTGAATTCTTTTCATGTCCGAAACTACAACACGTTTGTACCGTAACCATAATATTCAAGCGGCTTGCGCTCTATAACGTGCTTACTCAATCATTTCTCGGCACATTACGTTTGTAATAGAAAGCAGTTGATTCAACAGAGTAGTTACAGAATGCTCTTCTGAATACTTTTTTACGTGATACCATCCAATCAATCCGAGAATTCTTCGAACAATTTACTGATCCAACCTCCCCTCGTTCCTCCTATACTATTCCTTTCGTACACCGATATTTTAGTCCTCTTTCAGATATACCGAAGGATATCGAAGAAATATACAAAAAATTGATGTCTAGAACAATTTAAGTTTAAGGCAACGAACCGTACAAGAGAAGCAGCATTATATGTATATGTTTGAAATTTCAACCATCTCAAGGTTTTTATTAATCAAAATAAGTTCAGAATTGTTATTCTGTATAGATAGTGTTCAACTTTATTTTCACATCTCGTGTATTATGTAGAATAACGTTTTTTCATTTTAGTTCCTCTCTAAATATATACAACTTTTATTAATTTACATAATTAGTCATTTGCATCGTTGATTGAATTTCGATTGACTTACCCTTCCATCATTCTGGTTTTCGCTGTGCGTGCATGCCATTGGTTTTTTATGTGTATCCCGTTTTGATATATTTGATTTATCCGCCAAATAACTGATGAATGTTTGTTACTTTATTGTTCGATAATGATAACTTGACTTTTTCTCGCTTTATTTAATATTCTAAATTTCTTTGATTTCCGATCTGCTCGATTCTTACAATCACTGTTCACTTTTACTACATTCCAGTATTCGAGAGCATTTAAAACATCCCGTCGATATATTTCTTTCAGTACGTCGGCAACCTTTGCTTAGAACTTATCTCAGTTAATGCAATAAGATCGTAAATTCCGAGTTGACGGGCCATAATATTATTTTTAGTCGATAATGTAATTTTCACGAAGCTATTGGCATTTCCTTCCCAAGTTTGTGATGACGTAATCGATCATATTTATCACTTTTGAATGAACTTTCAATTATAATAATCAAAATAATCCGCTCCGGTTTTTGAAGGTGGCAATACGAACAGGTTCTGACTACTTAATTATTTATAACGATCTCAGTCACAATGCGTACCGGTAATTACATTTTCAGTACAATGTATATCTTACTTGTCGGTGATTTTGATGAATCCGGCAAACTTAATGAATATATATATTTCGTACCTACTTAATTCAAGTAATATATCACCGTTTTTCTGATACTATCTGTAAACGTTCTTATATTCCACGTTAGAAAATACCGTGTTCTTCTCCTAATTGCTCCGATAAAAATGTTTCGTAATAGCTTATGTGTTCATACTTGAAGATCGTCTACCTCGTAAAATGCGGAACTTCATTCTGTATTACGCCGGAGAATTGTTCGCTGCTGGATACACCGGGTTAAATTTGGACCGTAGTGGAAATTTGCATTTATAATTATGCTGCAGACAAACCGCAAGAACTAGTAACATTATACAGACCTATCAGCCTACTACCGACTATGTCAAAATTGCTTGAAAAACTAATTTTGAAAAGAATAAAATCAATTCTTGATGGTAAAAACACGATACCTGATTGGCAATTTGGTTTCAGGAACAAACACAGCACAGTAGAGCAGACTCATCGAATAGTTAACTTAATCAACAGTAGTTTCGAAAACAAAAAAATTTTGTCCTGCGGTGTTCCTCGACATTAAGTTTTTGACAGAGTTTGGCATACGGGTCTATTATACAAGCTAAAACTTAACTCGCCACACCAGTACTATACACTATTACAATCATACTTAACGGATAGATACTTTCAAGTTAATATAAACGGTGCTCGATCACAAATATATGCTATACGCTCGAGTGTGCCTCAAGTGTACTCGGTCCGTTGTTGTACCAGATATATACATATGATTTTCCGGAAAATAGATACACTACTACAGCCATGTTTGCGGACGATACGGCGGTATTATCCACTGACTGTAATCTAACAGTTGCTACCAAGCATCTCCAGAATCATCTTCTGCAACTGGAGAACTGGTTTACACTATGGGAAATGACAGTTAATGAGTCCAAGTCTAATCACCTCCTTTTTACATTAAATAAAAAATTCGCAAATGTGATGATCCAGTTAAATGGAAGAACGATTCCAACAGTAAATAAAATAAAATATTTAGACTGCATTTAGATCAACGTTTGACTTGAAAAGATCATATTCTGGCCAAACGGAAACAACTGGATCTGAAACTTATGAGCTGGTTGGTGAATAAATCCTCATCACTGTCTGTAGAAAATAAACTTCTACCATATAAAGTCATTCTAAAACCAATATGGATGTACGGAATAGAAATCTGGGAAACAGCCAGCGATTCGCGAATAAAAATACTTCAGCGTTTTCAGGCGAAGGTTCTGCGCAACATTGTGGGTGCCCCGTGGTATATTCATAATGACGATCTTCATAAGGATCATGCCAACTGTAAAGGAAACACTCAAAATCCGCCGTGAGAGATATATCCAGCTTTTACAGCACCGTTTAAATTCACTGGCAGCCGATCTCGGGGATAACAGCGTTCAATTTCAACGTCTGAAAAGACTTACGCAAGTAGGAGCTATGTAGCCGATCTGAACTAATGTTTATCAAGTAAAGAATGCCTATCGTTGGTCAGAGTTTAATATTACATTCATCTAATAACAGTGCTACTTATAAAATATTTTTTAAAAAATTTAACGTATATTTTAATTTTTGCGCGCCGTTCTGACTAATATATAAAGAGAACTTGAGCGGCATTATACAATATATTCTATATACGCTGGAAAGATTAAAAAAAAAATGTTTTTGTGTATTTTTCTTGCAACGACTATGGTCGTTTACTATGTAATAAAGATTATTTTATTTTTAACATTCACTAAAAATTTACAATGTAATTCATCATCATCCTCAATCGCTAGGTTGATGGCCAATTTATGCGACCACTGACCTATACATATTTTGTTGAATAGTGTAAGTATACAAAGCAATTATAATATGGCGCTAGAGTTAAACATACATATAACACCCGGGAGAAGTGACTGTAATCGGTTTGTTGTCACGACAACAACGCACTCCCGCGTGTTTTAGTAGCGTACTATATTATTACTAGCGCGCACATGGTGTTGTGAAAATAAAAATAAAATTACATTTACGTGTATGTATAAATATATATGTGTATATAAATATGTATAAATATATATATATATATATATATATATATATATATGTATTTAAGAACATACCAGGTGTGATGGATCGATATGTGCTATTCTGACGAATATAATCGTAACTAGTCGTGATACCGAAATACGAATACGGATTATCTTCATCCGCGTAACAGTATTTCGCGACATCCGTAGATACGTAGTCAACGGGCGTCGCCATCATGAAGAACAACATTCCCGCCCAAAAAGATGAACGAATTTGTTTAATACTCATATTTCTAAATTATAATGTACACATAATTTTATAAACAATTGGAGCAAAAATCAAAAATTTTACATTTATATAGTTTAATTTTAATGTTACAAAATTCAAATACTATAAAATAAAATAAAATACCCGCTTTAAATAACAACCAGTGCGTCGTTTAAATGAAAAATATAGTTCGTCTGTAAAATACACACGCAAATAATTCTTTTATTCTTATAGTATTATATAAATATAGGAGACACAGGCGTTTAGCCAATGCACATAAATCATGATACTAAATGTTATGTACATATATGTACATGTCATCGTCATTATTATTATCAAATCTCTCGAGGGCTTATGCGCATATATGCACTGTCGTTCATATATACATATATATATATATATACATATATATATATATAATATATATATAGTATTTAAATGATTAATTATTTATTTAGCGTAAGCTAACCTTGCGTGTAAAACTAAATAAAGGTGGACGAACGTACTGACGTCATCGTATCGAATTTTCAATTATTACACGAATTATATCGATGGCTAAGGTTAAACCACGAAATACCTCCGCAAATATCGTAATACCTTTTCGTACTTGAACCGATCGACACATGTCAACTATTTATGTCGTTGATGAGTTTATGTGTAATCGCTAATAATCTATGCAGCTTGATTACATAATTACCATATAATCCGAAATCGTCCATGTAGAATAGTAGAATAAGCGGTTTATTTCGTTGACATTTCTAACTTCAAATTGGGTAGTTTGTATTGTGATTATTTGCGAAGTTCTAAAAGAATATTTAATAGCGCACGAAAAACTAGAAATAATTTCGAAATAGACCGTCATCTATGCCGATCGTTCCGGATTTCGTGTCGTACATTAGCAGTTTACGTGTTGCGATTAATTTGTTTATTGCAGGGTCCATTTCGTATATTCGCAATATATCAAATTACGAATGTTTATACTCCCAAAAAAGTGGAATCGAGATGATGACTCAAATAGATGATAAAATGAGCAGTAAAAGAAAGTTTACAGGACATAAGATGCGGTAAGAATGAATATTCTTGCTTGCAATGAGAAACAAATTTGGAGAAAAACCACCATAGGAACGAAAAAGAATGAAAAGCATAACAACAAGATTCGGGAAACGATCACTGTACGAAATAACACACGCATCCAGGAAAAGAGAAGTTTGATTTTATTCAAAGTTGTTGTATGCTATCCTTTGCGAAAAAGATGCAACCGTTATGATGATGAGAAATCTATATTATTATTATTATTATTATTAGCTAATTTACCGACTTTACCGTTTAAAAGAAGATAGTTGGCTCGATTATATTTATTAAAAAATATGAGTAGTTAATTAACAATTATTGAAAATTGCTTGTTTCGTTATTTTTTAAATCTTTAAAACTGATCGAAAAAACCAGGATGGTGGAAACTGAATCAGATTAGAATAACTGATAATTAATCATAATTAACGGATAGGCTCCTATTCCTGTTCCTTGCGATTTTACTAAAGCATTCAGTTAATAAGCGGCATAAAACCGATAATTTCATTTTCGCCCTGTAGGGGCCTGGTGACATTATGAAATTATAGCTTCGACAGTGGAACTTTGTTCGGCCTTGCACCGTTAGTAGCGTTTCGTACATACTCACCCCCTCACTAAGCATAGTTAGTCGACTTCCTAATGAGCTTTGTGATCTTCTACCATTAACTTTTTCGATGCGGCAGTTTTTGAATCCTCTCCACTATTCTCAATAATCACGTCTGTAGGTACGTGAACTTATCGACAACTTATATTCAATCTACGAGTTTTTTGTCTTCTTTCGATTCATAACAATCCTTAATCGTTAATAATTTGCTAGAGTCTATATTTTCGCTGCTTATAGCTACCAAGACGGTGTCATCAACGTATTGGAGATTTGTTATATTATATCCACCAATTAATAAATTCGTTCCAACCATGTGTTATGATATATTCCTTTTATATATTTATATATTTATAAAAGGAATTTTCAGTGTAAAACATCTTTGCCTAATTTCTAGCCTTTCCAGTTTTAAGTCTAGTTTTTTTTTTATACAGGCTCTTAATTAGTGTGAATAATCCGTTTGCAACTGTCACATTAATCATAATTTACTCCACCGAACATAATCAAAAGCTTTACATTATAATCTCATAGAAAATAAACTTAATATTATTAAAAATGAAAGTTCGCTTAGCTTCAAATTAGCAAACTGGAAGCAATTCCGAAATGACATATGCAATAACTTAATTTGCAACCCCCATCTTAATAATAACAATGAAATAAATTTAGCTATTAACCTTCTATTATAGGCCTTGGAATACGGTGCTACGTCATCCATATTAATTAACACAGAAAACAATTATCGTCTTAATATGCCATACGTAATCAAAATTGCAATCACTTTAAAAAATCGTTACAGAAAGTTATATCAAAAAAATAGAATCAACACGTTTGGACCTATTTGTAAATTTCTCTATTATCTATTAAATCGGAAAGTAAAAACTTTATTAATTGAACATAAAAGTGATACATGGAATAAGAACGTTACTAAATTTAAAAGCCAAGGATAATGGAAAGTTACAAGAATAATGAATAAAACACATGGCAGCATCCCACCGCTTGTATCTGGGGGAAATATAGCTTACTCTGATATGAGAAAGTAGAGCTGCTCGCTCAATTTTATTCAGACATACATACACAAAATTACTACTTATCAACAAGCAGCAATCACCGTACGCTAGTCACACGTGCTGTTAATTACTTCCTCAAAAATAGTAAGTCCCTACACCCTGCAGCTTCCCATCTCACTACGCCTAATCAAGTGTGGAAACACATTAAAAAATTAAAAAATAAACTATCCACTTGATAACATTCTAGCTGTTTTATTGAAACACATGCCGCGTAAAAGCGTCATTCTTTTAATAAATATTATTAAATTAGACAAAAATACTTTCCCACTGTATGGAAATCCTCAATTATAATACCTGTAAACCTAACAAAGACATCAGTCATCCTAAAAATATTAAGCCGATTAACTTAACATTAGCAAAATAATTGAAAAGGTGTTGCTAACTAAATTTGCTAATGATAATAATATTTTACCGGATAATCAATTTGGTTTTAGACATAATCTTTCTACAGTGCACGCGGTGGCTACTGTGTGCGACGCAATAACGGAGAAGTTTAATTTAAATGAACATACAGGACTTTTACTCATTGATATGGAAAAAGCCTTTGATACTGTATGGCACTATGGTCTAATTTATAAAATGATAAAACTCCACTTTCATCCTAATCTGATATACCTAGTAAACAGTTATTTAACAAACAGTAAGAATTAAAAAGGATTACTCAGCATCTAAAACCATCCATACAAGGTAGTATATTAGGTCCGTTCTTATTCTTATTATATATCGATGATATTCCTCAATTTAAAGGCTCCATAATATATGCCGATGGCATTGCATTATTAACTTCGTCCTTTAGAGCTATAACTAATAGATTGCAACAAAAGTTTACAATGATCAATTCATTCCTAAACAAATCGCAATTAGCTGTAAATGTTGTTAAAACGGAGGCTATACTCTATTCTCTAAAAGAAATCTATTAAACCTGAAATTACATCGAATAACACAATCATACAATGAAAAGAAAACGTTAAATACCTAGGCCTCGATAAAAAATTAACTTTCGAGAAACACATTAATTATAGTGTTAATAAAACTAGAGCAAGAATGTTTACACTGTTCCTTATTTTCAATAAAAGATCCAAACTAAATTAATTATATATAAGTCAATTATTGAACCACTACTAACCTACGATTGTCCTGTATGGAACTACGTGTCTAAAACTAGATATCAAAAAGTACAATTAATACAGACCAAGTACGCAAAGATACAAGTAATGCATGAAATGTTGAACTTGGACTTCATAGTGAACAGAATATACTCGCAAGTAAATTTTTTCTTAAGATATAAAAAATATAAACACAAGCGTGTCTGAAACATAACTTTCTGTCATAAAAGTGTCAACAATAATATTATGTTAAGTGTAAAATAAATTATTTCATATTGATATTATAATGTGCGTTTGCTCTCCTTTCTTCTTTTTCTGTAGTTGAGTTTTTTCTTTGTTTTTCCAAGCATAAATTAATATTTATTCTATACATAAATGAAAATGTATCTTTTATAATATAAGAATATTACATTAAGGCCTACGAGCCGCTACCCGTTAATTTATATTGTGAAATAGTTTATATCTTTTATTTATATGAATAAATTTCTTCTTCTTCTTCACATGTGCAAGTTTAATCTGTGTGTATATAATTTATTTGTTAGAATATTCTTTAAATGTGATTGCTAATAAAATACTCGTCGAATTAATAACTTCAAATTAAAAACCTATTTTTCTTAATTAAAGAAAATATAAATATGATTTTACACGTTTAAAATAGTTCAAGTCGATTGGTGCTCATTCGTAGTATACATGATATATTGTAAATTTTAATTTAATAATCCCGACTTGAACTGCTGTACAGCGTATTATGTAATAATAAATCATTTATTTAATTAATTAATTAATTAACAAATACCTATTTCGAGGCGAAAAATGGCTTTCAGAGTTAACCGAAACGATCGTAATTAACGCATACGCAAAAAACTTAAGTAAGAAAACACGAAGGATTAGTTAAGTTTTTGTCCCGAAACTGACGTGTAAAAATTTTGTTTATCGAACTGTCATCAAATAATAAAATAATAATAATAATATTAATTTGAAGAATGGCTTGATGGAGTAGATGATACGCTTAAAACGAAAGGAATAATGATAAAGCACTGTTTTATCATTTTGCCCACCGTATTGTGTTAGCTTTATAATTATTCGAATTATTATTATATTATAATTTTTATCGTGCGCGTGTTAAATAAAATGATAAAGCTAATAACCCTACAGAGGAATTGTGTTTAAAACGAACGGTATAACGATAAAATGGAACGTATTAAACGACTACGAACAAACATACAAAAAATATATGTACATACACACACACACATATATATATATATATAAACATAAGAGAAGGAAAAATTAAAACGATTGTTGAAAGTAAATAATATCAATTAATTTCGTGTTAGCATCAACACCATCATTTGAAAAAATAATTAAATCGATTAATTCTACACTTAAGGAAAGTAGATCAAGAGAGGTAATTCTAACATATTGTTATCGTATTCTTCCACGAGATTATCGTTTTACAGCAGCGTGTATATATATATATACAGTCGAATCCGCTTATAAGGGACTCCGGATAAGAGGGACAATCGTTTATTAGGGACAATCAGCAAAACCCCGAATTAAATGTATCCAATGAAGGTTGTTTTAGTTCGCTTCAGTGGGACAATGAGTCGGTTATAAGGGACAAAGATTAACAGACTTTCAAGGCAATTAGCCAGCCGATATAAAATGACACATCCGGTTGTAAAACGAAAATGTTCACATAAACAAAAATTGAATAAAAATGAGTAAAATATTTTAGCTATTTTTACAATTCGTTTTTTTGTTTACGTGACATTTTTGTTTTTTCTTCGTTTTGTTTGAGATGTCCTTGTGTTAACATTCTCTCATTGAGGATACTGTTTTTTGCTCTGTTCGTTTATTAATTATGCGCTCTCGGGTTCCTTATGTACTTAGTTTAGTTTTGCAAAAACCGTAGTGCGTCCTGTGTTTTTTTTTCCTTACGAAAATTTTCTTTTCTTTTTTTAGTTCTGGTGAATTTTTTGTATGAATAAAATGTCGGGTAAATGTTTATCATTAAAGGAAAAAATTTCTATTTTAGACAAAATCGAAATTCAACCTCCCAATATGCCTATTCGGGAGTTAGCAAAAATCATGGGCGTCTCCAAAAACACTATCTCACGTTTAAAAATAGATGAACAGAACTTACGTAAAAAATGGAGTAGTACTGAAAAGGGAAGTCAGGTGGTGGAAAGGAAACGAAAAAGAGAAGGTAAAAACCCAGAGGTTGATGAAGCTCTTAATTTATGGTTTAGCACAGTAACACAAAGAGGTGTTCATGTCAGTGGGCCAATGTTGAAATTAAAATCTGAAAAGTTTGCGAAAAAAATGGGTTATGAAGACTTTGCAGCTACGAATGTTTGGCTTACTCGGTGGAAAGGAAACACGATATCAAATTCAAAAAAACTCATGGAGAAAAGGCAAGCGCTGATTTGACAGGAGCTGAACAATGGAGTTCAAGCAAAATTTCCAAATTTCTTCAAAGTTACAGCCTGAATGACATTTATAATGCGGATGAAACTGGTTTATTTTATCGAGCCACACCAGATGGGTCATTAGTATACAAAAACACGAACAACTTATTGGTTCGAAAAAAGCTATGGATCGTATCACTGTGCTATGTTGTTGCAATGCAACTGGAAGTGACAAAAAAAAAAAACTTTTAGTTATTGGTAAAACTAAAAAGCCACGTTGCTTTAAAAATCTCAATGCAAGTAATCTACCAGTAACATATTATGCAAACAAAAATGCATGGATGACTACTACTATTTTTTCAAAATGGTTAGAAAACTTGGATATAGAATTACAGAGAGATTCTAGAAAAATTTTACTCCTTATTGACAATGCAACTATTCTTACCTCCAAACACTACTTCACTAATTCAGCCACTATGGGTGTCATAAAAAATTTAAAAGTGCAATATAGAAAGATGTTGATACAGCATATCTTAGAAGCTATTGAAGACGACCTGGTAACAGTTTCTACAATGGCAAAAGATATCAGTTCCACAATAACAATACTGCAGGCTATACAATTTGTTGCTGATAGCTGGGTCACTTTTATTCAGAACTGCTTTGATCATTGATGTTTCAAGGAGCCTGATAATGAAATTGTTGAAATGAAAAGTAATGAAACACCGAATGAATTACTACGTGTGACCAACTGTGAAGAGTTTTCAGATATTGACGCCATTCTGCCATGCTGTGACAATAATATTGAAGATTTGGATAACGAAATTATGGAAAATATCACAAAGAAGAAACAAATACAAGAATCAGAAAGTGATGATGACACGGATGACATTTCCTTACCTCCTTTGTCTACTGCAGAGGCGAAAAAATTTATTGAAAAGCTCCGGCGGTATTTTATGCAACAGAATAACGAAGGTGCTCCTACGGCATCATTAGATAACTGTGCAGATTTTGTTCAAACGCAGCAGATGAAGAATTTACACCAAACAACTATATCGCATTTTTACAGTAAATGAACAATTTTTACAAATATCAGGTCAGGTTCTTTTACCTTATGTATGCCTCCTGTATTTTTCTCTTAATTTTCATATAAATAAATATTACGAATTAATAATGTTATAAGTATGTTAATTGTTTACTAAACTTTAAATATTCTAACACCCACTCGCTTCAATAAGAGATTTTAAAAAATTCGCTTTTAAGGGACAACCGGTTACAAGGGACAAATGACTTCCGTCCGATGTGTCCCTTATAAGCGGATTCGACTATATATATATATATATATATATATATATATATATATATATATATATATATATATATATATATATATATATATATAAGGGTAGAGAGAGACGCGTATAAACATATGACGCTGTAGAAGTGTATTAGGTGATAGAATAACCTTACAAAGTTAACCAATGAATAGCCAATATATACACTTAAATATAACATACCTCTATTAATAATCGAAGCGGTTAATTATAACATGTTGTCAGTGGCGTAGCGTGAATTTCGAAATAGAAGAAGCGCCATAATGAAACTTTGTTTTTTCGTGTGTATAAAAATAGATATATCTAAAATTCGGTTAAATACATAACAAAAATAAAAATTCTGTAAAAAATTAACGAAATATCTCATTTCTTTATGAATTAATTCGATTCTTCTTTGCAAAAAAATCTATTACATCATCATAAAAAGATGGCCTCTTTTCCTCACATGTTTGATAGTAATCCTTTTTCAACACTAACGAGAGTAACGAATATAATCGCTCTCGACCTTGTGTATTTCTTAAGTATGTTTTTATTCGTTTCGATGTTAAGAACGATCTTTCTACAGATGAAGTGGTTGCTGGAATTGTGGTTATTACACGAGAATGTACACTTGTGGGAAAACATCTGTTAAATCTGAAGCGGTGAAATATTGAAGCGCATCCAGCACGATGTTATGCATGTCTGAATCTTTATATATAACAGAAAGTTCATTTTTCAAACTTGCAAAATCGAAAAAGTTCCAATAATTCCGTTTTAAATTCAAAAAGTCTTCGCCCGGAAAGATTTTTCGAAAATTTAAAAAATCCTTTGTATTTAAGAGATTTAAGGATTTCAGTTTTAATTATGTCATTGAATCTATTAGAATATTAGTTGTGGCATCGATAATTTCTAAACATATTCTTCTAGATGGCAGTTTTCTATCTTCCCCAGAAATCGAAAATGATGCGGTTTTTTTTTTCATTAAAACAATTATTAATTAACTGTTCCCAAATACGATCAAAGTTTTCGCAGAATTCTAAAAGACCATCGCGAAGAAATGATTCGATTTTTTGGAGACAAAAACTAATGTCAAATATATATATTTTTTAAGTGCATGTCACAGTAGATGAGATTGTGGAAATATGGAAGAAAATATTAACAGAAAAATGTTAAAATCCAATTCTTCTTAATATAACATTATCTCACGCGCTGTGCAAATCGTTTCTTAATCCCACATATCGGCATAATCCATTATAACTGATAAAAAAAATGAATTCGATAGTTCAATTTTATCATCGCCTCGAAAGTGGATGTAACGATGTCATTTTGAATATCAGGCGATAATACAGAAAAAAATCTTAAGTCAAGTGATTTTGTAAGTCACTGTCAAAATTAATTCAATTATTTTAATAATTCGATATAATTTCCCCGTGTTTATTAAATTTTCATGTTTATTATGCTCTCCAAAATCAAGTTCTTGTTTTCCTAGAAAGCATGCAACTTTTATCGTATAATTAAGAATTTTTCTATTCTTTTTTACATTTTCATTATAGAACTGATAAACGGAACTATTAAACAGTTTTCAATACGAGTTTTTCCAAATTGGTTAAGCTCTTTTAAAGAAATAATATTGTTAACAGACCGGTTATGTGATTTCTGTTATGCAGATTACTCGGATCATCAAAGCCACTTGAATTCCATGTATTTCTTTCTTGGTTAAAAATAAAAAACAATTGTTATCGTTTTCGTACACAAGATTATCGTTTACATTTAAATACACGCCTGTATACGTACATATATAGACAACAGCTCCCGGAAGACAGTGATAGGGATAAAATTATAAATTATAAATTAACGGCTGACGTAAAATTCCAAACAGTAAATTTTTATTTCGTTCGACTTCTAATGAATATAATTTAGTTTTCTTTTACTTTTCGTAAATAGTATATTTATTTAATAAAATTACAAATTTATGTTGTGAAAATTTCCAATTAAGTTTATCGCCGCTATAAATTCTATTTACAATCTGTATAATTTTCGAACTTAACCATAAATATAATTAATATTATCGTCTTAATATAATAAATTATGATTTTCCCTCATTTCTCACTTCTTCGATGACTAACTTATTAAGTAATAAACAGCGGTTATTTATTCAACAATTTTTACCGTCTTTTTACTTCGACAAAGTACTTTTCATTTATAAATGAAAATTTCATTTTATCGTCATCTCGTTAATATAACGATGTACACCTAAATAATAATAAAAATGGTCACACGAAAATTTTACATCTAAATAAAGAAAGGGATCTAAAATTAAAGGCGTTAGAACCAAAAATATATATTCGCACGCGCAATATCTACTTTTAATTTTAATTAATTTAAATAAGACTTTAACAGGCAAGACATCTTTGTTTTTTAGATTCAAAATTAGCCATAATGATTTATACTATCATTTTTTTTGCTAACACGCCGGGTCGCTGTAGTTTCAAGAGTGTTCGACTGTCAAACCAACGACGGTCGATCCTAGTTCAGCTTTATAAATTTTTTCATCGTCATCATTATGGCGGAGTCAGTGATACCCCGCTCGGTATAACATAATATGAGCGTGGATCTGCGTTGGATATAATTACATGTAATTAGTTTCTTAAACATTGGGCTATCATTTGATATGCAATAATGAGGTACAGTGGACTAATCAAGATATTCGACAATGGACAATAGAACGACGATTATATATATATATATATATATGTGTGTGTGTGTATGTGTATGTAATAACCCACACTCAGATTATGTAGGGCAGAATAAGTAAGAAAAAAAAACTTTGATGCGTGTATTAACCTCCCTCAATGTATCTAATTATCTACGACTTTTTCCTTAATACTCGCTTTAAAATTATCCCTGCGATCTTCGAACTTAATTTTTTATAGGAATATTGTAGTCAAGACAATAACTTCATGTTCATCTGCCTTCATCCCTGAATGTCTTCAGTGGCACCTCCGTTGCGGCAATCGGTGCATCGGGTTTATCCAGTAGGCGCCCTGTTTTTCCTTCGGTGGTATACTATTTTCGCAAGCACGATTTACATTATTCTGTAAGAAAGTAGAGAAACTTAAAAGCATAAAATAAGTAGCTTTCTCAGTTACTCTAGATACTTTTATACGTTTTATTCATTTCAACACTTCGTAGTGGTATGATTAGGTTTTTTTGTGTGGTTAGCTCACTACCTAGTACAAATAAAAAGCTTCGTTGTTCTATGGGACGCGTATTATGTACGCACTTATTAACCGAGTACGTGTGTGCCAGCTAAAAGTTTAACAACTTTCGTCGTCATAAATATCTAGTAAGTCGATAAAGATGTGAGCCGTAAACTCATCAGCCGGGACAATGTTATTCTATACGTAATAGTAGTAGTTCTTTTTAAACATGACTTTGAGCAATGATTTTTAGGGGAATTCTCGCACCCGAAGTATTGATAATTGATTAGTTTATACAGTTGACAGCTCCGCAAATTCTCATGCGCAATCAGTTTATTATTGACTTGAAAGCTGTCCCCCCCCCCGGTCTATTGGAGAAACGGGTCGACGGTACGTACATATCCTTACAATAAGTGAAAATTCACCGCGCTGATTTATTATCGGAAGTATTTAGCGATATACCAATATAAATATTTAGTATCGATTGTGTATATACGTGTGTATACGTAAGCGAAATTAAATCAATGTTTTGCATTCCTTTAAAATGACCGTAAGTATTAAGACTTGTATGGCGCTTCTGTGTACATATATATATATATATAAATTACCGAATTCAAGGTGATATCAAATTAGAACTGAAATTTGTTGATAATAATTATAAAATAAAAAAATAACGTAATTTTGGGAACTACGTGTGAGAGATGAATAATATTCTACAATCGTAACAGTTTACGTGTGTTCTCAGGTAATGAATGAAATCTGACTGAACATAAAAATACAAAAATAACCGAAAACAGCCGCCAGTAGTTCTACAACTTTTCTTATAGCCGATAATAATCTACACGACCTTCGAAACAACACACATACGCGAGTAAACATGTTTTACGCGTGTAATTACTACATATAAACAGATAAAAATACACATACACACAAAAATCTATATATATGTATATAATGTTTTAAAAAGATTTGAATATATCGAGTGTTTTCTATTAATTTTATTTCCATACGTCGTCCTGTGTATATCGAAATAGTTGACGAATAAATAAAAATAATCCGTAATTTGAAATGAATCGCTGACTTTTGTTCTTACACTTCATCGTGTGACCGCAATTTTAAAAATAATTCATTCAATACTCCGTTTATACCTATTCGCTCGTAGACTACAGAATAAAAATTTAACTAGTTCGATATAATTATATAAATTACTTTTTAATAAATGTATTAAAGAAAATTCGCGTAATCTAAAATATAAAGAATATCAGTAATATTCGACTTGGCTCTAAAAAATATTTATATATATATATATATATATATATATATATATATATATATATATATATATATATATATATATTCCCATCATAACTGACCAACTTTAGAGGTGATTCGGCGATTAATTTAATGCGATTAATTTAATCCGATGAAGGATGTTTTGTAGAGGGATAGTACTCGGTAGTACTGCGTATAAACTTTGGTTGGACAAAATCTAAAGGCTTATTTCATCACAACCTGCCTATTTCACCGGAATCATTTAGCAGATTGATAGCAAGCGGATTCGTACGAACGCTTAATTCGAGCCCCGCATGTTTGTTTGCTTGTCTTTTGATTTCATCCTCCACAAACATAATGTTTAAATCGTCATGTAAAGTTCGAGACGTACCAGGGAACTGCAAGTTCTTAGTATCGTCAATAACACTCTATTTTTTTGTAAGTTATATGTTTGCACATCATATACCCAAATCAGTCTCAGAGCTGTTTTATATAGTAACGTTTTATTTTCCAACGATAACCCAGATCTATTAGTTATAGCATGTATGACATAGTGCCCCAAATGCTCGGTCTTTCTCGAAACGCGAGTAGCCGAGATCAGTCTAGTGTCCAAGTGCATGCTTAAATATTTTACGTTGCATTATTTATTGCGATCGGTAAGCGTACAATTTTTCGATTTGTCAAAGATTTACTTTCATTGATTTACGTTGGTTAATTTTTGTCGTTTTTTTTTTTTTAATCAAATTATAATTATTACGATATTTTATAATTCTACATTCGTTATATTATGGCATAGATTTCGCACACTCATCTTTTTTCTATACTTAATAACCTTATAAATAGTTAATGACGTACATACTAGAAACAAGCGTTCGATATTTTAATTATATGTCTTTCAAAAAACGTATATAAAAATTACGAAATTAATTATACTAAGTGTATTATGATTTTATTAACAAGCATTTCTCTTTTTAAAATCTTCCAAGTTTCCCGTTATTTTTAAAATGTGACATCTGTACTAGTTGACTCTGATGGCATTATTCAAACAATTTTTTATTATCGCGAAATATAAACAAACACACACATACATATATATATGTATGTGTGTGTTTCTACGTAACGTACAATATAAAACATAATGTTAATTGCGAAGTAATCGACATAAAAAATATAATTATGTATGTTTACGTAAGATTGATGCGTAAGTAATTTTTTTCAAGTGTAGCTTTTCTCGTCAAGTTAAAAGTTTGGTAAATACAACTGCATGGTATTACATCTTAATGTACGTCATATTTAACTAATCTTTAAATTTCTTATCATTGTCTGTACCTGATATCAGCTAACTGATTTAATTAAATTCTGTGTAAATTTAAAATGTTAAAGCTGTTGAATTAAATAATAATAAAACAATAAAATCCAAGCCACTAAATCTTTTCTTAGCTTTTACGTTCTTAATATAATAGATAAAATATACGCCTTTGTCGGATTTGCGCAAAATTAAAATTTAGAGAGACAAAATACTTTATTTATTTATTTTAAATTTACGTGTCACGTACAGCAACAATCGGCTAGAGACATAAATAAATATAATTATATATAAAAAATAATAAATAGGATAATTATTGGATTTATATCGCCTAGTAGAGCATGATGTAGAGAACTGAGTAGGTCGGAAAAGATAGTAATGTCATCAGAGAGGATATCGGACAAGGAGGGAGAAAGATTATGTGATCATATTAAAGGAGTTAAACTTGTGGACATTCTGTGAGAACATGGACGATGGAAATATTGGAATTACATATGCTGCAGCGTGGAGGCGGTATCTTTTCCAGCATATAGCTAAGAAAATTCATTCACTGTACTCACATTTATTGCAAATGATTATGCAAAAATGTATTTGGTCTTTTCATGAAATGTTTAAAGGCAACCTCTCTGAGGCTTCTTTCCAAGCTAGGTAAAGATCCGTCCGCATTGTTGGCTTATACGCCTATCTCCTTGCTCAACTGCATGGGGAAAGTTTATGAGAAAGCCATCGTTGCACCACCTACGATTTGGTTTTCGTTCAGATCAATCAGCTGAGCATGCTGTCCAGTTAGTTTCAACAGTTGAGCAATACATCTTGGATGGTTGTTCCGCTATTGTTATTTCATATAATATTAGAGGGGAATTTGACAATTGCTGTTGGTCTGCAGTCGTTGATGTCCTTAACAAAAATTTTCCTAATCCTTATGTAGTTAATGTTATTATAGACTATTTTAATAGTCACTCTGATACACTAGACTTGGGTCATCGGCTGGAACGAGGGTTTCAACGTGTAGTGTTCTGTCTTTCCTTGGACCCACCCTTTGGAACGTTTTGTACTCCACTGTACATTACAGTGTTGAAAAATTCTGTTATGATATTAAAGCCACTAATTTCGTACGTCGATTATCTGTGCTTGGTGTTTAAGCAGAGAGATTGCCGTCACTGCCACTTCAAATACCTGGAGAGTGTAGTGTCGGATATTGGTCTCAGTTTTTCCAATCAAATGCAGGTTTTCTGTATTTGGTAATGCCTCACTTATTGGCTGGGTCAATTCGCTTGAATCACTATTGGGTTCAAGTATTTCGTATACCGCATCATCTCTAAAATACCTAGGTATAATTGTCGATCCTAAATTATCATTTATTCCTCATTTCCAACACAGTTCTACAAAATGTATAGATATTTAAAATAAATTCTTCATTTAGAGGAGACGATTGATATTATATAAAGGTCCCATTCAGGCTCATTTTTGGCATGGCGCGCTATATATGTCAATAAAAGAATTATTGATCTGGCAAACAAACAGCAAAGGAAGTTTTCACTTTGAACGGCTCCTTCGTGACGGATTGCACCGACCTCTGCTGCTGTGTCATCTGTGTTGTTCTACCCTTGATTTATTCCTTGTAGGTAGGGCTCTTACGGGTGAGCACAGGCTACTTGGGAGAATGGTGCTGGATTGAAACATTCAAACTTGCTTGAGGGTGTATCAGTGCAGCCAATGACCAATGTAAGTTTTAAAAAACATTACTTCTTTGTTAGTTGCAAAATGGCAGGACAGGTGGGACAATACTGTTACTCATAGGAAGACTTCAGATATTTCAGCACGGTTAAAAATGCTGAAGTTAGAAGTCAGTTCCTATAGTGCGGAGGTGTTGACCGGTCATTTCAGGTTTATTTCAGGTTTGGATCTTAACGCCTGAGTGAGGTGATAAAAGATGCTAACAAATGAGTTTTTTTGTACTAATGATTTTATTATAGCACTTTGAAAAGTATGCAATGGATGTAATGTGAAGCGACCGCTTCGAAAACCAAACTGAGACGTGTAAAGAAGATTGCTGAACCTAATGCTCTGTCCAGACGACAGAGAAATTATTCGTTCAAAAATTTTGCACAACATGCGACATTGGCCGATAGCTTTGTTTTACAGGCTGAAGGGAATATGTTTTCAGTCAACATCTTGCTTAATATTTAGAGAAATATTTGTTGAGTTTCAATGGAAGCGTTTTTGATTATATAAATATATATATATATATATATATATATATATATATATATATATATATATATATATATTATCATGACCAGGTGCAGCATCTTTTATACCTACAACAGCCGACAGAGACCATACAAACGAACCCACAAGTTGATAAATATTTTCAAAAATAATTGAAAATAAAAAAATCTTCGAGTAAAATTGAAGAATTTTAAAGATACAGATTCAGCAGTAACTAATTGTACAGATTTCGTTAAATACGTATTCCACTAAATGAGAAATAAAATCATTCCGTAGGAGTATTTACATTCCAGTATAAATAAGGAAATTAATAAAAGAAACGAGAGAAGTCAGAAAGAAATATAGTGCTGTTAATAGAAAATTTAGATAATTACAAAACAAATTAAAAAATAAAATTATACAAAAATAAAACGATTAATAATTATTTAAAGTTGATCAATGATGGCAATAAATTATTATGGATTATAAGAGAACAACTATTCCGATCATCAGAAGAATCATATAATATTAAATCGAACAATATCTGGATTAAAGCGGACGAGGAGAAAGTAAATATATTTGTTTAAATACACAGTATCCATGTGTTCACGATTTTTTTCGTTGTAAACTTAAACCGAAAAAATCGTAAGCATACAAGTGTATTTGCTGAACATCTCTATATAGTTTTCACTACTCACCCTGACTACGCACAACATAATGCAAACTTTATACAGGAATCAATGGCGAAAGTAGTATACCACAAAACATTTAACTCCTAAAAGGATATCCGTAAAGCGCTGTTAAGTAAGAGTCCTGGTTTATATCAAATTACTGGAGAAATAATTACTCATCTACCACATAAGGCGACTATCCTCCTCTTATGTTACATTTTCAGCGCAGTACTAAGAATGCGCCTACTTTCCCACAGCGTGGAAAAAATTGGTGATAATTATAATCCATAAAAAAAAAATTGAAAAGTACACACAAACGTCATATAGGTCAGTTAGTTTACTTTATGATTCTTAGTCGTATTGATATAAAAATGAAAAATTCTGATGTGTTACCGAATCACTAATAAACCATTCTTCAATTCAACAATGTTACCGATTGATGGATGCAATCTTGCTAACTTTGGAAAAAGACGAGGTATGTTTCAAAGCCTTTCTCGATGTCATCCAGACATTCGACAATGCTATATAAGTTACGCAAAATTTTAAACGACGATATCTATTTATTGCTCAAATCCTACCTATCAGATCGTTCGTTGTCAAAATTAAAAATTCATTCTCAGAATACAATCAGATCTTGACTACCTGAATGCAGTCTATTAGGACCATTATTATATTCCATCTATACTACTGACTTATTATTTTTAAACCTAACTTTATTAGCTACATACGCCGATGATATCGGAATACTCGCATCAAACACGGATGCTGTATGTGCTAATACTACGGTTCAAAAACAACTTAACCGTTTGGAAAACTGAGCTCGTCTTCAGCGCATAACGTTTAACCCATCTAAATGTCGGCATTTACAAATAGATTTATAACGTGTACTAAGCTAATATTTCATAAGACTGAATTCCGTAAGTAGATTACACTCGATATATTACAAATGACTAACCTGGCGAGTTCATGTAAGTAATGTAATAAGATCAAATGCAACTCGTACCAGGAACGAAAATCGATTCTTAATCTAGCGACGATTTAGCAGTCAATTTTAGCTCCTGTGTGGAGAGATACAACAACAACAGTCAAAGATTCTACGCTTTATGACGTCGGCACCATACTACATACCGAACTATGTGTTACACACTGACTTCAATATGCCATATATGAACGATATCTACGTGAAACAATAGAAAAAGTTTTTCGAAGTAATCGCTCGCCGACTGCTACGCTACATCGGCGAGACTATAAGACATTTTTGACATTCCACGTCTATCACATTGGCCACCCCTTGCGAATTTACGAAATTTCCGTCATGCCCAGTGACACAAAAACCCGTTACGAAGAAAATAATAATTTTTCGTAACTGTATGGCCAGAGTTAAAGACGAGGAATGTAAAAATTACAGACTGATATGAATTACAGAATGTTTTCTGTTGAAAATCCAGTCAGCTATGATAGACGACTGAAATTTCGCTCTTCTGATTACTCAAACAGTCAGATGGTTTGCTGCGATGCTCCACACCGTACGCTAGTAGACCGAAAGAAGAACCCTTTTTAATATTTATTTTCTATCGTGAAGAATATCTAGCTTCCGGTCTAGATCAATTTTAAGTTTTTTATTTTTTGGTGTTTTTTTTTTTTAGTTTTTGAGCAATGTTGTTTGTGACCAATTATAGCAGGTACGAGAATTTAAAAAATATACAGTTAATGGTTTATCGCGCCGAATTAACTTTTAAATTTTGTAACATATTCTGACGGTGATAGTGAAAACTGTCAGTTCCCATTTATAATTACAGAGAGCGCAGTTTATAACGAACGAAATGGTTAGGGATAAAATAATTATGATATCACTAGAAAATTATTTCTTTCTTTTTAATAAATAACGATACAATTTAGGTTATGCACGACTATTCGAACAAGTGTAAAACTGCGAAATAAATATTTGTGTTTTTTAAGTTATTTATCTAGAATTTATAAAATATATTTTTCATCGATCGTAGTCGATGTTTCAGTAAAACAGACAATATTACACACACACGCACACAAAAATTCTACATACCGTTTTTTACTATCATCATTATCGTTTTGTCATACTCGTTACTGAACGTAGTTATTGCACTATTACTATTCAAACAAGTGTAAAACTGCAAAATAAATATTTGTGTTTTTTTTTTAAAGTTATTCATCTGGAATGTATAAAACATTTTTCATCGATGATCGTAGCCGATGTTTCAGCAAAACAGACAATATCACAAAAACAGACAAAAGTTGTACATATCGTTGCTGAACGCAGACATCTCGATCAGACAATTGATATATCAATCGAATACCCGCATACTGTTCCGATATTATCGATCAACTCGTTTTTCTTACGACCTCGTTCATTTCTCCATTAAGAATTTGTCGACTCGTACCTATATGCTCATTTGAAAATGTCTGAAATATCTTATTTTGCTTCTGATGACTACTTCTTCGCTTGCCTTACTTTTACATTTAACATTTCAGCCTTTCAGGACTTCCATATAACCTATAATTTCTATCGATTGGATTGTTTCCGTGGTTTTTTTTTTTCGCGAATTTTCATTATAAATTTCAACAATGAAATAGATAAAATTGACTAAGCTGAATTAGCGAACTTTTAAAATAAACGGCTTATGAATGGTGACCTTTAAACCGTTCAGGATGGTCGACATTTTTAAAGCGGATTTAGGAACGCCGATTGTTTCAGATTTTCATTCTTAATTTCTATGAAAATATAGTCGCTCCGAAAAATAAATATAATTATTACATTGTGCATTGCGTATTGACCCAGCTACGGTACTTCGTAATATTTGTGAAGAATTCCGGGTTGCGGTATATACATTATAAGTATATCTACATATAACGCATGCGTGTATATATTAATATATATATACGTGTTAGTGTGTGTACATTATATACATGTACTGCAGCGTAAATCGACTTCTTAGTGGCGTCGCTACATTACATTCACGATGGGCCAGACAGAAGTTGGAAATAAACTACTCATACTCAACTCAGAATCTGACTGTCATTCTTAGCCGGCTATAGGTTGTTAACCTAATATATCTGTCGAAAGAGTTTGTATGTTATTCGTGTATATATATATATATATATATATATATATATATATATATATATATACATATATATATACATATATATATACATATATATGTATACACGCATATCCGTGTCTCGTGCTTGCATATGTAAACCACAATATTAGTAGTAGTAGTAGATTCATGCAGTCATCGAGTAGAACAGCAACCATCCGATTAAAGAATCCGAACGAGGGAACGAGCGCACGTTTTGTTTTGTTTCTGTTTTTTTTTTTTTATTTATTTTATTTAGTATACCAATAACAAACAGTTTGGATTGGTCATGCGTTATATCGTGTATACGCGAGCAGTTCGGTTAGTCTCACGCGGATTTTTATCATAATCCACTTTTTAATATCGACGGTTCGACTTTATAATAAAGACGAATATTTTTTTTAACGAGTTTTAAGAGACGAACATTTCGCAATAAGAACCGGTTTCGAAAGACCAATACGTCGGCCTACACCGGTTACCGCCCAATACCGACCTTTTTTTTGGCGTTATCCAAAGTGCATTTTTTTTCAAAGAACCGATTTGAACGTCCGGAGGAAATCGTTTCCGTAAAACTGACAAATTGTAAGTATTTTGAAAATTTTTAAGTTATTTGCGAAATTTATAGCCGAACTAGAAAAAAATTACATATATTATTAACGGAATATATAAACGCAAGTAGGCAGATGTATTTTGTATATACATAATAGAAGGAAGAAAAAATTGTTAATACATTTATGCGAAGCATTTCATAATTTTTACCGAGAAAACGAAAATTAGTGAACAGGATAGAATTGAGATTACACCGAAAATATATCTATTAAAGGGATGAAGTGTTCAAATATGAAGAACGTGCGAATTAACGAAAACTGTTTATCCTAAATTATGGGGTGCATGATAAAACATAGGAGTTTAAAATAAGTTGTGTTCCTCTTCTTCTGGTTATCCTCAATGGATGTTGGCGATTATCCCTCTGGTTTCCAATCTGTTGGCTAACTTCCGCAATAAGGTTTCAAGTTCTGTCTATTCTTTTGCATTATTCAACCGTGTTGCGCTAATCTTTTAAATTTGCGGCCACTTATGCGATTTTGTAGAAAACACGATCGCAATTTTACTGCAATAAAACATTTGGAAAATGAAATTAGAGGCGTTAAATGATCGGTTAAATTATTTGGCAATAATCTACATTGAATCTGATATTTTTTTGGATAAAATTTCTATCGATCAATTAATAATTAATTTTACAAGGGGGAAAAAACAAGAAACTACTTGTAAAATAAAAGTACAAAAATAAATATATATGTATATATATATATATATATATATATATATATATATATATATATATATATATATATATATATATATATATATATATAGTATAATAAATTAGTTTTCTTTATTTTTTATTATTATAGTTCTGGATAAAAGAGAAATCATTTTTTAGTAAATACTACGAAAACCGATGAATACTTAATGAATATATCATAAATTTGAAAATTCAAATCAACGCTGAAAATTTTAATATGAACAATCGAACTATATACGTATATATCAATTCAGCTTTTAAAATGAATAATTTCGTAATTTTACTTTATATCGTTATGTCCGGGCAGAATAATTTATTTATACTAATAACGTATAAGGAAAATACCATTGCGATTTTCGTAAACCGCTTTTTGTGTTCAAATTCTTAAAGAAGTCCAGCATTGACTATGTATCGATGCGTCTTTATACGTAATAACTTTATGAAATATGCAGCTTACAAAGTGTTAATAAATTTCGACTCCAAAATTTAAATTTAAATAGATGAACTTCGTACAAAATTACATAGTCGTAATAATTTCCATTGAACGGTACAACGCATACCGTACATGTAGAGGAATATGTTGTAGCTTAATTTAAACTCCCTTGTGTACATGTGTGCACGTCTGTAAGGATTCTAGCTATAATAAAGCAGTTTGAAATTTTATGTTCGTTATCATACATCGTTTGGTGTACGCCTACAAATATAGTTGCGTGAAACCTGACGTCATGTTCTAAAATTATATTATTATTTAACATTATACTCGTATAAATCGCTAATGCACGCTATTTAGTCATTGGTACGAATGTTGGCTTTAGATAAAATTAAAAGCTTAACATTAAACGTAAGAAGTCTACGTAAACACTATGTGGACCTTCTAATGTTTTTTACATCTACTAACTTCCGAATAGGACATAATTACCTATTTTAATAGAAATATGGGTATAGGACTGCGAAGTACACCCGATATCAGTTGTACTGCACGCGCGCAGTGTATTAACGAACGATCGCGAGGGGGGTGTTCTCATTTATGTAAAAGACGGTACGGAATACTCCGGTAGAGAATTTTTATTATCCACATGCTATGCAATAGAAATAGAGTTAAAAGTTGATACTAAAAAATCTGTAACATTTTGGAGGATTTATAGCTTTTGTAGTTACATTTATTCTGAATTTTTAGATGATCTGTACTGCCGGCTAAAAGCGTTTAGAATTTTTGTAAAGGAAATATTCTTCCGAATTAAAGTATGTTAAGCGTTCGAAATGATCTGTTATAGAAGAATGCTCGGAATACACCGTGTATCGAACATCGATCTAACACGTGAATTTTGACAAATAGAGGAAAAGGACAGACACTGGTACATAGAAAGAAGAGCCGTCAGATGTTTTGGCTATACGCGGAAATGGATTGGAAAAGACGGTCATACAGGGATTAGTAGAAAGAAAACGAAATAACCGACTCGATAGACTACATTCTACATACAGCGAGGACATCATCGACACATCAACTGACGGAAACGGCCCAATGGCTGAAAATACTTTAAAAATGCTTACGGTGGTCACAACGTCTGAAAACCGACAACGACGAAGAAGAAAAGTGTCGTTCCCTAATTATTTTTATTAGTAGTAAAAGAACACATTACATTTTCTTATAATCACATTTATTTTTAAAGTGAACGTAATATGAAAAATATCACCACTTAATAGACATCTTGATAAAACCAAAAAGTAAAACTGACGAAATATTTTTTCTCAACTAAAGCTGCCCACACAGTATAATATAAGTTTTGAGTTATAACAAAGTAGAGAATTAATTAATAAGAAACCATCTCTACTTTGTCAGTCGGTCGATATTGTCAAAAGACAGGCGAACAACGCAATATTTATAGGATATCAGAAATATAATAGCCATCAATTCTTAAATGATGAATTCGTGAAATTAGCACAACGTAATTACAGTACATATATTATACACGTTTTTATATATACATTTATACATGTTTATGTGTATGTGTGCGTCATTATATATAATTAGTTTAGGGTAATTGTAAGAATGCATCCTACGTTCATATAATTTTAATTATACAACTGACACGATAACCTTGCTCAGATATGCACGTATCTAAAGGAGAAATTATACATTGTAATACATATTTTTAAATTATGGAGGGCGCATTTAGTACATCATTATGCACTTATTTATTTATTTATAAACGTTTCACATAACGACTAGTGACGATTAAATTGCGAATACTGAGAAGTATATAATCGAATATAAGTATACAACTAACTTAAAAGGCAAAAAATTTTAAAGGAAAAAAATAAAAATGCTATTAAATGATTAAAGTAATACAAAAAATACTTGTACAACTGCATAAAACACAGTCAACACATTGGAATGTACACACATAAGCAGAGAAAAAGTATAATTGTCCACACATGCACACGTATACATACACTGAAAAGTATCACATGAACAGAAGTACGTATGTACACATTAGGATACATTGAAGAAAATTTCGAACGTATTTGTGTATAACGATAATTTAAAATTATAAAATCAATAATCCAAACAAGCTACCCACGAATCAATGCCAACACATTTCTCGCAGTAACAACATATATATATATATATATATATATATATATATATATATATATATATATATATATATAATGTTGAATTTTTAGCATACCTACCAATTGTATATCTGCTTTGAAAATATATAACGAACCATGGATGAGTTTTTTAAGTAACGCATTATGCAGGCGGAAAGTAGACGCCAACGGTGAATTGAAATGGAGATTAGTAGACGACGGTGGCTTGTAAGACGATTCATTCTAGTATTCTTCTGCTAGGTACTACATAACGAATTTACGAAGTCAAATATATTCGTCATTAACGTGACCATTGCACAAGTTATGTAAATAAGTTGGAAATGTTCCGTCTTTTATACAATAGTACATGAAGCATAACGTCGCGTAAGAGGTCATAATTTACGTGGTTAGGATAATAGTTGATTATACGAAAAAATAATATTTCAAAAACTTATCCAGAATCCGTTCCACAACAACTTATAAAATAACGTTTTACTGAATTTACATTTATATAGATAGATAGATGTACAAAACAAATTGATGTTACAAAAATAACAAAATTAATATAATAACGCGTACACAGTTCTTACACCAGTTTTAAAAGTATACCCAGTTGCTCATTAACTAAAATATACAGGAAACAACCACCAACAAAACCGGCATACTGATCATAAAGCTACATATATATAAATTTTTATAAATATTTAAGTTAATAGGATAAACAATATTTTTTATATGTATTATGCACAAAAAATAAATTTTGGACAAAACATAATTGCAGCTGTACATCGTAATAGCGTGTAATTCTTTTGTGTTTGTAGCGCTTATATTTTAGTAGCAAACTTGTACGTGTATAATCCGCTATATCGTTTATAAATGAATACTTATAAAAAAAAATGTTTTTTGTTTGACAACATCGTATATATGTATATGTATAGTAAATTCAATGCCTTGTGAATATGTTCGATCTTTACATAGACTGGAAGATGCAGAATTATTTTGTAGTCGTTGTAACTTTGATTAATTTAACAAACGTAAAGCATAATTGTTCTTATTATAGTTTTGTAGATTATTAATTTATTTACCGTGCTGACGTAATATCGTTTATTAAATATTGGATATAGCTTAGAGATGCGTAAGTTTTATTGTAGGCATATTCAGCGTGTTTAATAAACGTGACACCTCGATCTAGTACTATACCCGTCAGTTATATTGCACCCCCACCTTAATCCAAATTGTTGTTCTATATGAATATCATCATCTGTGAATTTTTTTAGTTTATCCAAAATAATTTTTTCTGCTACTAAAATTACTAAGTAACGACACGGGCCGCAGATTTCTGGGGTCAGAAATGTCTTTACCTGTTTTAGGGTATAGGAATGAAAATGTAGGTATGTATGTACGTAATTTATAAAAATATTAAATATTCTTTATATCTGTGTAATAATTTAAATGCGTACACAATCTGTGTCTGAATCATTGCAATGTTCGGAACAGAAAAAGTAAATTCAGTTTGATGATGATTGTAATTTTGATAATAATGATGACGGTGATGACTATTTTTAGTATTAGTAGTAGTAGTAGTGAAATATAAAAAATGCGGAAAAAAATATGCAGAATGATTTATTAATAGTAATAGTAGTAGTGAAATATAAAAAATGCGGAAAAAAATATGCAGAATGATTTATTAATAGTAAGTAAATGGGCACATGATAATAATTTGATAATAAACACAACTAAAACAAAAGGTATGACATTGAAGCCAATGGCAGAATTTGAACCACATAAAACAAAAATAATAATGCACTCAAATGAATGTGTGCATTACATGATTGAAACTGATAAATATAGTAACATAAAATGTGGAAAAATAGAAATGGTACAAAAATATAAATATTTGGGAGTAATCATTGATAGATATCTAAGGTGGAGTTTACATACTGAATATATAGAAAAAAATTAAGAACAGTGATACCAGCAATGTACACATTAAGAAATTATGTAAACAAAGGTACATTAAAAATGATCTATTATGCATTAGTCGAATCGAGACTAAGGTATGGTATACAGGCATGGGGTTCAGCTAGTAAAACGTACTTAGAAAAAAATTGATAGATTACAGAAAAAATGTCTAAGACTGATTACGAGAGCTGGATATGAACTACCGAATGAAGAGAATGTATTAAACGCGAGAGGCTTGTTTTTAATGACGAAAATATGGGAATATTTAACAGTACAGGAAAATCAAATAGAAATAGATGAAAACAAACTAACCAATTATACGCTAAGAAAGACGTTAAAATATAAAATACCGGTAAAGAGGACAAAATATGGTGAGCAAACAAGTAAATATATTATAACAAACATTTCGAACCAGTTACCAGATGAAATACTGCAGGAAAAAAATTTAAGAAAATTGAAGGGAAAAATTAAAACCTGGCTACTGGCTGGAGATATTATGAGCAAAATTAAATAGGTAGGGATAGACATATAGCACATGACCGAAGTGCTGCTACTATATGTATACATTTTGTTTAAAATGATATTGTATGTGTGATTGGGAGAGATAAATGAGGGTAAAAATGTGAGCAAATGGGACAGAGTGTATATGAGTGAGTGTGCGAATATGAAAACTGTGAATTAATATATAAAATATAATAAACGCGCGATAAATGTTAGCGAACTAAACCCGTCGACAAGCTTATAGCTTGACGGAAGTAATTGTAAAAATTAATCTATAGGGAATGTGTGTGAGTGAAATTGTGCATGTATTTTTATATGTTATATACAAATATACGATTTAAAAAAAAAAATATTATTATTTTTATTATCATCATAACGATCACCGTTATTTATTTTGTATAATAAGCAATAATTTCCCGTACAATAAGTAATTTTGGCACGCTTGATGTGAATAAATAATTTATTTGCTTTACATTGATTTTAATTTATTACTATTATTATTATTATTTTTTAGGTATGGCTAAATGGCTAAGTATTACATTAAATCTATCCAAATATTGCAAACATTTGTTCTAAAGTGTATAATTGGTATTAGTAATCAAGCAACATCGGAAATCAAACTCTTAAAATTACGAGAGTTATATACACAACAACTTTTAAATTTTATATTGAAACATCGATCTAGATTTAACATAATACATGAGGGGGAAAACTAGATTTGGAGGAGTTCCCAAAGCTACTATAACTAATTTTAATAAAACGCGTATGAGGGTTATATCGGACTTAAGATCTATAAGAGTCTACCTTCTGAATTGAAGATTCATCTATTAAATTACAAGCGTAGACGAAGGAAACTGTTAACACCATTCTTGACTAGTGAATCAGATAGTCTTAATGTAAATAAACGCGGTTTCGTAGGAATATTATGAATGTATGTTATAGAATTAATGTTTCGACTGTTGACATTTTTGTACACCACATTAGTCATGGGGTATAAATATAGATGTATATGTATCTACGGAGTAATATATATACATATGTATATGCAGACATAATGGTAAACGTGTATGTGTGTGTGTATGTATGTGTGTCTATGTATATGTGTGTGCATTCACATATATCTGTATTATAGATAAAAAATATGTATATCATTCGTTTGTATTTAGAGATTAGTAAGAATTTTCTATAACATTTTTGTTGCCTTATTGTTTAGTGTGAGTGCGCCAGTGCTAGCCATAATATAACGAAATAATGTAACATAAAAATAGCACTATCGTCAGATTGATGTATAATTTTTTTTATTATATTTGAAGTTAATTATTCTTTAAATTGTTATTAATTGTTTCGTGTATAATTTAAGATAAGAAATTCGATTTTAATTATATTAAACATCGAGTTAAATGTCAAAAAACGATATGAATAAGATTTATTGTATTGTTATTTATAATTAAGACGGCGCTCGTGCAATGATCCACATACATACTTTATTTCATTTATATATGTTTGTAATGGAAGTGTAATTTGAAATTAAATTTGAAAATATTATGATTACATATTACATTATTAATTTTATTCCTCTTTATCGTCTTAATTATTTCCTGCGCAGAATTTTAGAAAAATTAACCAAGCTGTTTCCGAATGACTCGGCAATGAAAAATAAATATACAATTGTAACCAAACACATACAAAAAGCTTCTAGGAAAGCGAAAAAAGATGTCTACATTCGTTTGTTAGATAAATATAAATCTAATCAAAAATATTACCGGTCTATAGTAAATCGTGTCACAGGTGAAAAAGACGCGCCAGCTAAGGAAATTATCATCGATCGTATTAAGACGAGCATAAATGGAAATGAAAAATTAATAGCGAACACTTTCAACGTTTATTTTACCGAATGCGTAAGATCTCTATTAGTCATGGTTTTGCCGCGCAGACTAGTTCTTCTTCAGTAACACTTCTGAAAAATTGTCCAGATTATTTCGCTTTTTACAAATTTACACACGACGATGTACGAAATTATATTCTTTCCATACCAAATAAAATTTCCTTCGGTTTTGACAAAATTTCAATTACGTTAATTAAGGACAGCATTGATTATTTCATCGAGCCACTAACATATTTATTCAACGAATCTATCGAAGCGGGTGAGTTTCCAGCAATTTTAAAATTAGGTATTATTACACCAATTTATAAAAGTGGAGATAAGCTGAACATTTCAAATTATAGGACAGTCTGCATTCTATCCGCTATTTGAAAAATATTTGAGAGAAAATTATGTTGAATTACTTAGATCATATAAATTTTTTTAGTTTAAATCAATTTGGTTTCTTACCGAGTAAAGGAACTGATGATGCATTATTTCGTCATAACTCTTACATTACTGAAAATTTAGAGGAGATCCGTTGTTGCTATCTACTTCGATTTATGCAAAGCGTTCGATACAATCATTCAATATTATTGGAAAAATTATACGCATGCAGTTTTAGGGGGAACATATATCGATGGTTTAGTTCGTATATAACAAGTAGAAGGTACGTTACAAAAATAAATCGGTTAATGAATACTGTTCAAGAATTTAGTATAGCTCGAGGTAGTATATTAGGTCCATTTTTATTCTTAATATATATTAATGATTTTTGTAAGATGTAAATTGCTCTGTTACGCAGACGATGCTGTTCTTTTAGTAAATTCGCGTTACCCGAGCGTGATGCAGACGTTGGTACAGGTTGATGTGAACAAAATTTCGACTTGGTTGCATAATAATCGTTTAATACTTAATACAATTAAAACAAAATACATTGTGTATACAAATCAAAACCAAACTATTTGGAACGAATTAAAAATTCCTGTAAAAGATGGTAGTGAGATAAACAGGGTGTTCAATATAAAATATCTCGGGATACAATTAGATTGTAAACTTAACTGGAATGCACACTTAGATTATTTGACAAAAAAAAAATACGAAAATTAAATTGTCTTTTTTATTATTTAACCCAACATTTCCCGAAAATCCATCTTCGCAGACTGTATTTGGCATTCTATCAACCCATTCTACGTTATGGTATCGTGCATTGGGATGGTGCAGCGAATTATCATATTCAGCCTTTAATAAATTTAAATCGATAAAATTTGACAGAGATAAAAACGATAAAGATTCCTAAATGTTAGACCATCATATGAAGTTGAAGTTTTATGTTTTGTAAGCAAAAATCGTAAAAGATTTGAAACAAATATTCACGTAGGTATAACAAGATTATCAGCTGATGAGAGAGCAAAGAGTCCAAAATTCAATAAATTCCATTTCAGAATACAGGCTACGTATGCCACGCTATTTAATTCGCCACCTCGTTGTGATAAAGGAATCGATTAAAAATTATAAACGATGACGAAAGTATTTGCTAGCGTATATTTTTAATAAATAACGTACTTAAAATATAACTTTAAATAGTTTACAACCGAGTTGTTTCCTTTGTAACATTTTAATGTGCCAGGATATGCGGACGTGTGTGTGTGGTTAAAGTATAGTGTGAGCCTATATTTGTTCATATTTATACGTATACGAACATTGGGAATATATGTGTGTAATGTACATGGTGTGTGAGAGCGAGTAAATTCGGACGAATGGATGTAAATGGTTGGAGTTTTTAAAGGAAGTTTTAAGTGAATATTACGAGAAAGCTTATTCTTATTTATGTGTATACGTGTATGTATGTGTATGCGTGTATATATATTTATTACTATTATTATTTTCGCCCTATAGCAATTCGGAAAATCCGCTGCAACTTATGCGCATTAGCGGGCACTTTGAAATATTACTAATGTGTGGTAATTGTGTAAATATTTATGTATATTTTATGTACATGTGAATACATACGTTTATGTTGTCTATGTTTATACTGCGGTAATGTATGAAAAGGTTCCGAAATACGGGCCAGTGTATCGTTTATTTATAATTATTTCTTCTAATTCCATTCTCTTATTATTGTATTTATTTCATTATGATTTAGCGGTTGTAACACTTTATTTCTATAAAATAAAATTTGATTAGATTTGATTTGATTATTATGAGGTATATTTATTTTCACTTCTATGCACCTTACGTTATGATCAGAATTTGATAACTTTACTTGGTTCACGTGTTCCACTGCGTTTATTATCGACTTTTTTGTACTTGACTGTATCGATTTCAATCATAGATCGATGATAGCCTTTTGCGATTCACCATCATAATATATAACCAAGCGTTAAAATTTCGCGCTAAATTATTACTTTAATTTGTATAATTTTTTCCTCCGCTATCTTTTATTTGTACACATATATAAATACATATATATATATATATTACCTTACATTCGGCTTGTATTTTTTATATATCTATTCGGTTGTGTGTGTACCACACATGGTTTTCTTTATACGTAATTTTTATAAAAATTAACGAAATAATATAAAATTAATAAACACTTTCGGCCTCGTATTATTGCACAAATATTTCTTTCCCCAACCCCGAAATATTATCGCTAGCACGTTTTTAGCCGAACATAGTGGCAACGTTGCTCCACACAAATATGATGGAGACTGATGCATAATGACCCTAAGCATATAAGTAACTACGTGACAAGAATAAAATATTAACTAAGGAACAAACATTGTTTAAAAGAAAAACTGAAAAAATCGTCATAGATCACACACACGCACGCATATATATATATATATATATATATATATATATATATATATATATATACAACCCACCGGAGAAATTTATAAAAATTTTACGAGAGTAAACTTAATTGTCACCTGTATAGTGTGGTTTTCTTTTGGTGCCATATTTTTTTAAAAGAGTGGGAAAGTACGATGAAAGGTGTGCCGTCTGGTTCACGCGTTGTTATAATTAGTGTCTTTATTCTGAACTCATAAGGAGAAACGTCGTAGCGATGTTAATTAATGTAACTAATTACAGAATGCTAGTTGTTTTATTTCTTTATCACCGGAGATTTCACACATAATAATAATAATAATAACAATAATAATAATAATAATAATAACAATAAATTAATATTAGTAATAATAATAATAATAATAATAATGTTAGTAACGCAACAAACGTCCCGATTCTGTGATAGTTCAGCGTGATGCTCCAGAGAAATATTTCTTTAGTTTACATCTTGACGAATTTTCTCAAGCGTCTCTAAATGCGTCTCGTCCGACGTAATGAATTATTTATTTATTTATTTATTATTGACATTATCGTTATTGATTTACTATTATAATTATTTCTATTATCACTTTAGAATTATTAACACTATTATTATTTTATTACATTACTTATTATTCTTATTTATTTATTATTAGCGGTATTAATTGATTATTATGATTTAAAACGATTTTTCGCTTCATCGAAACCGTCTCGAAATCAAAACCATCTTTTTTTAATCGTTTCGCTTCAACTGTTTCGTATTCGTTTCTCGTCACACCAATAAACATCGTATCTCCGATATCGACCGATATTTCGTATAGCGCCCGAACGGTTTATTTAATGTAATTACCTTTTGATCTTCGACCAAACAAAAATTAAATCCGGAGGCAATGACGTCAAATTCCGAAATCCGTTTAAAAAATTCGCGATTTACGAAGACGTGTCTCGATAGAAAATACTCGATCACAACGAATAACAGAGGAAATAATATCATAATAATGACGAATGTTAAAGGGAGAATAGTCATCATCATACAGCCCTTCAGACTGGTCCATTACCACGATGCTTCCACCTTTCTCGGTCACCCGCAAGTATTTGTAGTTCTTTAACCAACGTATCTTTTAAAAGGGTTGTTGTTATAAATGTGTTTCTCGGTCTTCAGCGGATTCTTTTTTCTCGGATTTTCCCATCGAGAATATACCGAAGTAATCTCCCGTGTAGAAAATGTTGGACTTTTTCTATCCAGCTTATCTGTTCCGTTTTCCTCCAACCCTACATCTAGAATGCTTGTAACTTACTCGTATTCACTTCATTTAAGTCCCGGTTTCAGCGTCATAAAGGTCTAACACGTACATCTTCAATATATTTTTTAGGAGTATCAATGGTATTGACTTTTGCCTCGATATGACTTGTTTGTCTTGTAACGCGCATTAAGCCACGATGAAGAGAATAGTATAAAAGTTAAATGCGCGTTTTGGTCTACACTTAAAAGATTAACAATTATTATTTGAAGTACCTCGTATTAGTTATTACACGCATTAAATGTCCAACGTATTCTTATTTCCTCTTTTTTAACTGATTTAACAATGTCATAGTTCTTGTTTAAATGCTTTGAAACTTCCGAATTTGTTATTTTGATGGTTCATGTAATTCTTATAACTCAAAGACGTCAGGATTTTTAGGGGGAAAAAAAATACATCAGAGGTGAAGAATACGTTATGTTCTTTTAATCAGGTTTTCCGGAGGTAGTTCGTGAAATTAAATACCTCGATGCAATTATGGGCGATAAGGAAGACGATATAAAAAAAAAATAGACAAGGACTGGCGGTGTCAACAGAAACGCGTTACATCCTGAAGTATTCACAATGGCTAACAAAGACGAAGTTAACAATCTACGTAGCTGAAAAAAATTAAATTATTTCTTATTTTCCTCCGTCAAATACTAAATACGTTCGTTATCATTAGCGTTATATTAATTTTAACGTATTCCATAATCCATCCGGATGGAATTTAGTTCCATTACACGTTATTTAAGCGTATCATTCGCGGTAACACAAATCAGTATAACAAAACCTCGCCGACAATAATGTAACTTTACCGAGTAAATGAAAATAGACAAAGCGTCTTTGTTTTAATTTGCTTCGTTTTGTATAATATATTGTAAGAGAAAATTAAATATTTAAATATAATCGATTCTATTTACAGTCAAGACGTTAATAATATAATCGACTTTTTTTATCGATTTCGAAAGTATCGTTCCTTTTTAAAACACACTCAAACCGAAAAAGAAAAATTATATATATATATATATATATATATATATATATATATATATATATATATATATATAAATCGTTTAGCTCGTCGCGTGTTCGGGTTGAGCATAATACACTTTCTTCAAAAAGTACTCCCTCTTAGAAAAAAGAGAACTCGACTATTTGCTACCACTTCAAAAATACAGCCATAAGGGTGTGGGTCGTTGCCACTAAAATTGTTCGGATGGCGACGCTCTAGTCCCATTTCTTCGGTTATACGTTTGTATTTTGTCTTCGGCGATCGATCCTCGTCGACAAAATAATTATCTTAGATTGTTCCCGTAAGGATTTTTTCTTTTTTTTTTTTTTTTTTTAATACTTAAGTCACTAAGCAAAAAATAACGAGGGCAAAAATCGTACGAACTGGTATGTCTATTTTGTTTATTATTTAATAGTAAATTTAATAGTATGATTACGTTATAAATATAAAATGTTATATCGTACACCTTTTCTAAGTTGAATCTTTAGAAAAAATTAAAATTATGTTATATAATATTACATATTTTTGTTCTACATTCCGATACTTTGTTAAAAGTGGCATTATATATATATATATATATATATATATATATATATATATATATATATATATATATATATATATATATTAATATATATATACATCAGCATTAACTAATTTAACTGAATACAATAGTAAGTGAAAATATAAGATACATATATATATCAAGTAATATAAAATAAAAGTATAAAATACAATAGACGAGAAAAAAGAAAACTCTAAAGTCAAAAAATAAAGATAATATTTAACATTTTAGCAGCTTGATAAAATGTCGCGTGAATTTATATTTTAAACATGTTTTTATCTCTTTATCTTAAACAAATGTGCTAAATGCGGTAAGTAGTGCCGTAATCGGTATCTTCAAAACTATGCCAACTGTTTCATGCTCTAAAAGTTTCAACCTGTACAACAATCGCTTTCAAGGAGGCTAATTGGAAAGAATGCAATTCTAAAGAATAAAATATTATTAAAACCAAACATACGAAATAATTCCGCTCCTGCTATAAAAAAAAAGTACTTTATCGAAAGAACAACTAAATGTTACATTTTTAAAGAAAATTAATAATATTGTATTATAAATACTGCAAGCAAAGAAGAAGTTTGCAACTATTATTAAAGAACTAATCGAGGATTGCATGATTACAGAAAAGATACGTTCGAATCATACTTTTTCGTAATTTCGCACCAAAAATATAACGGCGTCTGATATTATAGAATATTTTTCGAATACGATAAAATTTCTATTGAAACATTATGTAAAACCCGTATTGAATTAATGCCTTCACAATATAATCAGTTTTCAATTAATCAATCAATTGAAAATTAGTTAAATAACTTATATTTATTTTCTTATAGAAAACACAAAGCTTTTCGGCATTTACGCCATTATCAAGTGAAACATTTTTAAAAAATCATAATTTTAAGAATATAAATTAAATATAATTACTTAAAATATTTGATGGTGATGATTTTTTAATATTTATTTTATTTTTACTTGTAAAATTGTGTTTTTTAAAAAATTTTTTGTTCGTATATTTTTATATTTTATATTTTACTTTTGGACATCGTACATCGCAACAGTATATGAAAAATTTAAAATTCCACCAGTATACAACTTCAACAGAATCCGGAAAATAATATCGAAGAAAAAATTAATATAAAAAAACAAAATTAATAAACAAATATATTGATGTTAAATTTCAACAATTCAAAAAATAGACAGAACAGAAGCAGAACAGCATTTTTGGAGTATATTTTCACAATCACCATCAAATATTTTAAGTAATTATATTTAATTTATATTTTTAAAATTATGATTTTTTAAAATGTTTCACTTGATAATGGCGTAAATGCCGAAAAGCTTGTGTTTTCTATAAGAAAATAAATATTAGTGATTTAACTAATTTTCAATTGATTTTTTATAAAAAATCACTACATTCCACATTATATAAAAAATTTCAATTAATCATTGGATCTATATTCAATAGGGTTCATAGTTGCAAGTTTCTTCTTCTTCCACATTTTCGATATATTTTCAATAAATATTCGGAATTATATATAAATTATTAATAATCTGAAGAAATACTTTAGATTAAAATTCACTACGACAGAGTAATGGGAAATTAAAGTTTCCTAAAGATTATACTATTCAAAAAAAAATGTAGCGTTTTCCCACAAAAATATTTAACTATCATATAAACACATATTCCTAATTAATGAAAATTTATGGGTCAGATGCATCAACCGAATAGCTTCGTGAAATAACGATGATGATAATTAACTACATACATAATGAAGTACACGATTATTGGAAAGAAAATCATCGGATTCAAGAATTCTCACAGAGTATTTTAAAGGCTATTGAATGCAAAGGGAAGGTGTCAGATTCATTGATTTCAGTCATCTTGTTGAAACTTAATCAGCTGGAAAACCTCAGTATATTTGTGTCATTCTTGTGGGTACCGGGACATCGAGGAGTCCCCGACAATGAAATGGTAGATGCAATAGCTAAAAGGGGTTCTTCTAGTGGTGTTTTATTCTCTTCAGTTTCTTCTCGTGACGTCATTCACTTTACACAGTCTGTTCATAAAAAGCACTGGGATCAGACATATATGGAGTGCATACAGCGGTCGCCTCTTACTGCGTATTATCAGCTGCAGCCGTCTCTCCCTAGGTTCCCATGGTTCTACGTTTTCAAAAACATCAAGCGGAGAGGAATTGTGCTTATCAGCAGATTGCGGTTTGGGCATTGCTTGTTGCCTGACCGCCTGTTCGTTATGCAGCTTAGAGATAATCCGTATTGTCCTCTACATGCTGGTCGTGTAGTCTGCAACCCCGATCACGTGTTCTTCGAATGTCCTTCATTAACAGCACTACGTTCTGAACTGTATCTCAAATTACTTTACGCATCTCGTGGTGGTCCTCCTTATAATGTAATGTCCCTTCTACATGTTGAGAATCTAGATTTATTCCCGGACATAGCGACTTTTCTCGAGAAGTTGTCCGAGTTCATAAGAATATGAGTTAGTGATTATTACGGCTCCACGTTGGGTAAGCTGTAAAGGCATCCCCATTAAAAAAAAAAAAAAAAAAAAAAAGAATTATTTTATTTATTACCATCGAAATCATACTCGTTTTTGATGATAATTATATATATATATATATATATATATATATATATATGCATGTGTGTCTGTATATGTGCCGTCAAAATTAATTATACGTGCGATTTTTAATTATTATATTGATACAGTTGTACCGATTACATCGACATGTATTTCGTCAACATTTTGTTCTATACTTAAAAATATGAAGGAACGTGTGCTGTCCAAGTCATAAAATACGTTCTTAACGCAAAATCAGCAGGGCACGTCCTAACGTAAACACATAAATTTCGGCCTAAATATCCACTTATAAAAAACCTATATTAATTATATATATATATATATATATATATATATATATATATATATATATATATATATATATATATGTATCATATAAGTTTGAATTCAAGAACTAATTTGTTATATTAACGGAAATATTACCACATATGCACACGCACATGTTGAAAAATATTCCGATGTTTCTTGTACTCAAATTGTTATGAGCTTATGTGTGCAATTGTTGTTTCATGGAACTTTTATAAATAAAAGCGGACTATCCTCTGGTTCCTTGAGTGTACGAGTACAAATACCGTAGCTTCCGAGGCGAGTTACTTTCCTATATAAACATAATTTCCTCCACTTAATAAGATCAAAGAATAAATAGAAATCTATAAAATATCATATTTCTTCACTATCAATCCTCTGGCGACGATGAATCATTCTCTAATGTCCTTGAAGCTAGTCAGCTTTAGTGAAATTTCTCTTACTAAAAATTCTTTTAATTTGTTATTTATATCTAAATTTTGTTGGAGTAGGAAATTTGTGGTAACCAGTCTCTGTAGTTGCAGTTACTTGGATAGAATAAAATTACATTTTTATATATTAAGTTGGGCTGGAAGTTACGTACTATGGAATAAAATCAGTCCCAGGACTGCCAAACTTAATATGATGATATATTGATATGATCGAATAAAGCAACAACTGTCAGCGCATTTCTATATTTTTCTTATTTTATAGTGTATTTTGTGCATAGATTTCAATTTCTCCCACCGATTCTGTTTCCAATTATAAATCAATCTGGTAGGCAATTTGTTTTAATTTTCTCTACTGCATCTGCTACTTTTATTCTCAATACAGTGTTTTAAAATCTTTATTATCAATTCGATATATTGTGAAGTTTTCTCGATTTTTTCTGTATCAGTTTTGCGAACTTGCGCAATTGTAAGTGGATCAGTTACAGTATTGTAGCTAGCATTTTGTATTGCCTGAATTCTTTATGTACATATATGTATGTAATCTTCTGAGAAAAAACATAACGTTTTATATTATTAAAATATTATGATTATATCCGTGTTTTCGGAATTCAACGCATTCCTGACATTATTTTAATTATAATATATAAACTACGTGACCGTTTATAAATAATTTGAACAATTTACAAATACTTCGTACTAAAATATACGAATAAGCAACTGGGTCACTCGAAGATTGATAACGGATCGACTAAATAACACATACTGGAGAAGTCAACACCGAGGTGGTTCACCATTTCCTTCCCCAGCTTTTTTATTCTGGCAGGTAGCTCATACTGAACACGATTGATAGCTAAGTTGAACCTTCTTACCGTAACAAGTTATTGTCCTTGTTAGGATTCGAACACAGATCGTACGGACAGAAATAATGTATTATATACATACATATATATATATATAAGATTCCAACAATCACATCCGATTAAGAATAAAGTGGAAAAAGAAATTAATTATAAGTGAGGAGGTAGAAGATCAGTTAAATTCGTACTTTATAAATATGCTCACATGTCGGGTAGACATTTTTGCAGCTTTTATCCTTATCCGCCTTTTTCACTTTTCAATGATGAAATCACAATTTCTATGCAAATAGTTTTCCACTCAACTCTATTTTCAGTTGTTTTCAGTTGTTATTTAAACCTGTTAATTTAATTAATTCCAATATTTGACCTTTGTACTTTTCACGTGGTATTATCTGCGTTCGTTTATCTTGAAGCAGTTCCTTATACAGTATTTGTTTCGCACAAAACAATCTATTACTACGAAAAGGTATATAGGTGACACTGGTCCTCACATATTATTGGCAAGTATTTCTATACCATTTGCAAATTGTAAGATAGTAGCATAATTTTATGTAGAATACTGAAACGTCTGAAGTCTACGAACAGATAAGATTTTGCGAATTTTGACACATGTGCATAAAATTTTGATACATGACGTATATGAATTCTCTCTGATAGCCTATGTACGTGCAAAAATATGCCTATGAATGCGCACACATGGTTAATAATTAAATTTGGACGATAACAACATCATCTTCAGATTATTAGAGTCAAATTAAATAATAATAATGGTAACAGTTAAGTATATATATATATATATATATATATATATATATATATATATATATATATATATATATATATGTATAAATGTAATTAACTTATTAACAACTTAACTATAGCAAATCTAATTTATAATGTGAAACTTGTAATCAAATAAGTGAATTATATTATTTGCAATGTAGTTCCTTATCTATTGTTATTGTTTTTTTTAAATTAACTTTCATAACCCGGAAACAGACTCTACTTAAGTTTATAATTTTTTCTGTATAAATCATGTCAATATTTTTAACACGTAATGTTTCGGTTTTACCGGTAGCCAAGTTCTGAGTTCTGATATTTATCCTTATTGTTACAATTTGGATGTTTAAAAATTTCAATTGCTTCTCGAACAATTCCGGAGCTATATTTATCCATTTTTGATAAGATTTTAAAATCGTCAAATTGTATTTCATGTTTCCCCTGGACACTGATTCGAAGCCACTGCGGACGAATCTTTTCTATTATGATTTTAGTCTGCTTTGTTCTTTTAATCACCGAAAGTCTGATTCATGCTTTTACCCGTCTGTCCATGTAACTAAGCCCGCATGATCAAGAAATTTTATATACAGCAGTAACATGTGCATGATGCTTGACGCTTTGTAAATATTGTTTTATTTTTTTATACGTGCCAAACACTGATCTAACTTCGCTTTTCGTAAAATTCGTCCTATTCTGCCTGTGGTGCATTTTATATAATGTTTACCTTGGCTTACCGATTTTTTTTTTACTCCGAATTTTTTCACCAGTGAAACACATTCCATCTTGTCAAAACCCATAAATGATCATAGATTTTTTAATATTTCATTTATATATAGTAGTATAAATAAATATACGTACGCGTATGTGTATGCATACAAAATACATACACACACACACATATATATATATATATATATATATATTTACAATTCGCCAATGATACAAGTACAACTGGTGGGTCAAAGAGAGGCGTCAGACATGGAGTATCTCCGAAGTTATTTATAGCAGCCTTAGAACGTATGTTCAAAATCTTGTATTGGGAGTCTAAAGGTATGAATATTGATAGGAAGAAAATCAGTTCGACGTTGTGTTGATTAGTAATAATGTTGGTACCTTACAGGAAATGATAACTGACCTTCATAACTGTTCCAAAAAAGCAGGATTAACCATAAATATTAATAAAACCATGACAAATACACTTCAAAAGTTAGAAATAAAACTGGATGACCTGATACTGGAACAGGTCAATGAATATATATAGCTTGGTCAAATTATTACCACATAGAAGGAAACGGTGCTTAAGGAAATTAAAAAACGAACACATCTCTCGAGGTAGCTTTTGGAAAGTTGAGTACTGTCCTCAAAAATAAAGATATACCTAACAGCTTAAAAAAGAAACTATACACGAACAGTGTATCCTTCCAATGGTTACATATGGAGCGGAAACATGGAGCCTAACGAAGTATGTCGTTAAGAAATTTGCAATGACGCAGAGAGACACCGAAAGATTAATATTGGGCATCAAGATATCAGAACAGAAAACTAACACGTAGATAAGATAGCAGACTAAATTGTCGGATGTAGTCGGACGTGTAGCGCAGTTAACACGGGATTGGGCAGGTCATGCAGCAAGAAGAAACGATGACAGGTGGACGAAGCGAATAAAAGAGTGGCTTCCAAGAAAAGGAGGACGCAGAAGTCCCGTTCGGCCGGATATAAGGTGGCAGGACGATATACAGAAATCAGCTGGTGTGAAATGGATAAACGAGTCCTGTGATCGCTACAGATGGAAAGAAAAAGGGAACAATTACATCCAGAAGTGGATTGATATAAGCGCATCGTGATTTATATCCAGAAGTGGATTGATATAAGCGCATCGTGATCGTGTAATATATAATAAAATAAATATATTTGTATGTGTGTTTGTGTATATATATATTACTATGCGGATCAAAAAAAAAAATACTGAAGGCAATTCTCCCCTACATGATATATAAAATATTTGTATTGCGGAACGTCTATGCTAAACAGATAAATCATTTTTATCATTTTCAATCCTACAAAATTGGCTCTTTCTGCAAATCGGAAATGCATATTTTTCTAATCTTATCTCTCGTCGACAAACCAGTTATAAACATAGCACATACATTATATATATATATATATATATATATATATATATATATATATATATATATATATACATACGTATATATAAATAAATAAAATATGTACTTAACACAAATCCACACACAAAAAATACATAAATATCCTATGTACCCACAATTATTTAATATCAAAGTGTAAGTGTGTTTCATAATTATTTTCAATCTCCTAAATATTTCTGATTTAACGGACGGTATTATACTTTCAAAGTTGACTCGTTATGTTATATGCGAGTAAATAAATAAATTAAATATATTATATATATTATATATATGTACATATATATATATATATATATGTATATAACACGCAAGGCACATACATACATACCTAATTTGTATGTACGTGTACACATGTGTATATACATATCTATCTATTATATATGTGTTTCATATATTATATATATATATATATATATATATATATATATATATATATATATGTGTGTGTGTGTGTGTGTGTGTGTGTGTGTTTATACATATATACGTGTGTGCGTGTGTGTATTTTGGTGTGATATACAGATGGTTATACATATATACATGCTTATATATGTGTGTATTGGTGTGTGTGTGGTGTGTTATACATACACTTATTGCGTATAAGTATATACGTGTTGTGCTAGTAATATAGCAATAATATATATGTATGTTATATATATAAGTGTGGTTGTGTGTGTGTGTGTATTGTGTGAGTAATATACAAACGATTTGTAATGAGGACGTTTCTGATGGAATCGAATTTATGGGATCGTAAGATGCATTGATTTGTGGATGACGGTTATTGCTGTGTAATTCGCGATAGCGATGAATGATATCAATTATTATTGCGTGAACAAATTACAATAAAAGGGAATCAATTAAATAAACAGAGAACACATTATTATTATTATAATTATACGATTTTAATGCGCTTGTTTACGTTTTCTATTCTAACTCACGTGAGCGATAAATTTATGAAATTGTTTATCTACATAAAATTTCGCGTCAAACGAAATTACGCACTAACATGTAAATGAAGTTCGTTCACATTTCGCGTCAGGTAAATAAATTTCGCTCGTCATACGTATTACATTTATACGTTCGACTAATTATATAATTCGGTCATTAAGTCGTACGTTATTTGTTACGAGAACAGAAAAATCGAATTCAAATCGATAATAAAATGTGTAAAATTTGAACCGTACATATTAGAATCGGAATTTAACGTATGAACGACTGCATTATTTGATTATAGGTAACTAAAAAAATAGATAATCACGACACGTATACTAAAAATATAAGCGTAGAAGATTAAAACGTAATCTTCTATAATTTACATTATGTCGGGTTTTTTATTTTTATTTTATATATGGACATTAGTGATTCCACCCTGAACTGTAAGAAATGGATGATATAGCTTGTTAAATATCTATACTACAGTCTGATATATATATAATCGAATATGATCGTGTATAAGCTATTGTTTTGCGAGCTGAACAAGCATCTAAGATTAGTATTCCCTTATTTATAAAACGTGACAGGAATTTTGATTGATGATTTCCTATAATAACTGCAATTGAAAAATAGGTGGTTTTCATCGGCGATCTTGGGTACAGAATGGCGAAGGGGCTAATTTATGTGTGAATAGAACGTATGGAATGTTCATGAAGTTAAGCCCTTAAGCGACTTATAATACGAATAAGCGAAATCCAATTTTCTCTACGTTGCTAGGAAGATTGAAGAACTAAGGGAATTCTAGGATCGAAGGTTGAATATGCCCGAATTGTTTGGCTGAATATCGATACCTCCAAGCGAGGTTCTAAAATTCCTTGTTCGGAAATTTAATCTCTGATAAAGTGTCCCTAACCGTTGTATTGATTATTGCATTATGTGTTTGACTTGAGCACGTCAGACATATTCACGTATTGAAGTTTTATCCGTTTATTTATTCGTTCGTTCATTTTCTATTTATTTAACTATTTAATCTGGATTAACCCATGCGTGGAGTTTAGTTAATTTCTTATCAAGAGGCAAACACCAAAAGTTACTTTCGAATTAGAAAACTAACAGCAGCATGGGAAAAAATGAAGGCTTTTATGAAAGGAGGTGGGTGAACCAGCCAGACTATTGATATCATATGATACGATGTGATATATATATATATATATATATATATATATATAATACAAAAGTAATAGAATAAATTACAAATGAAAATGCACCTTGTTCACTTTTTAATCAATGTTCGCTTGGTACAAAAAATTTACGGGTTTTATTCGATTTTTAAGCAATAGTGATATAACTTTACTTAAAATTTATACCATTTATTTTTAAACTGTAACTTTTGTACCTACAATATACAAAAAATCTAAGCTACTTTTTGACCTACACTGTGTACATACACACACACACATATATATATATTATATATTAAACAACATATTTCTTTATATAAATAATCACGATTAAGACGTCGAGTTAAAATGTGTAATTGACTGAAAAAAGGGCGCATAACTTTTTTTAGAGAGATGCTTTTATTGTAATCTCTAGTATATTGTACGCGTCAAACTTGGCCTAGTTTATCATCACACAAAATTTAGTGGTAAATCGTCAACGGTGACACAAAATTACGAAGAAATAACTTTATAATGTTTTCAAAATATCTGCTCTATATACACTGTCAATGTTAAAATGTTTATTTATATATGTATAAAACTTGAAAGGTATGGATGAACTGACATCATTAAAAAATTAATTCTTTTTAACTTAATATATAATACAAGCACATTGTAGAACAGAATACATCATGTAGAATAATATATATTCACACGCAAATGCATTTTATGGATATATATATTTGAATTTTTTATAATGTGAGTGATTTTTTAATAAAAAATCAACTGAAAATTAGTTAAATCACTAATATTTATTTTCTTAAAGAAAATACAAAGCTTTTCGGCATTCTCGTCGTTATCAAGTGAAACTTTTTAAAACATTATAATTTTAAAAATATAAATTAAATATAATTACTTAAAAATATGTGACGGTGATTGTGAAAATATGCTCCAAAAATGCAGTCTGCTTCTGTTCTGTCTATTTTTTGATTTGTTGAAATTTAATATCAATATATTTGTTTATTAATTTTGTTTTTTTATATTAATTTTTTCTTCAATACTATTTTCCGGATTCTGTAAAAGTTGTGTACTGGTGGAATTTGAAATTTTTCATTAACTGTTGCGATGTATGATGTCCAAAAGTAAAATATAAAATATAAAAATATACGAACGCAAAAAATTCTTTAAAAAACACAATTTTACAAGTAAAATGAAAATAAATATTAAAAATCTATTTTTTCATTCTTAAACAACACACTGTTCTGTTTTTTTTTTTGAAAATCGTATATTTAAAAATAAATAATAAAGGAACCAAAATATGCGAGTCACGAATGAATCATTTATTATAATATTTTATATATACGTTAATATCTGTCGCATGGGCTGCATTATTCGGCAACATATTCCGGAACAAAGATATACCGAACAGTTTGAAGGGCAAACTTTATAATCAATGTGTCTTACCGGTATTAATCAGAGAGCTTCACAGAGGGAATAATCACGTGAAAACGAAAACAGCTCACGAAAGGACAACACTAAATGTCGGATTAAGAGACAGAAAAACCATTATTCGAATCAGGGAGCGTACAAAATTGACCGACGCAATGAATAGGAAAATTGAAATGGACGTTGGACACGTAGACATCCTTAAAATATCGCTTAATATTTGTATTTGAAGTCGCGAATACAAATTTTCTACAGCAGATCTACATTCGCGTAAGTCAAGCTCTCGTAAGTTAAGTTGGTCTATCGAAACGTCACGTACTAGTTTAAAATAAACCATATAATTTTATAAATAATTTTTACGTGGCCCGTGAAAATTTTGATTATTTTCGATTTTTCTATTTTTTTTCCTCAGTCGAGAAGATTATGTGGCAAAAACTGGAATGGCGGATTCGATTAATAATCGCGTTTGTAATTCTTGCAACGTTATTTCACCGATCAACTGCCGCGGATAGATACTGTTACGCAGACGAAGATTATCCGTACATTTATTTCGGAACGAAAACATCGTACGAACTGACACGACCAAAAAGAACTTATCAACCCGTACCGAGTAAGTTAGGCGTTAAATGTATTCTTGAAAATCCCAAAAATATATTAAATACTTTTTCGTATATATATATATATATATATATATATATATATATATATATATATATATATATATATATATATATACATATTTTATATTCTTTAAGATAAAAAAAAAAACGACTCTATAATAAATATGTTGGCGTTTCGAGGCGTGGGAGCGGTAACTCTATAGAGTTCTATTCCCACAACCTTAGTTCGAATCGAGAACACGCGAATTTTTTTTAAGTTAAAAAGATTTCTTAGGGAATTATTCGTCTAATCGATCGGTAAATTAGTACCAACCTGCTTGCTAAGAAAACTCGTGGAATAGAAGACAATGGCGAACCACATCCGGTAATCGGCTTATTCGCGGGCGTTCAGTATCCATCTCCGGGTAAACGGAGGCAGTTGGTAAATCACACCCGGTAATCGGCTTATTCGTAACCGGTTCAGTGTCGATGTTCGAAATTGACGAAAAACTGTTTAGACGACATCCCTTATTATTTCTCCGAAATGATAATCTGGGTTGTTTATCTATGTATGTATATCTAAAAAATTAAAACACAATTATAATAACGAACTTTATAATATTTTTAAAGTCGTTCGATTATTTCACGTTTCAAAAGTAAAAAAAAAATTATAAATATAATCTACCGTGTATATTAGATCAATTCAATTAAACATAAATCATTCCACATTAAAAGCTCAAAAAAATCAGAAATGAATACTACACTGAGGATAATGACATGGAACGCCAACCGGCTAATCCAGCGCAAAAATGAATTTGAGTATCCTCCGCTTGAGAAACAAAATTGATATAGCTCTAACTCAGATACAAACTAAACGTAAAAGTTACAATACCTATACCATTGTAAAAGCAAGTCATAAAACCCAAGGATGAGCAGTAGTAATAATTAACACTAGAAGGACGGGAACTTTTTACTACCTATATGTTGAATTATTACTATAATTCAAATCAGAAATTACGAAGTAATACGAAAAAAAATGATTAATTGTTACTTAAATTGTATATTTATTTATATAAATACTTATTAAATTAATATTAACAAATTATATATATATATACACACACACATATATATATATATATGTATGTATGTATGTATGATACATATTTGTATAATAAAATATTAGATAATTTTTCATATCTATTCCAAACATATTTTTACAATATATGTGTTTTTATTACATTTCCGATCAGTAGTTATACTTTTATACGACATACACTTCACACGTACGCACAATAATAGTTATACATTATAATTATGATCTATATTCATAATCCTGACTTCGATATTTACTACAAATATACTTTTTCTCGGCACATTTTCCGCAAGTACACTTTTTACAGATAAAACAAATATTTGATTACATATTTTTGCATTCTGTTGAGACTTGACAATGTTTCCTCTTTTTATTTGATTCCCGATGTGTCCCTTTATTACTGTTCACCGCCATAGTATCATCAGTAGTTATTTCTTCTATTAGTTGTAAAATTAAATTTCTTCTACTCATATTTTTTCCTCTTACTTCTTTGTAGTGGACCCATGCATTTAGTGCTGCTATATCTAATGTATTAATTTATGTTCCTATATCTTCACTAGCTGACTGTGAATCTTTACAAACAGGTCTAGATAAGCTGGTTCTGTAGAGCATAGAAAATCATTTACCTTTCAATTATGATAAATGCGTCCACATGAGTTTCTGTAGAAATAGAAATAGGTACTCGTTCACTTACACGATGAATGGTAAACAGATAATTAACAAATCTGTGGTGCGGGATCTCGGAGTTAATATTGATGACAATTTAAAATTTTCAATACATGTAAGCGATGTTGTTAATCGCTCTTATAAAATGCTGGTTTTATTATAAGAAATTCATATGTGTTTAGAGATTTCATATGTGTTTAGAGATCCATGGACGCTATTGTCGCTTTATAATGCATTAGTGCGTAGTCCTTTGGAATGTTGTTCAATTATTTGGGATCCGTATTATAATAAATACATTAGGTTAATTGACAAAGTTCAGTGTAAATTTTTAAAATATCTATATTACCGTATATCAGGTATTTACCCTAAATATATGAGTTACGATATATTAAGAAATATAATGGATGTGAGGTCTTTACACTACAGAAGGAAAATAGCCAAATTAAGGTTTCTTCATGATGTATGCAACGGTAGATAGTGAGTATTTAACATCAACCGTCTCCTACGTTGTACCAAGATCAAATAGGCGATCGAATCGTTTTTTTAGTGAGTCGCGTGCACGAACAAACCTCGGTTTAAGTTCTCCGTTGCCGTCAGCTTTCCGCTTATATAATTCTCTTTTGAACATATTTCCCTGTATGGATATATACTTTGATAACAGATATTTCTTTAATAAGTTGCTTCCCGAACATATTTTGCGATGAGATCAGGACTCTCACTGTTGTCTATTCTAATGGTTCTAGATTGTTATTATGTGGTGTGTGTTTTGTATATGTGTTCCTTTACTAATGTACATGTAGTATATACGTTAAGGTTTATATTGTATTTATTAATTTGTTGAAGATTATTCGTCCGTTTATTTCGAGTAAGATTGTGTGAATGGGGTGTGAATGATGTATGTTTTAATGAGTGTGAGTCTTGTGAATGAGTGTAGTTTTTTTGTTGTTTTAATGGGTATGAGGCTGGTGAATGTGTTCAATGTATTTTTTTTGTATTTTATTTTTTTTTTTACTTTTAATTTTATAATTCAGAAAAAATTATTAATTGTATTATTTTATTTATAAGCCTACGCTATAATTGGCTGTTAGCTGTTGTGTGGCTTCATTAAATAAATAAATAAAATAAATAAATAAAATAAATAAATAAAAAACATGCATGGCCAACGACGTCTTCCAGCACGAACGGAATATTTACGTAGCATTCTGTCTAGGATATCAACTTCAAATTTCAATTTATTATAAAACGTTACTAGGTTTTTTCTTGTCACTGTCCTAAATAAGAACGCTGTTGTGCATTTTACTTAAAATTAGTACATTTTTATTTCTCTTACACTGGTAATCTGTGAGGAGGTGTCTGTGTTCATTCATTACCTTTGTTGAATACAATTGCTGTTTTTTATTTATTCTGCAGGATGGAGGTACATCCCTCCTATTCTTTATAATCGTGCCCACAAAACTTGTTCCCTTCATCTTCAGTTTTTCTGCTAAAGAAACTGAAGAAAAAAATTATCGCACGTAACATTGAGACCTTTGTTGTAAAAAGGTTCCATAAGGAGCAAAACTACATGTTCTGATACCGATTGGTTTATTGGTTTCGTTTCATCTTTCCTAAGGATAGGAGGAAGCTATTCAAACAATATTTACTTTTCGTATCAGCTAACATCCAATATTTTATGCCACATCCATCAGGCTTATTTGCCATATATTTAAAAAAAATTTACATCTGCATGCTATTCATCACACGTCACATTTTCATTCGAATGATAACATTTTTGCGAGTTAGTCATACATATATTCCATATCTCAGATAAATGGATAAATTTGTTTTCACGTATTTTTGTACTCCTCTCTGACCGAATGTCAAAGCGGCAATACTTCATTATTTGCAGCATACGATCACGTGACATAGACTGTTGAAAAATTTTCACGCCCCATTTCTGAGCTTTTTTATTTGTACATGTTACAACGATATTCAAAAATTCATTTGTTATTAGCAAATGAAATGAACTAAATACAGAACCGTCATGAATGTTACGTAAGGCATATGGAGTGGGTCGAGGAGCAGTTCGTAATATATTATATGTAGAACACCTACCTGGTGCATTCGATGGGTTTATAACTTCCCATATTTTTTTTATCTTTCGCAGATTTCCAAATTTCATGTTCATTGTCGCCTTCATAAATAGTACTTTCAAGAGAATCTTCTTCTGAATCCGATGATGATGATGATGATGATGATGCGATTGATACGGTTTTTTTTAATATAACAGATCTTTAAATCTTAATTTTGGCCTTGCACAATATCTTTCACCGGTATGTAATATACCATATAAAAAATATTCTTCCGTGCCATTCAATATCATTATTTCCATTTTATTTGTGTTTATACTTAATCCATAATCTCGATATGTATCATGCAGACAGTTTAGTGCGCGTTGTAATTCTTCACTCGGTAGAACGCAATCGTCACCCACCGGCATATATTATAAATTTTTGCAGTATAAAAATTTCCGTCCTGCTGCTAGTTATAATCCTCCAGCAAAACGATATCTTATTTTTATACCTATTTATTCAATTTTTCGTTTGTATGTTAAGAACATTCCCATATAAAAATTAAACAAAGCCGGTGTAAGCACACATCTTTGTCTTACACCGTTTGTTACCAGAAGAGGTTCTGTCAACTCGGTGTCACAAATTACCGAACTTTCCATACCGTCATGCAGCCGTTTTATAATTGAAACAAATTTCGGTGGGCAACCAGCTATTTTCATGCATCGTTATAGCTTATTTCCATTAACTGTTAAATCCACACATTGTTCCTCCGGTAGATAAGTATTCATTACTGGTTGCAGACGTTGTTTCAGGCTTAAGATCAGGATTTTACTGGCCGTGCAAAGAAGTGATATAGCGCGATAATTTGAAACATCTTTTAATATCATCATTTGACCATTTGTTGGCCAAGTATCTAGTACCATCCACTCACTAAGCAGCTTGATTCTCGCATCATATACGAGTGTGTATATATATATATATATAATATACATGTAAGTTCATTTATTTTTGAGCGACTGGCTGCGAAATATTAATTAGGAAATAATTTCGTAATAGCAAATTGTCGCTTCGTTAATGACGGATTATTATTTTCTTAACGGAATCCGTCGTTAATATTAACGACATAAAACGCAAACCCCTCTGAACGTTAATTTCGCGTGACTAAATTGTCCGCATCCCGGTTAGCGAAATTATCGTCTTTTTATTTTTTTTTTCTTTATTATTTATGGTTTATCGATTTTTTACGATAAAACATGAATAAATTACACGGAGAACTGATGAACGTAATCGAAATTATACGAACGACATAAAATCTGACTATATATTTTTTCCAATCTATTATATCCTGTAAATTATATATCGTTTATTTCAACTTCTTTTAATAACCACGTTAACGTTAGTAGTAGTAATAATAATAACAAATATTCAAATTAGTATAGTATTTTAATACGGACGTAAATAATTAGTTGAGCGAAGGATGTTAGTGTTTTCCAACGATTTTCCGATTGCTGTAATTAACGCAAGCTGATGATAAAACGTATTAATTTATTTAATTTTGTGAATTAGAGAGAGATATAGAGAGAAAATGAAAGAAAGAAGTAATCTAGCTGTTTTTTATTTTTAGTCGACGGATCAGGTCGTTTATTAAAACGTTATAAAATAATATATTTCTTTAGAGAAAAACGTTATAAAAAGAATTTAGGTTATTTATTAAAATATTATAAAATAATAATACTTTTATTTTAATTATTATTATAAAATAATAATTTTTTAAACAAGTACGAGAAGAAGTATTCTATTAATTTTATAAAAAGTACTCAGGTTGTTTATTACAATATTATAAAATAATTTTTTTAAAAGTATATAGGAGGAGAAGAAAAAACATTTGTTTTACTAATTTAAAAAAAAAGTACTTATGTCGTTTATTAAAATGTTTTAAATTAATTTATAAGAAAAAAAGTAGGAGAAAAAAAACATTTATTTGATCAATTTTATAAAAAGTATTTAGGTTGTTTATTACAATATTATAAAATAATTTTTTAACAAGTATATAGGAGGAGAAGAAAAAACATTTATTTTACTAATTTAAAAAAAAAAGTACTTATGTCGTTTATTAAAATGTTTTAAATTAATTTATAAGAAAAAAAGTACGAAAAAAAAAACATTTATTTGATCAATTTTATAAAAAGTATTTAGGTTGTTTATTAAATTAAAATTTTATAAAATAACAATACTTTTTTTTTTAATGGTAATTATAAAATAATAATGTTTAAAAGAAATAAGAGAAGAAAAAACATTTATCCGATTAATTTTATAAAAAGTGTCCCTAAAGCAAGGTTGGTCAAGTATCTCAAATTATATTGGCGGATTTGTAATAAATTGAATTTCAATATTTAATATTAATCTTACGAAAAGAAACATAAGGAAAAACTGTCAAAAACCTGTTATTAAGAAAAACATAACGATGTTAATGATAAAATTAAATAAATAGGCGATTAATTCGAAAAACGAGTTAATAACAGATTGTAACTTATTTACATAGTATAAGTTATAATAATAATAATAATAATTACGTGAGTAAAAGTATAAGTATAAAAGTATCTTGTAGAAAATCTACGCTTAATTCTACGATGATAGTATGTCGTGCGCGCAAATGGGCCGTGTCATAATTACGGATAATCGATATCCATTTATTTCAATGTTTAGTATAATTATCGAAAGAATTTCTTTTTTCGAATCGATAAAATGGTGTAATTATGAGATTTTTGTAAGTCTTGCGTATACACTCTTCAATAGATTTAATCGAATTAACGACTTTAACAGGTCAGCCCTTCTACGTGTTCTATTTTTATTTCTTTTCCCATTAACTTTCACAGCGTTTATTTAGACGTTGGAGAACGCCTCGTGATCAAAAAAAAAAAAAACCTGTAAATCTTTTTATTATCCTGTCCGACAAACATCTATATATATTTCAGTTTCTGAAAAACGTATTCATTAATATTAAAAAAAAAAAAATACTTTTATACCGTATCGCGATATATTTATTTAATAAAAACATTCTGCTTGTGTCACTACAGCATCATCAAGACTGAATGAAAAGCGATTTTTTTTTTAAATTTTCCGTAACATGTACCGCTACAAAGGCTAAAAGTACGTAGTCAATTATTCCGTTATTATATGTATAAAGATAATTTCGTGCGAACAAGGAAAGTTATAAGAGTATCAACGGTAATCCGAAGTTATATAAGTGTTCACCTAAGTTATTTTATATTATATAATTCATTCTATTCAAAAATCACATTTTTCTAATTTTAACTTGGAATGAAACATTTCTTTGTGGAATGTAATTTTTTTTGTGTTAATAAACCTCTTTCGTTGATTAGGTAAGGTTACATTTTGGCTAGATACAAGTAGAATTAAAGGAAAAAACGAGAATGACACAATAGCTGACTAGATTATGTTCATCCCTTTACAAAAATTAGTTTAATATACCGATCCCGCATTGCAAGGTGTATAAGATATTAATCTAATAAAAACTGATACTACACTTTGATCTTGCCTAACCGGAGAAGCGATATTAAGTTCGGTTTATTTCAGCTTGTTAGGAGAAGAATTAAAGAAAAATAAAAACGAAAATAGCACATTACCCGGATGAGTGATAAATATTTTCTAGAAAGGTAAATAGCGGCATTATCGAAATTTAGAGTTACGATGCAATTTTTCAAAATTTTGATTTTATCCAAACATTGTGCTTTCCGCAAAATATGCTTTCACACCTAGTTATTTTTATCGAAATGTGAGTTATGAAAAAAGAAACCCGGCTTTTTTTAACATATGTGTAAAACTGAACATATTTGTCTATTGTCTCCACTAAAGAAGCTAACTACTCATTATGGACTGCCGCTAGGCGAATTCGCCGTCCTACTCGGCCTTGTTTCCACCTTGAGGTAGGAAGATAACTCATGGACTCGGAACGATTCTGAAAAAGCTTTTTGCCAAACATTTTGAGCATGTTTTTAAGGATAATAGCATTCAATCCTCAATAGCTCCTTCCTGTCCTAGTACATCTAATGGCAGAATTAAACCAACTTCTCCCCTCGAAGTAGCCAAGGTTATTGATAAAGCCTAACAAATCACCGGGTCATGATAGGCTTTCTCCTGTTGTGTTCAAAAAACTGTCAAAGAAAGGGATTGTCTATCTGTCGACGATGATAAATGCTCGTGTTCGTCTACGTATGTACCCCGCACTTTGAAGATTGGGGACAAAAACAGATCGGTGAGATACTTTTTTCAACACGGCATATGATAATAAAATCGATGCTGATTCGAGTGATAATAAACTAAAAATATTTTCACCGGGCTTTTGCAAACTACTCATGTCATACTTAACTGATCGACAGTTCTATATACATTTTGGATCAGCTACTACGCACTACATTAGCATTTGCGCTGGTGATCCACAAGGCTCTGTACTTGGTCCTACCTTCTTCCTACTTTATACTATGGATATTCCTCAAACTCCTGAAACAACAACAAGTCTTTTTGCCGACGACACTGCAATAATTTCACATAGTCGCAGTTATGATACAGCTGCATGTATTCTTCAAACAGCTGTAGACAATATTTCAAGTTGGGCTCATACCTGGAAAATTAAATTATTTGACAGCAAGTCAGTACGAGTAGACTTTTCTCTCCGACACTATGGATACACATTCCAACTTATTTACATGGTAAACCGGTTCCAGTTTCTAACTCTGCTCGCTACTTAGGTCTGCATCTTGATTGGCACGAGCATATTAGAAGAAAACGGAAAATGTTCACCTTCTGTTTTCCAACTTTCGATAGCTAGCCTCATTTTGAGGTCTCGAAAGCAAGAGGCGCATCTATACTTCAATTTTCCGACCAGCATGAAGCTATGGTGCAGAGGTCTGCGTAACCGCAGCCAAATCCAATCTTGAAATTCTTGAAAAATTTCAAAACAAGTTTACGCGTATGATTTCAAGAGCACCTTGGTTTGTATCGAACGCCCAACTTCGTATCGATCTCAAAATCGACCCAGTTCCTGTTATCATTCACCAGAAGTTAAACAGCTACATTAATCGTGTTCACCTCGATCCGAACAAGCAGTTTTACTGTTAGATGATTCTAATGACACCCGACGGCTGAAAAGAAAACATCAGCTGGATCTTATTAATATTTAATTTTATTATTTTTTATAAAATAATTTAACTACCAGCGAAATCCTCCTACAATTAGTCATGGTAAATGTAATTAGTTTTACAGTCCCAATAAAATCTTTATTTAAAAAAAAAAAATCTCTATGACTAAGTTATGAAATTTATTATTTTCCGAACCGTAAAACCATTGTCACTGTATAACTACTTTATAAAATACCGATTTGCTTATACACATTACTGACCTCACCACGACTTACCTGTAATAGTGGACGAGTTGCAACTTTTTTCGGAATTTTTTTCTATTATTTTTCATTTTCCTCCTTGCATTAAATCGCATATATCCCATTTAAAAACAAAATTGTACTTTGTATCATTTTTTGTTTAAAATCGCGTATCGTTATAAATATAGCTACATCTTTTTATTCTTAAATATATTTTATTATTGTGATTCGATTATAATTGTAATAAAACAAAATAAAAGTTAATCACTATAAACTCTTTTAATTTTTTTTTTGGCGCGAAGCCTTTCGACAGTTACGCCATTATCAAGCATAGCCGAAGCAAATAAATACAATCCGAATATAGTGGATAAATTATGAAACAAACCAAAAAATAACAGTCATCAACAAGATAAAAAAGAAGGGATCAATTAAATATATAGGAAAATACACTTATAAATTCTTAAAAATCTTTAAAATATACAATATTACGATAGCAATAAATAATAATAGAACATTATTTAAATAGATTTGCAACAGTAAAATAAATGAGAATGAGACATTACAAACATCTTATACAAAATAAATTGCACAAAATGTAATAAGTTTCATACAGGCGAAATGATATAAGAGAACACTTTAATTCACATAAAAATGAATAAGTCACTTTATGGCAAATACTGTAAAGAAGTAAAACATAACATTGAAAATATAACAGATAATATAAATATAAATTAAAAAAAAAAAGAAAATTATTAGAAAAATTACAAATTATAAAACACATAGTAATTATTTATTTTTATAATATGGCCAATTTTTACGAAGAATTAAAATCGGTTTTATAAATTAAGGTTATTGTAAAAATAAATTTAATAGTAAATTACCTCCGCCTCGTTAAATGTATATCAAATATATAAGTTAAATGTTGAATATATCGGAGAGTAGCGATTTTATTCATTATAAACTAAACAACATATAACACCGTTTAATCACTAAAAGTTTTTTTATTTCGACAATTACGTCATTTTCAAGCACGCACAAATAAAAATATATAAGTTGTATAAATATTTTTTTTTTAGTTTGTTCCCCAATCCGGATTTAGTAGGCTAGTTTACTGCTTAAAATCTAGGTGTTATTATAAAGAACAAGGGACTAGTGTGCTTTAAGCTAAATAATTATAGAAGCGCATTTAAGTAGTGTATAGCTGAAAAGTAAGTACGTATGTGTAATAGTCCCCTGCTTGTGTACTTAATCTAAGGGCAGTGATGGGATGAAAAACATAGTCCCATCGACTAGCTGTGTGTATAAATAAAGGAGTCTATGGAGTGCATAGTAGTAATGAATAATAAAAATAAATATATAATATAGTTCAGAAACAAAGATACCAAATATATCTTACCGATAACGTAATACACCGTTTCAAAGATAAAAATCTTAGAGGACTTATGAAAAATACATCGAAAAATAAGATAAGTCTACATCATTAAAAGAAAAACATACTTCATTATTACATATTTGTACATATTAATAATTAGTAGCCGGATAAATATTTTAGAGAGTTAATTTATATGTAACGTTTATCGTGTACGCTTGATAATAACGTAACTGTCGAAATAAAAAAAATAAAAAAATATAGTGATTAAAACTGCTTTTTTATTTTGTTTTATTCATATCACTACTCTCCGATATATCAAGATTTAATTATAATTTTAATATTATTATTATTATTACTATTATTATTATTAACAACCGATTTATATTGTTTCTTTCGACTTCTTTATATCTTTCCATCATGTTGTTAGTAAAAACGGTTACAGCTGCTGCTTGTTACAATACCGTTACTAGTTAGCGTCCTATTGTATTTCCTTGTTGTTTTTTTTTTGTATTTTTTATTGAGAGTAATTTTGAAAGGTAACAATGAATCACCGTCGAGAATATCTTATTTCGTGTACCTACTGCGTGCATCGATTAGATACGCGAACTACATCGTAGCGGTTATTCCGACCGATTGTTATAATAACGGAGTCGATAACGAAATAATTTAGGTTAACGGACGAATTTTAAAAGATAAACGGTACTCGACCTATATTCGCAATTTTGTCCGGTTATTAACGTTTCGATGATAATTTAAACAAATTCTCGGTAACGAATAATAACGAAAATAAATAATTCTAATAAATAAACGTACCGTTAGTAGAGTAACGCATTTATTCGAAATACGCAAAACATATGAAATCAACAATTAAAACACTTCATTTAAACTTGCATATTTACTTAACTATATACATTAATACATTGTTTAAATGATTGGCGGTTATTTGTCAAAACATTTTTAAATAACGAAAATGTTCTTATATCGCATGTAGTTAATGGGGTGAATACTTCAAAAAACTGAGATTTCTTCCGGTGCGTAATTTTGTAACTGATCCGGGAGTGCAACATCATTTTTTTTTTTTAATGGTATATTATTCGAAATCATAAATTTACATAAATATAAAGTTATTAAATTTCGATCGAATATGCCTTGAATAAACGATTGCTTACTTTTGGTTCGATTTGAGTTTTTCAGCATTTTTATGTTTCATTGAGAATAAATGTTGAGCTTGCGATCGCGTGAAGCTTTACACTGGCATAATGTACAAAATTTACTCTAGGCATTTTAACCGGATTAAATTTAGCAATTTTATTTTTTACTCGAAACGCAAAGTCGAACAAAACAATTTAAAGAAACAGTTATAGACAATGTAAATGAACGAAAATTGATTAGCATTGAATACACACAACGTAAACAAAAGTATTTTTTTCCCAGCTCAAACGAAATTATTTACTAACCAAAATGTATACAAATTCGCAAAACAGGTCGAAACATGATCGAGAAACCGTGAAATATGCCGCAAAATAAGAAAATATGCGAATAAAATGCAATAACATAGAAGTATGCATAAATATGCGAAAAAAAATTCATCCCCGTAATCATATATATTATATCAGTTTTATAAATTTTTTTGTCATCCGTTACGCGTACAATTTTTAAACGACCGTGTATAATTAGTTGATATATGTGTGTATTTGTGTGTGTGCGCGCGTATATAATTTTGTATAGTTAATTTTCGAAAATACGAGTTTATTTTTTTAGTATAATTCGTATTTTTTCTTTGGGCTGCAATTTTCGGAAGCGTCGGTGTGTGCCCAATCTAAATGATAAATATCGATGTTGATATTTATGTATTTTTTTTGTACACGTTGGAGCCGTATGCGAACAGATTTTGTGTGTCAGTCTCGTGAAAATAGTAACTCGTTAATTGCAAAAATTTTATTCGCGTATCGGTTTTAATCGGTATGACAAAGTAAACATTGTATACGGATGTGAAACTTGGTTGAATTTTTGTTAAATTTGTCACAAACTACGCGGTGTACAAAATAATGCCAGACACGGATTAATGACTTTAAGCCGTCCTCTAAGTTATGAAAAATCAAACAAAAAAATTGCTTATCCGTGTTTCAAACATTGTATGCGGTGTTGTAAGCATTAAACCGAACGTAATAAAAATAAATGTATCGCGCATGTACGAGTGCACAACTTCGTGAATTACTGAAACGTTTGTACTACCAATTACGTAATTGGCTTCGTTTTTCAAGCTTCACTGATATTTGAATGATTTTAAAAATAAAAGTATAAAAAACGAGCATAAAATAATAAATAATATTACGGGCCCGAGGGAAGAGCGGCTAATGTAATTCTGCGTATAAATACACATTTCTTATATCATCATTGTGTTAGCTGCAAGTTCTGTTCAGGGGCAGTTTGCATAATGCCCACATCTGCTTTACGACTTCGTCCGGGTTGCGGTAAAGCATATTCGCGGTTATCATTTCCTGTCTTTTTTTTTCTTCCTATGTTTCTTTTTCCACCGTACGGATGTTTCTCTGATGTATATGCTTTTCACGCGTTTTATAATATCTTTTCTTAGTGCATTTGTTTTTCATCCCAGTTTTATTCTCGCTTAATGCAACCAGATTTGCTAGGATTACGCATTCTGAATTAAATCTTGAGTTCTTATTTTTTTACACCGACAAGCTGGCCAATAATAAAATATATATATATATATATGAAAATTGCAAAATGCATTAAAATTAATTAATTAAAGCCACACGTCGCCGATTAATACACCGGTTTTTAAAGAAATTTTTCTTATTTTGTATATTTATTTATATATATATATATTAAGTAAGTTAACTGTAATCAATTTTTATTCCCTTTTTTTATTTCTCTTTTTATTGCGGCAGGTTTTTTCAAATTTTCATGATTATTTCTTACATAAAAGCCGCGTTATTCTTAATTAAAGTTAATTTTGTTTATACACCTTGTTGTATTTTATAATTTAAATAGTTTTATTCGTAGTTCAAATTCCCCGATTCTTTATCTGCGCTAATTATAGACGATCCGCCAGTATATTAATATTATTTTTCTGATCGAGGTTCATTTTTTTTTTATACTTCGTTTAAATACTTAAAGTTCAGTTTTTGATTTCCTTTCGTTCTCTTCTATAACGAGAAATCCATCTTAATTCTACACTCGTTAATTACCTTGTATTGTTAGAGTACGTTACATACATTAATTTGTTTTTTGTCATCATTCCTTATTTCGAATAGCTGTATTTATTCCTTCTCCGATCCCGTTAGTAAGACTTTATCGTCTGCAAAACTTGTTTCATATATATATATATATATTTTGTCTATCTACTCATGGACGAATTCTACGTCTTTCTCGAGTTTTACGATGTTATTGTAATTTTTGATATATGTCCATCGTGTCATCGATCTCGGATATTTAATGTTTAATTCGCTTTTCATTTTATAAGACGTCGTCTGTCTGTTTACGTATCGGTCCATTTCTGATCCGATTTGATAGATATTCATCATCATTCTTTAGTTTGGGCTTTCCTTATTAATTTTTTTTATATATGTTTTTGAACCCACCACGTGTTTACGTAGTATACGTAAGGATTGAGACGTTGATTGTATAATTTTTTCTCAGTCGGTATTCGCTTATTTCGAAATATTCCGCTTAATTTTCCAAACGCTACGTAAGATAAAGATATTCTATTTTTTCGTTTTTTTATCGGATACAATTTTTCAGCCTAAATATATACTATTCGTCTTTTGACTTTATTATAATTTTGACCGGTTTTCCAGTATTAGTTACTATTTTTGTTTTTTGGCGATTAATTTTTTAATCAATCTCGTTAGTAAATTCCGTTATAGTAGTCTAGTTTTTTTTGCGTTTGATTATGTCACCTGAAAGTCTGAAGTGGTTTTTAGATATTCGCCATCTCTATTCTGATGTCTTTTGAATTCCAATTCGAGTTTTCTAATGCGCAGATAAACAATTTCGGTAAAATCATCTTAAATCATTGGAATCTTTTCCATTTTCTTACGTAGATTTATTTACATTGTGGCGCAGAACTATAAATATTCTTAATAATCTTGATCTATACGATTTAACGAAATTAGTACTTTACAGATTTTTTTCGTCCGAAGTCCGTATATAAATCCGTATCGTATTCGTCGCATTTTTGCATTTACGTTCAAAGTGTTAATAGATGTTCATTTCTATCGAATCCCGATCCGAAAATCCGCTCTCCGGCTTGATTGAAGTTAATTTGTTGCGTTATTCTCTGTGGGCGAATGCCTTGTATATTTCCGACAATGATGCTTCGTTATTTTTCAACGATCGAAGCTCACATTTTTTACCCCCATCTATGGTTATTTCAGAAATGTAATGTTTTATTTTCTAGTCTGTCATTATATTTGGTTGTATTTTAATATCTCACGTACGTCCGTAAAATCTACTTCTTCTGTTATTTCATGTTTATTCGTTATAATTTTTCCCGTAGCATTTTTTATTTTTTGTCAATTACGTAGGATTTTTCGATGTTGAAATGGAATTAAACAAGCAGTGTATGCGAATTTTATTTGAAAGGCCTACGTACGGCGCTAGTTTAAATGTGTATATTTATTAGTGATTTATAAAAATATTAATCGCGTCGTTTTTAATTCGATAACAACAATTTTACCGAACGAAGAAAGCTAGAGTAAAAAATAATAAAAATATTATATTTTATTTCTTTATTCGTTTGCTATTAATAATCGGGTTCGGGTTGTTTATATACGGACGGTTTATCGGACGGATGAGAACAGTCTGACAAGCGCGCCTATTAACTAAATAAATACTTACCAGTTATAAAAATGTGATCAGAAAGAATACGGTACAAATCACTCGATATAATAATTATATTGTTCGTTTTTTTATTATCTATTTTTTGGTCCAGCTTTCCACATTTGGAACTCAAATACTATTTAAACTCTAATTTCATCGTGTTTAAGTTTCTTTTTACATCGTTCAAAAATTTATTTTTCTTATTAGATGTCGATTCAAATTACACGAATCACCGCTGCAGCTATCGATAGTACCACATTTCGATATATAGGATAAAGCAAGAGTTTCATCGCTATAAAATTTTATACAGAGATGGATCGGACAGAGGTAGCCCGAGGGTGGTATAGGTATTTTATGTGAATAAACGAACCTCTAAAATTGATAGATTATAGCGCAGATCATCTTTTTCTGTGAAAGTGTACGCCATAACTAGCGAGTAATTTCCGAATAAAGAACATATTATTTCTGTCAGGTTCTTTAAGCGTACCAACAAAATTGTCGAGATTTTCAAAGGTAAAAATGACAAACACATCGACTTGAATACATAAACGAGGTTCAAGAGTAAGTTTCAGCGAGCTCCGGCCCCTCCCGGCATCTAAGACGATGAAAGTAGCGGACCACCGTTTACGTGCATCATGAACAGCTTACCGCAATATCAAAATATCAAACAGTAAAAAAAAAAAAAAAAACCTAGAACGTAAAATACTGCAGGAAAAACAAATAAAAAATTTGAGGCTAATTAAACAATTGTTCTCGATTATTAATTGCATAATATTAAAACTTAAGTTTAAACTGCGCTAAAATATATTTTGTGATTCTTAAATTTTTATATAAATACGGTAGAAAAATATGAAAATATGTAACATAAGTGTCGGACATTCATGCTTAATGAAAATAGGCGAGTGCTAATAAATTTGAAATAATTCATTACTATATTATGTTGCGTTTATATTTAGAGTATGACACGAAGTTGTCCGAAATCGTAATTAGCAATCGAAGAGAAGAGCACTTTCAGTGTGTGAGTACTTATTGAAAAAGTCAGTCGATAATTTTAGAACGAAATCTGTAGTGTAGGGCAGGTCAGTTTATATAACATGTATCGAGAATAAAGCATCTATTTTGAATGACTTGTAATTTATTAATTCCGTACACAGCGTAGATTTCCAGTCAAGATTAAACAAAATTTTAGAGCGTTTCCCAAACAACGTACACTGTTACACAGATGGATCAAAAACAGTATGAGCGACCGGAGCAGCTTTCTTAAAGCCGAAGAAAAACTAACACCAGAAAGTTCAATTTCAACTGCTGAACAGTATACCTAGCATTACAGGAGATATGGAAATCGCGCGCAGATCATCAATTCATCATATTAACTGACTCGAATAACGCCGTCACAAACATCCGAAGCATATTGAAAACCAACCCAATTGTGCAAACCATTAAATCTTAGCACAATTACAATCCACCGGAATAGATATTCAGTTCATACGAATCCTGAGAAATAAAAGACAACGAAATTTCTGATAAATTAGCAAAAAGTTCAATTTCGCCGCTATTAGATACCAATACCGAAATTATATTTAGCAACGGGTGATCTAATAAGAAGAAAATTATAACACTGTGGTATTCCAAATGGAGGTCGACCCCCAACCACAAACACCACCTCAATGTAAAAGGAAAGATCGAAGAATGGAAGTCGTCCGATCGAAAATCTCGAAAAGAAGAAGTAGTTTTAGATTCAGACTTGGTCATACTCATAATAACGTACCGCCCCTTTTTGTCACCTTTCTGTAACACTTCTCAACTCACATTTCAGCATATCCTAACAAGTCGCAACCATTTATTCGAATTCCGTCAAAAGTTTAACCTATCTGTTAATCTATCCCAACTATTGTGCAATAAAATAGTACTAATTTAAACGATCTCTTCCTATTCCTGAAACAATGTAATATATATAATACCAACTAAATAATTTTATACTTTCGGCTTGATAACCTCATAGTTGTGCTAAAGCCGATTAACAAAAGGCACTTTTAATATGGAGCTTCATGCGGGACAAAACCACTGGACGGATTAATGTTTTATAGAAAATTATTTTGTTGTTTATGTTAAGGAAGGACTTCCAGATAATGAAGGCATTATTTCTCTTTATTGCGACATTATCTCTACTCGCTCTGAGAAGTCAGTTTATCATCGAGGATCACTTTTTTTTTTTATTTCTGTTATTTACAGGATTACTAAGATCATTTGCGTCTAATATGACATTAATTAATCCGGTTTCCGCGAGAAATTTTAATAATATATCTATTTTTCGAGGGTCATCCTATCCTAGTCAACTGGTTGATATATTGTAAGGGTTTCGATGGTTTGCATATTTTGCACATTCCAGTAGTATGTGGTGTATTGTTATTGGAGTATTACATGTTGGTCATTTTTGAGCAGGTGTATTGTTCAGTAGGTATTGCGATGTAAGTAGGGTGTGGCCTATTCGTAATCTAGTTATAGCTATTTCGTCGCGCCTTTTATTTTGTTCTGTGGTTTTCTAGTGTCCTAAACTTGGTTTTTGATTTGAAAAAGATGTGTGCCATATCAATAAAAAACTGAAGGAGTCGTTAAAAGACGAAGTTAAGAATTGGACGGAAAAATTTCAAAAGTTTGTCGTTGAAATTGGAACAGGGTCGAACGTATTTGCAGTGATATAATAAAAGTAAATCCGGAATAGTGTAGGTCGTTTCAGACGACAAATTTATAACAACAAGACGTAAAAAATTCAACGATTTCTCCTATATTCTTCGTGCGAAAGCGTAAACTAGGAAACCATAATCGGACGTCTAGAGGTCCTTAAACGACAATATAGTATTAGTTAAAAATGAATCGGATCGTTTTTTTTAAAACGGTTCTTTCTAATAGATGGAATAGGTGAAATAAGGAGCTTAACGACGAACATTATAAACCGCGTATATAAATCAGTTTCTTTTTTCATTTCTACGGGATGATCTTATAAACGGTTTCGTTCCCTGCGATAATCGATATTAAATCAGCTATTGGGGGTCACGTTTCGTATGCGTATTTTCTGCGCGTTCCGAATATGACTGTCATTCCGTTTTAACGTTGGATCTAATTAAGAACTTCAAAAACAGTTCTAAACAACCGTTTTTAAAAACGATTGACTTCTATTTAAAACTAAAAAAGTATCCTCATTTGTTTAAAATAAAATAAAAAAAACTAAAAAAAAATCGAAAAAAATGCAGACACGCATCCAGTGATAGATGAATTTATTATGCTTCGTTCACATCCTTTATCGAGACAGTATCCTACTTACTGATAGGAAATGGTTTTACTAATTATCGCGAATAAAATCGAACAATAATATATATGTATATATATATATATATATATAATAAATTATTTTCTTTTAAATTAATTTATTATCATTTTTTTCTTTGATCGCAGAATGCGTCCCGATAAAGTTATGGATGTTAGGCCGGCATGGCACGCGATACCCCGGTAAGGATAAAATAGAATCTATGAAAACGGTTCCAAATATACGAGACAAGATTGTTCAAAATTACGAAGAAAATCTCGGTAATGCGATTAATTAAATTTATTTCATAATTTGGTTTTTATTTTTAATACGAATTAAGTATTTTATATAATATAGAGTTCTTATTTTCTCCATTTCATAATAATATATTTATTTAATAAATACAAATTTACGGTACGAAAATTTTAGTTAACCGGATTAACGTTTATTATCGCTATAAACTCCATTTACAATTTTTAACTAACATTCTCCTATATCTATAATTTCAAACTTAACCATAACATCTGAATAAAATGGTTATCTTCTGAATATAATAAATTATAATTCTATTTCTTATTTCGTCGATGGTAAACTTATTATTTACTAATTCTGTTACGTCACAATCTAAAACTATCCCTCCGCAATAACATCCTTGCATGATATCCGAAACGGTGTCCGATGAATTGCGCGCTATACAGTTTTCTGTTTCCGCTATGCCAAAACGTTTTAGATATTTTTCAAAACTTCCGCAACCAATAATAAATTTCGCATTATAAAAATTAGAAACGAAACGATTATTATCCGAGTCGATTAATCGAATTAATACGTTAATCAGTTATATGTATTCATATTGCCGGAAATAAAATTTATTTAATATAACTTCGAACTCTTTTGCGTTAAATAGTTTTTGGTTGTTTTTTTATACGTGTATGAATTTTATATTTATATATTCTGCTTGATTAAATTCGTGGATCGTATTAATATTGTTTAAATTATAAAAAAATATATCGATATGTTTACGTGTATTTCTAAATCTATAGAGAAGTATCCAATAATTTTATAATTAATATACAAATAGTAGAACGTTCGCTTTAACGCATTTAAAAGAAAAACAAATTTTATCGTAAATTTTGCGGGAAAAATTATTAAAAAAAACCACACAAAAAGGGACGCTGTATAAACGAACTATAATTAATTAACGTATTATTTATAATTAAATGTTAATGTTTAAAAAAAAAAAATTAAATCAGAATACGATATAATTATAATTGTTCGTTATTTAGTAAATTAGTAACAGACTAAATATTCGCAAAGTACGCTAGTAATGCGGTAATATAATAATATACTACAATGAAAGAATTTAGTATTGTTTGTACCCCTATGCTTTATAATAGTCGTAACACACGATGCATCTTATCCATATCCGAGGCATCGCAAGTGTTTTTCAGATCACGATTTTTTGCAATTTCACATATGTATGGAAATTGCAGAATGTCGTGTCTAACGGATATTTTGAATTTATCGCGGTCACATTGAATATAACTCGGAAATTCCGTATTGTCTAAAAATTGTCTATATTACTTTTGCTTAAAACTAGGATTACAGCGAGTGAGGCGATATAACAGTTTTATAAATTAATAGCTTATTTCGAACAGATAATTTCTGGTTGCGATTGAAGACAAGCCCCGGTATGCGCTAGTTACTCCTTGGATGATGCTAGAGGTAGTAAATAATAATTCAGCCGAAATTTGACACTTTAGCGACGCACTATGCAAATTAATCGACTTCCGACGAATCGTATGATTAAATTCTGCATTGTTCTTATCGTGAAGACATCATGCAGAAATGATTTACCAAATAAACAATTGTTCAACATTTTAATGTACGCGTTGTCAAATTGATAAAATGACGAAGTTAAAACTATTGTTTTACCAAAACTAAACCGCGCATTTTATCAGCGGATAGTAAAAAGCGTATACTGTTAAATTATAATTGTACGTTGAAGTAAATCGTGTGAAACGACTTCATTGCCAAACAATTCTTCTATTACACGACGTTATAAAAATTAAATTAATCGAATAAAACTCAAAGAAAAGTAAATATAACATACGTAGTTTTGACGTTAAATTAACGTAGTTAAATTTATAATTCAGAAATATATAAAATGAAAATAAAATAAATTCTCGTGTTAAATATTAATTACAAAAATGCGACAGCGAGTTTCTTTCACTTTTTTTTCTGGTAGTACATAATAATTCCACGATAATAGCTCAGCCTACTCGAGTAATTGGAAGCGCACCGCGGCATTCTTCCATTTCAGTCGTCTGCCAGATCTGGCTGGAAAATCGATAGTGAACATTCGATATACCAATGGATTTGCATTGAACTAAAGTTTCTCGTAGAACCTTCGGTATTGTTCCATACAGAAATCCTTTACATGTGGAACGTTCAAGTTCGCATACAATGTGTCGTTCGATACATCATCATTTCTTCTCAACCGCTAGGTTGGTGGGTAACATGGCCTGCAGCTAAACAAATAATTTACTGACAACTTCTTTTATTTTTACATAATCCTGTTCTTTTATTACGGCGTCCATAAATCGTGTTCTCGGTCTTCCTTCTCTTCATTTTCCATTTGCTTTTCCTTCTATTATGTCCGATTTGATGACCGAGCATACTATTTCCTCTCTTTTCAATCGTGTTTATTATCTCTGGTTGTTCTTCTATTCGTTTGAATACCTCCTCATTTGTGATTTTATCTATCCACGATATTCTCAGCATCCTTCGATAGCACCAAACTTCAAAAGCTTCAAGTTTCAATCTTTCTTTTTTATATAAAGTCCATGTTTCGCTGCCGTATAGTGCAACGCTCCAGACAAAAGTATTTCTCCACTGCGCTACTCTTTTTCTTACTTCTTTTTCTATTCGGCCGTTGGATGTTATTAAACTGCCAAGATAAGAAAACTCTTTTACTCGTGATATTCGTTTTCCATCGAAGACTATGTCCATATCTTTTGCGACTTCATTTGTACATTTACTTTTGAATTATCTGCGCATTTATTTTCATCTTACATTTTTTTCTATTAATAGCGCATTCGAGTAATTAAGATGTTGTTGCAATCTCCTTCTGCTATCGAAACAACATCATCGGCATAATAGTGCTATATTGGACTTCATTGATTTTAGTACCAATGTTTTTCTTTTCTGCAAAAGCTTTCGTTGCTTCCTCTATGTATATATTAAAAGCAGTGGTGACAAGCAGCATCCTTGTCTTGTCCCATTTTTTTTATCTTATGGCTTTTTTGTTGATTACTGCTTCTTGATTCTTATAAGGCGCAAATACCATTTTACGTAAAATAATCGAAAGATAAATAAACAGTTTTTTTCTCGAAGACCCAAATTAGGCAATTCATTGGAATATCCGATTTAAAAAAAAATAAGAAATAAAAAAAATGTTTGATTAATATACATTTTCATTCCGTTTCACTCTAATCTCTCCACTTTTCTTCATTCGTTCCTTTTAACGATCGATATTGTTTATAACAGGAAACTGTCGGTACAATATATAAAAAAAAGTTTCTTTTATAGGAAAAGTATATTTTAAATTTATTTAAGGCGAACAAAATTTATTGGGAATTCTTTAACTTTTCGGTATTTCTGATTTTTCGTACTTATACTAGCCGATTACTTTTGTACGAGATTTACTCGTTTAAAATTTATTTTCCTTATAGCTCTTTACGACTCTGTGTACTTTGCGATTGTACTGGGAGTAAAGAAGAGAGGAAATTCGATGATCGTGATAGAGTAAAGAAGAGAGGAAATTCGATGATCGTGATAGTATTAAATTAAAATAAAACCCTGTTACGAAATTTATATATTTTAAGTTAAAATCGAAACAAATTAGTGTAAAATGGAGTTCTCCCTATATCGATAGTTCTATACGAAGCGAAATTTAAAATATGGCAATTTAATTAAATCATTTAATCAGTTGAAAATTATTATTTTAAAAACAAAAAAAAACTTTTTCGGTTGCAGGAACATTATGCTCGAAGGATATATATAATTTCAAAAAATGGGCTTTTAATATAACGACCGATTTACATAATGAATTAACCAATCAAGGACAAGAAGATTTACGTCTGCACGCCGCCAGAATAAAGAATTCATTTCAGAACTTATTCAACGTACCTTCCACGGGAAAACAATTTCAGGTAATCGGCAAACAACTTCCTAAACACACACATATATATATATATATATCCATCGTCGCATTGTTCGTTGCCTAATATCGTGACTAGCATATTGTACGTCATATTCGCGTACAAAATAGAATAGCATTCATCGCACTAATTATATGCAAGCGAGAGTGAGAGCGCATATATAATGTTAATGCGAAATCGGGACCGTGAATTTGACACTATATCGTCGCTGTATGATCAATAAAACCAGTCTGACAACTTCACGGACGAGAACAAATGTATAGTAAAATTAAAACGAACTCGAAGATTAGATGTAAAAAGCCGGAATATTAAAATGTAAATTACGCGCGTGCATTCGACTATGCGTATTAACTGTGTAATACATTTAAAAATAGAGCGCGTTCTCTAATGAGCAATTATGAAATCATTAACCAAACCAAATTACTCTTGAATCAATGTCGTCATACCTGAAATATTTCGTTACATAAAAAAATAGAGAATAGATCCGTGGGTGAGAACAGAACCTACACGAATCGATGATAGCTCGAAATAGATCGAAAAAGAAAGTATGCGGAAATTTATCTCTAGATTAGAATGAAAATTATATACACGTGTATTTAAAAATGTTTTGAATCATGAAAATTCGTTTTATATATTTTGTTTTTTGAATATCTCAAAAATTACTAGACTAAAATTTTTGAATGAAATTTTATTTACAAATAGGAAAACGAGAGATTTGGGAAAAGGCCCCAACTATTTCCCACTTCGCCACTCCAGCTCAGACGGTTACTCGCTGCGTGACGGCTTTTGATTGATTGAATTCGGATCAGATTCGGACCAGTAGCGCCAGTTCTGTTAAAGCTGAAAACGATCTTCGTCTCTCATCAAAAGATTGTTTAAATTGATCTCTTCGTCTTCAATTTTTTTCAGCATCGTTTCAGCAAAAAGTTTTCGTTGCGCATGGTCGGTACTTTTTAATTCCTGAGTTATTACCAGTTTATAAGGATGAAATTTCAAGTTTTCTAACAATTTACGGCCGGATGCTCTCGACGGGTTTAAAGAAGAAGCATAGCGTCCGGGATTCCGTCGATCGATGTTTGTGTACGAACTGTTTTTGTTTGTCCAAGACTTGTTTATCCGTTGCAGAAGCTGTCTCTCGAAAGTTTTTAACCTACTTTAAAATTTAACTTTACACCGTGTAACTTGGAATTTTTTTTGGAAACATTCTTTGCACTGTCGTGATCGATTCATGCCGAAAATAACGTTCCACGCAAAACGCGCGCTCATGCCATGATAAGTGAAAGTGGAAAAAAATGAATCCCTGCGGAGCACGTGGTTTGCGTTGTAGTAGTATTACCAACGGCGCTATTCAAAAAACCAACCGCCCGTTATCTAGTTTATATAATTTAGCTTCCCTCTTTTTTTCAATCAGATTTGTTCCACCCGAGCAGATGCTCGAACTTACAAAATGATAAAAATATAAAGAATTATTCGATTTCGATATTAATTAGTCGAATAATAATTTACAATTTTTTTGGATATATTTGTAACCTTATGATGGGTAATTTTTTTTTTTATGTTGACACATAATATTTTACAGTTTCAGACTACATCGAAGAAAAGAACTATCGATAGCGCAATCGCATTTGCTGAGGGGTTATTTGGTTCTAGACTTGTCGAAATACCTCCCCCAGCTCAGAATGACGTTTTATTACACGTACGTATATTCCGTTTATAATCGAGTCATATATATATAACATCATACCAGTACATTTGAATGAATAGTACAGATACACGTATATATATATATATATATATATATATATATATATATGCATAAAAACAAAATATGTATACATGATAGCAAGTATCACAAGTTTGACTATTTACAAAATTTACGGTGTCGAAATACCTCCAAAAGCTCCGAATGACGTTTTATTACACGTAAGTATATTCCTTTTATAATCGAGTCATATATTGAATGTCATGCCAGTATATTTGAATAAATAGTACAGATACATGTATATATATGTGCATAAAAACAAAATATATATACACGATAGCAAGTATCACGAGTTTGATTATTTACAAAATTTACCGTGTCAAAATTTTGTCTTACATACATATTAGGTATACATATGCAGCTATTCATATATATATATTCATACTTCGTTTTAATAATCTATATTGACTTTTTCATAATAATTCCAAATGTAACTGTTTGTCAGAATGCGATTATTAAAATTGGAATAAAGCCGTTTTTCTATCGAATATTTACAGAAGTTATCAAATAAGTGAAACGATTTTTTTTTTTAACGAGTAAATATAGTATTTACGTTGTATAACTAAATTTTTAAATAATATGTTAAACTACGCCATAGCGATGACAATATACAGGCGTAGAATTTTCTCTTTAATTTTTAATCGAACTAAATATGAATAAATTTATCTGAAAAGAAATTGAATAATATAAAAATTTCCTACCTAATATTTAAATCCGATTAAAAGATGCTAGAATTTACTACAACATGTTAATTTATTTCAAGTTTGTATAGGACCAAACCCTTGTTCGATTGTTTTTTTTTTTTGACTTTTACGATTAAAATGTTATCGTTAAATTATTATGTACTTAAAATCGGTACCATCGAAAACTGTTACTATTCGAATATATATACTAGATGAGATGTAGAGCGTAAAATACGAGAAAATTTCTTGCTGCAGAGTAAAATATAGTCGAAACCGATTAAAGAAAGGGAACGATTGCAACTCAGCTGAACGTTTAAAAATCTGGAAGAGATTACAACGGGCGTCAGAGATCGAAAAATATAGACGTATTTGACTCAAGAGATCCGACCATGATGATATGATGTGTGTAAATTACACCTGTAGGAACGTGATAATATTGATATATATTTTTTAAAAACAATAATGTAAACACGGGACAATTAAACAATAATATTACACGCACTCCTACATATCGACGAATGACGGCTCCTAAATGTGGTCGCTAACGCAAAAACAAGAAAGCATCCTCAGAATCTATCAAAATAATTTAGGCCAATACTGAACACGAAGGAACTAGACAAAACTAAATTAAAGATTATTAAGAAAAATATGAGTTTATAACAGATGTGTCGTAGTCATCGAACAAATGATAATGTTTCACGTATATTCGAAACTCTGAAATAAGTTTACTCTTAACCGTATATTCCTAAAAATGGTTAATTATATAATTCACTACGCGAACGATATTTCACCACACGGATTATTTATAAAGAAGAAACGAGCCAGCCGAAGGGACGATACAACGCGCTTTCTGAATAGTAGGAAGTAAATTATGGGCGCGAAAAGAATCGCCGTTGTTTGTTTCAGAATGTGTAAACGAAAAAAGGCGCGAAATATTTTTCGCGCGTTTTCTTTATACTATGTAAAACGAAGTTCTAACTAAAAATGTCCGTTTCGACAAATATCGAAAGGAGACGCTTTTATTTATTTATTTATGTTAAACTAATTTTTTTGAAAATAATTTTTTTATAGTTTAATAAATCATTTCCGATATATTCGAAACGGTATAACCGAAATGTAAAATTTTCATTATAATTTACAAACAGGTAATAGTCGAGCGGTTGATGAATTTTCAACGTACATTTAAATATCGAGAAAAAGACGATGAAAAAAAATTTTAATGTTCAAAATTTTATTGGGGTTTTCGGGATTTGGCCACAAAAATTTGAAATACGTAATTTCTATACGGGCTACTTTCAATTATACTTAATTTATCTCAAAATTCTATCGGAATCATTAGAACAGTTTCGGATATAGAACAAACGTCTCAATTCTGCAGAATACTCAGCTCTGTTAAAAAATACCTTTTACGAGTTACAGAGTAGAAAGTTGAAATTGTTACATTGGGAGTCGACGAATCTGAAAATCTGGCGAAAAAGCATAAAATAAACGACTGATTAGACTAAACACGGTTTACGGACCAATTTAAAAGACAACCCTTATCCCGGCTGTTCGGTAAATTATGCTTGAGATGATACGGCGATAATACGCTAAAATTGATCACGAAAGTGTGTGAGTGCGCGAATGAATTAACACACTCGTACGTGCATACCAGCACGCGTATCAATAGGTAGGTAAATAAAAATTGCAGCGTTGAATTGTAAAATAAATCACAGGAGGCTCCACATTTGGCTTATTTAGCTCTTGATCTCTCAACACACCAGTATAACAGAAGTTAAAAATCGATTTATACTGGAACAATTTTTTAATTTTTATTTTGTTTGTATTTAATTTCCCCTTTTATTAAGAAATTATATTTTTGTAAATATACGAAATAGTGTCATTATCGGCTAACCGAGCATTATATTATATATATATATATATCAATTATATATAACAGGAATTATTTAGGATATGATATATACGAATTTGAACAACTATAATGATGATGATGATAATAAGATATATATGTATAAATATCTTATCTAATTACACGAGTTATTATGGTATGTATAAACAACAATATTGATTTTTATTACGCATCTGTTGTTAAATTTATATCTGAAGTACCTTTTTGATTTAAGCTGTCGGATCTCACGGAAATATTTCTTTATCTATGAAAGAATTATCTTAAGGATAAAATTCTAACAAAAAAATTTTAAAATTCATTCCCCAAAAAATTTTTTGATTATGATTCCGAATATGGATGAAACGAAATTCTACACGATTAAAATAGTTATAACTACGCATGCAACGGTTTTTAATATATATTGTCCGAAAAAACATGATTTTATAAAAAAAAAATACCAAGTATTAATATGTTAAAGTTGTTAACAAAATCTATTGTAAACTTATTTATAACTTTCATATAGCATAGCTGCAGAAAACAGGTTTTGTTATAATTATTTAAAATTAGTGATTTTTACGAATAACTTTATTGTCGTTAAAATAAACAATAATGTAGTTAAAACCACTACATTTATATTAAAAGACACAAAACTTTTCGGCTATTTAACCATTTTCAAGTGGATAAATAAAAAATAAGAAACAAAAAGAGAATAAAACAGAAGATTATACTAAAAAATTCAAGATTATATAAATTAGAAATAATACATGGGAGAAACACAACGAGATTTATAGCTAATTTTTTTTTTTTTTTTTATACATTGTACCGGTAACAAGAACCATGAACAACGGTGATCACGATAAATTTAACGTATTAATCTAACGTCTCCAATGAGACATTAGATTACGATACCATAAAAGAATAAATAAATATGGATAATAATTAAGATATTATAAAGCGAGAGTAACATGTGAGATAAATATTGATTAAAGAACGCCTTTTAGAAGTATTGAATTAGTGTAAGTAATATAGTAAAGAAATGTAACGCTCAAGATAATTCCCGTTACTAGGTAATCGGGAGAGCACGCCGGCGGCGCCACTTCCTTCTCAGTCTCCTAGCTGGATTGCCTGGAAGTTCTAATGAGTGCATTCTGAAAATATTTGGATCACTGCTATGTTTGAGTTTGTTAAATAATTTCTCGCACTGGCTAATGTGAACATCCTGGACAAATAAAATATTCAAATCATTATTGCAGGGTTAGATTAGAAACGTAGAATGGCGCGGATGTGATTACACGAAGTATCTTCGACTGCTGACTCTGTTCAAATTACTTGCGTTAGTTGATCCATATAATTCAATACCATAACTCCAATTCGGCGCAGTCATTGTGAGATAAATGCTTCTTTTAATTTCTAAATTCAAGGTTGACTGACGACCCAGCAATGATGGTCTTTCTAATTTGCGCCACGTGAAAGCCCCATGTGAGCCTTCGATCCAAGTACAATCCGAGATAGCGTACGAAATCAACTTGTGGGATTATGTCATTATTAATTTTGTTATAGGTATATGTTCAACCAATCTATTAGTAAACATAATATGTTGACACTTATTTGAATTAAACTGTATTTGCCAATATTGAGCCAATTGAACAATTTGATTCAGGTGGTTCTAAACAGCAAAGTTTGCATATTTGTCACGAGGATGGCTATATCATCTGCGAATATGGCTAGAATCGTTTGACTACTTGCTGGTAAATCTGTTGTCAGTAGAGGCCCAAGTAAACTACCTCGAGGAACTAACGCTAAGACTGCATGTTCCTTCGAATAAGAGTTGTTAATCCTGATCATTAATATTCTGTCAGCCAAGTATGACTGAAGTAACACGTAGAGATCACACGGAAAAATTTGTTCCAACTTAAGAAGTAGTCCAGTGTGCCAAACTTTATCAAACGCCTGGACGGCGTCTAAAAAAACGGCAGAACATGCTTCTTTTTTTTTCTAGAGTTGAAGAGATAGCATCGACCAGTCGATGGCACTGTTGGATCGTGGAGTGCTTAACACGAAACCGAACTGGTGATTTGTATCACTTCCTTACTCTTTATAATCGGATGTATACGATTTAAAATTAGTTTCTCGAGGACTTTAGATAGCGAGCTAAGTAAACTGATAGGTCAATATGAGATTACATCAGTTTTATGGCTTACTGGGTTTACGAGTCATAATTATCACCGATTATTTCCAAGATTTGGGATCCGATCCGCAGTATTCCCTTAAATATGTAACACAACTGAATTGCTGACTTTCTTGGCAAGTGTGAGATAATTTCGCCATTGTTTTTGTCGAAACCGGGAGCTTTCCGTAACGGTACATTTTGAATACATGTAAATATCTCTTCAGGAGTAAAGAATTTGACATTTAGATTAGTAGCAAAGGACACTTTTGGTGAAGATTGTGCGTGGACGAACTGTTTGTTAGAAAATTCAGGATACGGTGTAAATACTGTGCTGAGATGTTCTGCGATGCGTTCGCTTTATCTTCATCAGTTTTAGCCCAATTATTATTGAATTTTATATTGAATGGCTCATCTATTTGCTTCAGTAATTTTTTTGTATTTCTCCATAAAGATCTGTTATCAGTGTTCATAGAATCTAGCTGCTGAGATAATATTTCATTTTGATACTGACGAATTTTGTTTTTCAACTCTAATCGCATAATGACACTTAGACAAAAGTGTCAGCCACTACTCAATATAATGAAAATGATAAGTAATATGACCTTTGGACCAAGAAGTTCAACATTACTTCGGATTTACAATGCCCTTATCCTTTCAAGACTAGACTATGGTTCGTTTGTATATTCGACCGCCAGCAAACTGCTACTAAAAATACTTGATATGATACAAAATTCTGGACTTAGGATTGCGTTGAAGGCATTCCCAACCTCACCAACAGCTAGCCTCTAGTATCTTAGCGGTACTCCGCCTCTCTGTTACCGAAGAAAAATACTTGCTATCAAGTATGCAATGAAGGTAGCTAGTCTTCAGCAGCATCCAAATCGAATCCATCTACAAAATCTGCTACTACAGCTCAAAATCCAAAACCCATTAAAGATGCTAATACCTTATGTAGAATACCGGTGATTGTACCGCCTTGGAGCCAATTTAGTCCGAATATCTCTTGGGATTTATTTTCAGCAGATGTTAAAATGAAACCGATGGTGGAAATCCATGGGAAGCTTAGGATTGTCTTGCAACAGCAACCCAAAACAGTCGTTTGCTTCACCGACGCATCTAAATCATTACGATATGTTGGTGGTGATGATCCATTCATTCAGTTTACCGACCATGTCATCAGTTCTAGCGGCTGAGATGATAGCCTTGCTTCAGTGTCTGCTACGAATTGTGGAATTACCTGCTGACCAGTATGTTATACTGACCGACTCAGCTTTGGCGTTACAGTGCATTGAAGCGAGAAATTCTACTGTGTCTATGGTAGACCAATTATGGTACAGTGCTCACAAATTAAGTGAACTTAATACCGGCATCACTTTCGTCTGGATTCCAAGCCATCGAGGGATAATAGGCCACGATGAGGTACACCGTGCTGCACAAGGGCTTAACGAAGTTTACCTGCCGACAGTACTGGAAGAAGACAACACAAAATATTATTTCCAGAAAATTCTGGACGCGTGGAATCGGTCCTTCCATTCTCGGCCGAGTATACTTGGAAATATAAAGAAGGATTTAACAACCTGGCAATCAAAGATTGGTAGCATTTGTTCACCGAGGTTGGAAACAGCCGTCAACATAATGTATATTGGTCACACGCTGAGTACGCACTCTACTGAGTGCCAAACCACCACCAATATGCGAATTGTGCTGTACTTCATTAACAGTCTACCATATCGTGGTTATCTGCTCGAAATTTGCTCAATATCGGTGCAATCAGCTGAAGAAAAATGTACCGCATGTAAACAACCTCCTCCTCACCAACTTCATAATAAATTCGAAACTGTGTAATCATCTCTAATTAATTCATATTTCGAGTAATAGCCTTATAACTACTCGTAAAAAAAAAAAAAAATTAAACTCTGTCTGTAATTGTACATACGATTCTTTCAAGGATGGATAAGGAGTTTTTTGCCATTTTTTTGTAGCTGCTCGAGTTTTACCTACTAATATTCTTATTTGAACTAGGACGTAATAATTCTTTTGGCGAATTTTTTTAGACTGCGATTAGTTGAATTTTTACACGCGTGTTCAATAAGCTTGATGTAATCTTGAATAGCCGTATCGATATCACTACTACTTTTAAGTTTAATTTTTAAATTTGTATTATTTTCTATTATTTCTGAAAAAAATTTTCAATCTGTGATTTTATTAGTTAGCTTTTGTTGATTGGAAACGCTCTTAGATTTCACATCTAATACTGCGAGTACAGGAACATGGTCGGATGATAGATCAGCGATGGTTTTACATTCTCCGTTGCAATTTTGTAATCTGTGTATAAAGAAAAAATCTAGAACATCTGGAAGCCTGTCAACGTGTGTGGGTCAGTATGTTATATACCTAGTGAATTACCGCGTATCCTTATATGAAGTATTTTCCCAGAATTGTTCGTTAATCGTGAACCCAATGCATTGCATTTGGCGTTATAGTCACCACCACAAATGAATTTATTCCCTAATTTTCTAAATATTGTATCGTACTCGACTTCAGGTATATGAATTTGTCCGTGACAGTAAATTGCGGCGACCGCGAGATCTTTTGTAAATGTTTCAATATTTACAGCTACAGTCTGATATGCGTATGTATTGTGCGAGAGCTTTTATACTGTTTAAACGAGCTTTTGACCATCACCATAGCTCCTCCATGAGCTGTACCATCAGTATGATATGCTGAGTATACATTGTATCCGTACAGTTTAAAACTATTCTCATGTGTAAGATGTGTTTCTGTGATATATGTCTATAGCGTTTTGTGATGAAGAAAAATTTCTAGTTCGTTCCTTTTTTGCGAAACCCCATTCGCGTTCCATAACATTATCACGAGTGAATGTTGGGTAACAGTTGTAAGGTTTTGTAACATCATGGCAGAATTTTTTCAATAACTTTTATTAACAGTGATATTAAAGGATTAATGACAGATTTGAATTCATTTAAAAATGTACTTAGTAACACTGAAATATCGTTACTGTTATTGTGCCCATTATTAACATTATTGGTATTATTGATGTTACGTGTTTATAATTACTGTCATTGTCTCTATGGTTAGTTTCGATGCCGCTATGAGATAAACTTTCTGGATACACTGTTCGTTTTTACTACATCAGAGTACCGATGATGGTATAGGTTTGTTCCAGAGTGTCGATAGCTTTCATTTGCGTAATTATAATTATTTATTCGCGTCCGGGAGATTTTATTATAGAATTGTGCCTGCTGCTTATAAACAGAACAACCTCTGTAACGTGCTGCGTGATCTTCATCACATAAGGCACATTTTGCTGGCTCAGTTAGGTTTTTTGTATCGTGTTTTCCGGCACACACATTGAACCGGTAAGTTGCAGTAGTTTGCTGTGTGACCATACAATTGCCACCGTTTGCACTGCTTCAGTCTAAAGTCTAGTGACAATTATGTTTAAGAAACGAGTGATCTGAAATATTTTGTCATTTTTTGGCGAGGGTTTTAAATCTACGAAGAACATAGGAAGCGGTTATTTTGTTGTTCTTCGCAGGATATTAGTAATCCGAATCACCTTAAAGCCTTTTGACTGTAGTTCTTCCGCTATGTCAGTTATGGCAGTAGAAGAATGTAAATTTTTTAGAACTAATCTAAAAGGTTTGTCTTCTGCTAACGAATATGTGAAGTAAAAATATTTCTTTTCTTTTAATGATTTCATAAGAGTGCGGTAACTCTGTACATTAAGCGGCTTAATAGTAACTCCAGATAAGGTAGATTTTAGAGTAAACTCTACATCCGGTATTGTTATTAGAAACTTCGTAAAGTTTGTAAAAGTTTGTATGTCTTTGACCATAATTGGCGGAGGCAATTTAATACTTTTGTTCACAATGGATTTAGTTGTATTTATATTGGATTTCTCTATGACAGGACTATCCGTTTAATTTTCTGTATTATCTTCACTGTTATCCTGACAATCGTTTTCATTATTTAAGAATTTGAAAATATTATGTTTGGAACGAATGGACGCGGACTCACTATTGCCAGAAATAGTGTCTGCGATTTTCTTTATTTTTCAAGTGTGTTTTGGCGTTTGCCGACCTTCACATTATCAGTATTACAAAGTTGTCGTTTTATATTATGACACAGATTTTATTATTTTTATTGGGCTTACTCGTCGAGAGGAGTTAGAAGTGTTGACAGCAAAGGTGATGCTGCTGTTGATGACGATAACGACGTTAAAGAGGTATTTGGAGATGGTGACCGACCTGTTGGTGGAGGAGAACGATGCATCATTACGATAGTAACTGTTAGTTCTGTACGTACGGATGATATACGACTGGCACGTGCAACTGATAAGAATGCGCTGCGATGTGCATACGCAACATACACTACCAATAACGACGAAACGACGATAGTATGATAATGATACAATAATAATACAATAATAATAATAATATAATATAATATATTGTTAGTAATTGGATTTATCTCACCAGTGCAACGCTGATAAAAGTAATTCAATATAATAATAGCGAAATTTTAATATCGTATATATCGGAACAACAAATGAACACGAAAACAAACTGCAAACCGTTCGATGTAAAATACAAAAAAATAGCACTAATTATAAAATTTGATTTACAGAGCATTGTAAAAAAAGATGTAAATTATAAAAGAAAGAGTTAAAACTAATTTATTAAATTCAATAACAAATTTTAACGAAGAATTTGTTTTAAGAAGTTTAGTATAAATTTAATTATTTTTTAAATTGTTAAGCGTCAATTTTTCTAGCTAGTTAGAGTTGTATACATTATTATGTACATTGTTGATTGTTTGATTTTGTTGTTTTCGTCATCAGGTTAGTTTATAATCAAATCACTTATTTCAAATTACCTTTTCTTGTAATACTTTGCATCAAAATTAAGTATTTTCTTTCATTTGATTTTTATCTTTTGTTGTTTTTTACTATTTTTTATTTATTTACTTTTGTACACTTTAAAAGTGGCTTAATAACCGAAGAAAAGCTTTTTGTCTTTTAATACAAATTTAGTGATTTTAAAATATATTACGTTGTTTTTATTTTACTAAAACACTACAAATCACTACTTAATATATATGTATCATATATATATATATATATATATATATATATATATATATATATATATATATATATATATATTTATTTATTTATTTATTTACAGAATATTACGTTGAACAAAAATAAAAGACCACACTCGCACAACAGACTAATTAACATAAATTATATTGAAAAAATAAATTATTAATACCAACAAAAAAATTCGAACTAAATACAACACCCATCATTTCCAAACAATAACAAAAAATATATAGAAATATTAATCATACATTCGTATTCGTATGTAAACAAGCTCTAGACACACACGCTAATACATCCTAATTCACAAATGCAAAAAAACAGGACTGAACACAAATTATATGCACGTATGGTATCTGTTAACCGATTCGCGCATACTATACTAATTAACAATGGCGATAAACATGATTTTTCATTATCAAAACGTGTTTTATCACATAAAGCAAACTTACTGAAAAGTAATAATAAACCGAACAAAATATAACACAATCGCTAAAAGTTTTTTTAATCGCGAAAAAAGATGTAATAATTTTGGTGCGTGCTTGAAAATGACGTAACTGTCGAAAAGCTTCGCGATTAAAAAAAAACCTTTTAGTGATTGTGTTATATTTTGTTCGGTTTATTATTAATTAATAAAATCACTACTCTCCAATATATTCAACATTTACTGAGAAGTAAGCACTGGAATAAAAAGCAATATATTATAAAGTTTACAAAAAATGCATTATATATCAAAATGAATATCTAGTTGTGAACGAATGTTTAATATGTCATTATATAGACGTAAGCTATTTAGAAGTATACATACACGATAAAATTTGATTCAGATAAATAATTATATAATATTTTAAAAAAATTTATGTATATATATATATATGTATATAATATTTGATTATCTTACATAAGCTTTAGTTTATAATTGACTGTTCGTACGCCTTTGTTTTATACTGCAGGCTGAAAGTAATTGTCAAAAATGGGAAGAACGAAATGATAATACGGATACGTTAAAAGAAGTTTATTTGTTCAAAAATAGTTCTTACGTTAAAGATGTCATTTTTCACGTTAGTCGAAAGTTGGGATTTAAATATAATCTGTCAATCGGTTAGTAAACTTCGAAGAAATTTTCTAATTTTATCCACCGCCTTTCCTCCTCGAAACGGTGTTTTATAATTGAATTTTTCTTACGAGGTACTTTAAAAAGAAAAAACAGTGGAAATTTTTAACGAATTTTTTTGTTACGTAGACGACGTCAAAACTATGTACGACATATGCAGATACGAGAAAGCGTGGTATATTCAGTCGCGGCCTGCATTCTGCGCACCGTTTACTCACGATGATTTAAAAGTAATAAAAAATAAACCTAATTTAAAATTAATCATTTCAGCGTTAATAGTCCTATTTTCCGTTATTTATATTTACGGATTACGATGTTTTAAGGAGTTTTCACATAAAACACAACATTTGCGGCATAGCTTAGAAACGTGCAAAATACTCGAAGTCTTATTTTATTCGAAATTCATCCGACGCAAACGATTCGGTCAGGTTTAGGTTCGGTCAAATAATCGGAACTGATTTAATGTTGCTTATTCAGAAAAATAGATAAAACATATAAAGTTTGATAGAGAGAGCAGATGATGTAGTGATACTATCTCAATCATCTTAGAGCACCAGTGCTGAAGGACTACAAGGGATGATAACGGAATGATATACATATACAAATAGAATAGGATTAAAAATAAATTTACAAAAAAAAAAAAAAAAAAAAAAAAGTAATATCAAATACAAACAAGGAACTAAGAGTAAAAATTGATGGATACAGTAAATGAATACACATACCTTGGATAAAGAATAACGACAGATAGGAATTAGTTAATAGCAGAAATAAATCGCAGAATACGACTATCATGGGTAGCCTATGGAAAACTAAACAGCGTATTCGGAAACGAAGAAATACCGATATGTATGAAAATGAAATTATATAGTCAGCGTGTTTTACCGACTCGTATATATGGTTCGCAAACATGGACGTTTACAAGAACAAAATTAAGGAAGATAATGAAGACACAAGTAGCGCAAGAAAGACTAATATTGAACATAAAACTATCTGACCGAAAGCTAAATAAATGGATAAGAGAGAAGACTGGATTCAATGATGCCGTGGATGGTAAAAATAAAGGACAGATAAGCCGGACACATAGCCCGAAGAATAGATAACAGATGGACAAAACGGGTTTTGGTGACTGCGGATAAGAATAGCTCAGGATCGTAATAACTGGAAACAAAATTGAGGAAAGCCTACGCCCAGCAGTGGACTGATATAGGCTGAACATGAGATGAAGAAAATGTTTAATAGAGGTTCAGAAGCAAAATGTCCATAATTCCGTTACATAAGAATTAAGTATTAAACCTCGCCAAAGATTAATAACGACGATGCAAATTATTCAAAGAATAGTAAAAGACACTAGGATCAGATGAAGTCCCTTACAGGTTTTATTGATCATATCAAGCAGGTGCGAAAATTACAATTTCGATTTTACAAACAGGATCGACAGAACTAGAATTACAAGCTAGTTTGCTGACTATGCACGATAGTTTATCTGAAATCGGATAGACGATTATTATTGCGAAAACGACGACGCCATATCACGTAAATAGCAAACCCCATTAATTTCTGTGTAATTATACATAATGCATAATTAGAAGACGAATAGAAGAAAGTAATATTTAAATAGTACGATATACAATACATGCGTAGCATATTCTTAATGTTAAATATCTGATAGCTTAACAGTTTTCTCAAAACTAGCGCTGTATTAGAGTAAACATTAATAAAATATAATATAAATATTGAGTTATACATGGAAAAGCAGAATAGAAAAACTGCAAGAAAAATAAAGAAAATACGATAATGCGACGGAGTTTATACAATTATACATAATGCTTAATTAGATGTTTTTCCTCTCACAATGCACGACGTGTTTTTAAAGTAAGCGTTCAGATTGATATACCGTATATCTTGGTACGTCACCAATGACCTGATGCATCGAGATTTTGGGATTTATACCATCGACGTAGTCATCGGCAGGCTAACTCAAAATCACAGGATGCGTCTGTACGGGCACTCCAATGAGCTGAATCCCAAACAAATCGGTGACGTGTCGTTTCAAGAGGATCAAGATTCAAGATAGTGTAAATAAATAGGGCAGAATACATGGGTGTATACACGAATCTCTTTTCGAACATTTGTTCATAGCCGAATAAAAAAAATTATTATTAACAGCGTAAACATTAAACGACATCTGTTTGAAAATTAAAAAGTAATCTCCACTTCTGACTGACCCCGGGTTAACGTGATCGGAATGTCCGAATGTAAAATTACGTCCATTTAATACGACTTCTGTTTTGCAGGTTATGGAATTTGTGGACGATATGGAACATTATTACAGATACGGATACGCGAGTGAAATAAATGCTAAACTCGCTTGTCCATTGGTAAAGGATATGATTCAGAAATTTTCGTAAGTTCAGTAATAAAATCGTTACATTATTATTATTCGAATCCGAACAATAAATTTTCTTTCACTAATATTTTGATAGTTGTAAAGCCTCGTGTCCATTATACTATCAAAGTTACACCGAATCTCGATTAATTTACACGTTCTAGCAAATATTTCATCGTCTGTGTTTTACCGTAATCTCACAGCTGGTATCCGTCGGCAGACACCACACTTCGCAAAGTTTGTCTTTATTCTTGCACAACCTGAACGAATTCGGTTCGATGTTCTTCATAACAATTTTTGTTGTACTTCCACCATTGTCGTTCCTTTACCAACTCAAACGCTTTGCGTAGAAATGTGCTTCGAAATCTCGACTGTTGTAGCGAGAAAACTACTCAATTTTAATCGTGAATTCGCTGTAATTTGACCACACATATAAAATGTCGTCTATCCCGTACTTAACAGAATGCGTGTAATACCGTTAATAAGTCCGATTATTACATACGGCTATCCCGCATGGTCATCAGTCTCGAACATCATTTAAACTACAGCTACTTCAAAAAGACGCTTAGTAAATATACAAAAAAATGCATACTTGTACGAAATTGCCACTTCTAACGGATTATATCCTTCACATTACACGTATGTTTTGCAAAAACTGTGAGCAACATAGTAATGAGCTGGTGAAATCAGTTGGAAATTACAACTTCAAGCTCGTATATGTATTCAAACTACAAATACCGTATACTTATTCCACTAATGTAAACCCATTAAGTATATTTATGTACGTGTGTGTGCTGCTTGCATGTATGTAATATACGATTGTTTTATTATTGTAAAATTTTAAAAATTCTATAAAATTTGTGTAAATTTTCATGTGTAGCAGATTTTTTATAGAAAATTTTCCGCTATACTATGCATCTCTACTATGTAATTCTGTGGTTGCTACATCATCTTTTTTTTGGACATGCGGGACTGTGTCCTAACAGGATAGGCATATTTTGCTGCAGACATACGTGAAGCGAGTGGAACGTTAGATTTTGTGTCCCCATATGTGATCCGAACAGCTTCCGGTTAATGCCTTTTTTGGTTAAAATTTTTTTTTTCATGTTTTCACATTGTTTCCGGTATGTTAATCTCCCAAAGTTACACATTTCCAATGCACATCTTTAATTTCCGAGTGGCCTTGCTTTTTTTTTTTAAGTGAAAAGCGGACACTTGTGTTCCATCTAGATTTGCGAGTAATGAGTTTTATTTTCACAACTCGTTCAACGTGTCTATAAAGTTATTCCTATATCTAATTCAGGTAAGGACATTTCTTATCCCAGAAATCTGCGGCCCTTGTAGTTACTTTTTAGTAAAACAGCAGAAAAATTCATTTGTGTAGACTAAAAAAATTCACAGATGATAATGATATTCTTATAGAACAACAATTTGGATTTAGGGGTAATTTATCTACTGTTACGCAATTATCAAGAATTATTGACACCATAACTGATGAGTACAACAGCATACAGGATTACACCTATTTTGACACCATTTGGCAACTTAGTTTAATATACAAAATTATTCAACTTAAATCTCCTAATTACTTAGTTCGCCTTATTCAAAATTATTTAAGTAACCGAAATTTCTTAAAATTAACAATGAGAATTCCTACATGAAATATACATTAGCAGAAGTTCCCAGGGGAGCATACTGAGACTTTAATTATTACTTCTTTTTATTAACGTCATTTCCAAAATTAAACACTTACAGATGACATTATACGCTGATGACACCGCTATATACTGCACATCATACCGAATTGATACTATACAAAGAACTCGAGGTTTTATTAAATTAATTACAAAAAACAGTTAAAATCACTGAACTTTATTTATTAAGCAAAGTTTTTCGGCAACTACGCCATTATCAAGCTATATATAAATAAAATTAAATATATAAAAACATAAAATATTAATTTAAATCTAAGTTCACAATTTTTACATAATTCATTTAAAGCTTTGCTTAATAAATAAAGTTTAGTGATTTTAACTGTTTTTTGTAATCAAGTATAAAAAATCACTACATTCCACAATCTAAACGTTATTAAATTAAATTCGTATTTTAATAAATGGAAGAATCGAAATAAATTCCGACAAAACTCAATCTACTCTATTCACGGAAAGAAGACCTCTTACCACCCGTTACAGCTAACAACACACCTTTCGTTTGGAAAAGCAATATTAAATAATGCTAAAAATCTGAAATTTAGCATGTGAACTAATTTCGATTTTGCACTTTATCCCAACTTTCTACACTCCCCTTATGAAAAATTACAAAAGCCGTCCATTATAATTGACATGATAACACAAAGGAGTAAAAAGTCGATATTAATAAAAATGTTCTTATAAAGTATACTTAAATTATATGTACACATTTAAAAAGTTATTTGTTGTGGTAATCTATAAAAGAATTTCGATCCTTAAGTATACATAAATTTACTTTGCATTTTGTACAGTAAAACTTAGTCTTATTATTACATTTTGAATATTTACACCTAGTATGGGTTGTCATCCATTGCAGATAATCGTATCATATTTTATATTTATATGGTACAAACGTTGTGATGGTGTGTGTGTGTGTGATGTTGGTACAGGATCAGCGGTTGTTGAAGAACGACCGCGATTTCTAGTCCTACAAAAAAGTGAATTTGCCACAAATTCCTTAAAATGATACATCTATTATTCTATTTCTACTTACACCTAGGCTCATTGCATCTTTGTTTGTACTCCAACCTACTGTTAGCTGTGGCCAAATGAAGAGCATGGCTTATCATGCGAGTTGTCCGTTTTTGGGATTTAATGTGGGATCGATATTTGGATAAAAGAAAGTCCATCTTATCGACCCCACCCATCCCTTTATTATAATAGCAACTTCAGGACATGGTACATTCATTTAACTATGAGTCGCTTTGTCCACCGATGATAAGCAGTTTGTTTCCCAACATCACAGAAGTTGGAATCAAACACAACAGGACGATTGTCAAACCATTTTGTAATAATGACATCTCCATCTTTACTAATAATAGTGTCGGTGAAACCTATAGGTTATTGCTTTAGCATTTTGTCACTACTGAGTGGTGGATTTTTAAATCTGTTCAGCTCGGCAAATAAATTAATAATCTACAAAACTATAATAAGAACAATTATGCCCCATATGATCATATACTAGTGTTTTAACTTAGCGAAGTTACAATGGCTACAAAATACGTGCTATAATTCTGAACCTTCAGTCTATGTAAAGATTCAACACATTCATAAGGCATTAAAGTTATCATAATATATATACGATGTTGTCAAACAAAAACCATTTTTTTTTTTTTTTATAGCTGTGTCTGCAGTCAGTATTCATTTATAAACGACATAGGAGATTATACATGTACAAATTTGCAACTAAAATATAAACGCTACAAACGCAAAAGAATTAAACACACGCTATTATGACGAACAGCTGACATTATTTTTTGTCCGAGTTTATTTTTGTGTATAATACGAATAAAAAATATTGTTTATCCTATTAACTTAAATTTGTATAAATTTATATATCAATAGGCTTTACGATCAGTATGCTGGTTTTATTTCTGGTTTTTCCTGTATTTTTATTTTAATTAAACGAGCAACTGGGGCATACTTTTTAAACTAGTATACGTAGTAAGAACCGTGTATGCGTTATATTATTAATTTTGTTATTTTTCTAACACATATTTGTTTTGTAAATACTCTTTTTATAAATCTAAATATTGATGTTGAAATTTGTAGTTGAATAACCAGCGGCGAGGTCATCAGCATAAATTAAATTGCGCGCCTTCTTACCTCAATTCCTCCTTCGTATAGATGTTAAAAATCAACGATATTAAAACACCTCCTTGGGGCAGGTCGTTTGTTCGATATCTCTGACGGCTTTGTTTATCGTTCAGATTAAGACAAAATATTCTATTCTTCAACATAATTTCGAAGATCCTCATGAATAAAACATTTTTGTGACATAGTAAATTTTCCTCACCAACAAACAACGGTTTAATTGTATCCAATATACCGCTTTCAAATCAACGAACACCACGCTTATCATTTCTTGTTCGAAACTGCATTGTACCTCAGATAACTAATTGCAAAGTCTTAGTTTTCTCTATACTCGTCCAAACGATTATGTGTTCACCTATCGATCTTTATGTATTCTAAAAAAATTAATGTCTTTATATATATATATATTTATATAAGTAAAAACTACTCAAACTAATTGATTTACAAATTTTTAATCTTCAGTAAACGATAATTTAATAAGTTTTTTCCTAACGTAGTAGACGAAACTAAAACATTAAGCTATTACATAACCCAAATATTTCCCGGTTGTGGTTCTATCGGTTATTATTTAAATAAATTAAACATCGTCGATGAGTTACAATTGTGAAAGTAACGAAATGGAAAATGTTCAACATAATACGTAACCAATATAACCATCCGAGACAACTGTACAAGATTAACTCCGCTCCTCAACCGAATCGAATTAGTGTTTTTCCATATAGCACTTCGTGATGTTTCGACATATATTTAAAATCTATCACAGGCTTCGCATACTAGTGAAATCACTCCTCCGATAGTGGTTTGCATTTCCATTTTTATTTCTGTATCCAAGTCCAAATTATCAGCAATGAAATAACCCATTATCCGAATATTTTACACGTTATAATTGTAAAAAAATATATGTTCATAAATTATAATATTATTTTCAACGCATGATAATACCTGTATAAGCATACCTAAATAGTTCTAGTATATATATATATATATATATATATATATATATATATATATATATATATATATATATATATATATATATATACATAAACGAGCACGCTAAGAATGAATCTAAGACATCGATTTCGGACTAACGTTCTCAGTCTATTAAAACTGACATTTGAACTAAAGAACAAGTACGTATTCGTTTAATTCTCTATGAGTGGGAAGAACAGATTTTATTCGACGATATGACTGAAGCTTTTAAGTGAATTTACAGAAAACTGTTATCAATACCGTGGAAGAAGCCGGCTGACATAACAAATGAGAAGGTGTTATAGAACGTATTAGGAAAAAGCGCGGACGGGAATAGTACAAGATTCTGCCATGAATCCCCTGTTGCGAGCCATTCGGACGAATTTTGCGAAGCTTCTCTCTACCGTTATTCATACCATATCTGTCCATCTTATAAGAACACGACTGCGTCACTCTTCCTCCAAGAATTTTCGTCTGAAATCCATTTGCTCTAGAAGTATGTCAGTATTCGTCTGATTACTACCGAGGATAATCTTCTATTTGTTGCGCCAACTTCTTGTCATATTGAATTGTTCGTTTTCTCGTTCGGCCACCGAATTCTTTACATACGCCTTCAATAATACATTTCTGGCGCATTTATGTTTTGTCGATCACATTACCGTAGTGTCCACATTTCTGAGTCGTAGAGAAACACCGAGAGAACTAGACTACTGACTAGTTTTATTTTCACTTTGTAGCCCGTAACTAAAATTAACCAATATAGTCCACAAAGCAGAGTACCATTTCAACGTTGTATTCCGATGCTTTTTCTATTAGCGGACGAATGTTCAGAATCTGCTGTCGTATTCCCTTTCTTTCATAGAGCCCGGTTTTTCCAACGGAATTTCATTACGCGTTACACGTTCATATATGATCTTTAACTTGCTAGCGTGTGGAATTAGATATTGTCCTGTAGTTTTCGCATTTTTTGTAGGATCCTGTAAGGGAATATATATAAAACCAGATTTTCAATTAATTCTATGTATAGTTCTGTCATTTCACCTGGTAGTTTATTACATACTAAATATTTTATAACGACTTTTATATTTATTATTATTGTTATATTTTTAAAATTCAAACATTCTACGTCCACCGAATAAACGTGCCTTATTATTGAAAATGGACAATTTGTTTAGCGTTAAAAAAATTTACGTACCATAGAGAGAACATTGAGACGGAAAAACTTTCATCGACTCGTAAAAATAACGCGGGATTCAATAACCTTTTTTTTATTTATTTATTTTTTAATCCATATTTAATTGTTCACGTTTTTCCTAGTACATATATAATTAGTGATTTTATTGTTACAGGCGAGCCGCATCTAAGAATAATACTAACGACATCGATCCACCGGTTACGTTGTACTTTACTCACACGGGAACAATCCTACAATTTCTAACGGCGCTCGGTATTAAAAAAGACGATCAAAGTTTGACTCACGATAATTTTGAAAGCATGATGAAACGAGAATGGAGAATGTCTACTACAGATCCGTTCGGTTCGAATTTCGTCGCGGTTTTTTATAAGTAGGTATTATGAAAAAATAAATTATTTTACATCAGACACGCAAATGCAAAACGATATAAACGGTAACTTCGTAAAAATAACGGGGGGAACCAATGTCTGGAAGATATAGTTCGGAGTGATATTATGAAATTGACGAACGTAGGGTCGGAGTGGCTACAAAAATATCTATGATTGGAAGAATTTATAATGTATCTTATTTATTCGTAGTATCTAAATATTATTTCACCTGTACTTATTATGTTTTAGATGTTTTTACAGCCACTCTGTCCGTATACGTTCGTCAATTTAATAATTTCATCCCAATCCATCTTCCACACGCTGACGTAGTTGAAACCTTGGAGATCCACGTCCTCCCGAAAATCTCGAGCCCCATTAAAGTTATCAAATAATCACTTTTATTGGAATTTTCGTCTCTTATTATTTTCTAGTTTTAAAAAACAAAAATAAAGAGTATATAAATTAAATCAACGTTTAAAGTACATATGATAGAAATAATTTATTCGAAACATATATAAATATTTTTTTTTACAAGTAGCTACTGCCTAAAAGCTATTACTCGAATTATCAATTACAGATAATTACAGAGTTTAGAATTTATCATAAAGTTACTGAGAAGATTGTTTACATCCGGAATACTTGTTCTCAAATGTTGAGTATATTTCTGACAGATCGCAACAATATGACAGACCGTCTATGACATACATCACGTATTGCTGGTAGTTGGATACTCACTAGATACGAACGCGTACTCAGCGTGGGGCCAAGACAGCTGTTTTCAGTTTCGGTGAACGGATTTGATCATTTCTTAGATGCCAAATTGTTAAATCCTTCTTTATATTGCCCAGTATAATTGGCCGAATAACAGCTGGCTTGGCTAGGATTTTCTGACTATAATATTTTGCGTTTTCTTCTAGTGTTATCGGCAAGTAAACTTGGGTAGTAGGCCCTTGCGCCGCGCACCTCATCGTGGCTTATTATCCCTCGTTAATTCGGAATCTAGACGAAAGTAATGCTGGTGTTACGTTCACCTAATTCAAGAATGCCGTTCACTGTTGACACGATAATGATCGCCACTTCAGTGTGCTGTAATCTTAAAGATGAGTCAGTTAGTATTACATACGGGCCTGCAGGCAAATTCGCGATTTGCAGCAAACGCTGGAGGAAAGAATGGATCCCATTTTCGATTGAGAAGGCACCTCCGACATATTGTGATATTTTAAATGCGTCGATGAGCAAACGACTGCGTTCGGCTGCTGTTGCGAGTAAATCAAACGAGTTTTTTATGGATATCCACATTCAGTTAGACTAGCTTTTAGTGTGTTATGAATGCCTTCAAAGTAATCCTAAACCCAGCATTTTGTGCCACATTCGGTATATTTAATAGTCGTTTGCTAGTAGACGAGTATATAAATCGAACCATAGTCGAGTCTCGAGCGGATAAAGGCGTTTTAAATCCGAGGTAATGTTCAACTTCTTTAGTCAAAGCCTTATTATTCATCATTTTCATTATAGAAGACCATGTATTTAGTTTTTAGAGGAAAAAGCTCTAAGTCTTTTAAATTATTTTACACTTCTATAACAGATTTTGAGCTTAAAGAACATCTTGTAAGGTTATGTATTAATAAATCGTAATTTGTAAAACAGATTATATCGATGTCAATAAAAAAATAATTTTATTCGTATCCACAACTCCTACATCGGAAATTATTTAACATAAATATTTTGCATTTCTTGTTGCGAACTCGTCGACGAATTCATCGGTATTGAAATTTTTAACCGTTCAAATGCAATCGCTAATATAGATGAACCAACCGATTGCACTTGTGCAATGTGTTACGAAAATAATTCGGTACTACTTTGCATTTAGAGAACAATCTTTCTGTGTCTTCATTGCTGCGACGGGTAATGTTAAAAATTCTTTTGTAATTATTAAAACGCCGGGAATATTAAATTGACTGGCAATTCACGAGAATAAAACGTCGTTAGTTCTCATAATGTTCAATAAACTTTATCGTCTTTCATTTTTTTGGAGATATACTTAGAATAAAACTTCAAACTGAATTTGGCCTTCAGGTGTACGGACCTTTAGATAACCCACTGCTTACGTAGCTTGCTTTTAACAACCCGTCAGGATATGGCCTATTGTTTGTTCTCTCATCATACTCGCACGATGTTTTGCTTTCTTTATCATTTTCCCACGAAACGATTCAGCGGAATTGTCCAACATACCAAATTCAGATAAATTATAATTTTAATGCAAGCGGTTGATAAATAAATACCTTCTTTTTCTTCTCATCTATTTTCAATCTACTCCTGAATGTAGCTCTCGAAATTCCTTCCATTTTTACCTGTCAGCCGCTTGGCTTGCCCAATCTTCGCGAACTTTATTTATATTATCAACCAACGTGTCAGTGGTCTGCTTATTCTACGGGGTCCGTGTGGTGGTGTCCACATTGTCGCGTTATTTGCAAGGTGTTCCGGATGTTTTGCCAGATGACCAGTCTATCTCTATTTTGATTATTTTTTGCCGAGTATTATGTCCTTTATTATTGTTGTTTCTTTAATCCATTTATTCTCTTTCTTGTCTTTCAAAGTTATCTTTCCTTTCGATTCTTCTTTGAGCTACTTTTATCCTTTCCGCCAATGCTAAAAAAAATATATATATTCTACGACTACCAAATTTATAATACTGAAACGGGATTTTGTATTTCAATGGTTTCGATTGTCAACTTATAATAACGATCGGAAAATCAATTCGGATAAATTTATGATTAACTCAAACGCTGCGAGGACACCGATAGTTATTTATAATTTTACACGCTGAACGCTTTCCTATTTTTTTGGCACCGCTTTCACTTTTTGATCAATTTATACTCATCATACCGTTACATGTTTATATTGTTGCTTTTATTATTGTATATATATATAAGATACCGTAGACGAGTAAAACCTACTAATGACGAGGTTTTGCGTAAAATAAGCGAACAACGTGAAATCTGGAACACGGTCAACATGAGAAGAAGTGGCATGGTTGGACATTTGATCAGGCATTCAAAATGGACAACGGCTTTAGGAAGGCGAAGTAAAGGAAGACTTAGACTCAGATGTATGCGTCAAATAAAAAATGGAGAAAATTATGCCACCATAACGTGTTTGTTTCCGAAAAAGACCTAATGTGGCCATACTAACCCATCAGCCTTAAGGTTGAGAAAAGAAATAAGAAGATATACACACACACACACACATATATATATATGTATGTATGTATAAATATCATCATCATCATTTTTTCAATTCGTTATTACCCATTCACTACTGACTCGTTCTGAAGTGACTATTAGTGTTATTTCAAATCAATCACCCATGGACTAAGTTGGCAAATGATCCTGTCACATTCTCCTTCCTCTCTTTAGTACATCCATTCTAAATTACTATTTCGGATAGTAATTGATAATTAATTACAAAACGAAAAACATCAAAATAATCTGATGCACTATTTTCTCGTTTAATATATAACATACTATATACACACATATATATATATATATATATATATATATATATATATATATATATATATTATAAAAACTATTTACAGATGCGAAGAGGAGATTGAGAACAATGTCATCTTTTACTTGAACGAAGATATCGTTGCATATTCAGGCTGCAGAGTAGGTTTATGTTCCTGGGATTATATCCTGAATAAATTCAATTCGTTCATCGATCCGAATACCTGTAATCTGGATTTTTGTAATCCGTCTAGCGCCGTCTCGATATATTTAAACTCGTCTTCGAAGTGGCTACTTCCATTATACATCGCATTATTAACTTGGTTCGTGAAATTCTAAATAGTCATTAATAAACATTTATCCACAGAGAACAGAGCGAAGTCGATAGTTTTTATCGTGAGACTTAATTTAAGAAAATAAAATATAAAAAGTTGCCGTCGAGTCAATCGTTATACGTTTTATCGCTTTTATTATTATTATTATTATTATTTTTTAATAAGTTTAAATTTATTTATTAACGTCGTACAATAAATATTATATAAAGATTTTTAAAAGTTTATTTGCATATTATTATATTCAGTTTGCACATTACTAATTATAATATAGGACAGAAAATTTCGATAAGTGGAATTCGCATTTAACACAAATAAAACAGAATAAAACCACAGCCATAAAAAAAAAAATCAAACATTTAAATCTAAGCTAACAAAAGTAACCAATTGTTTATTTCGATCCACTGGTGGATATAAGCTTTCTCCCAATTCCCCTTCATGCAATCCTGTCGTTAGCCTTGTTCAGCTTATTTGATGCCAGCTATTTTATCTTCCTACCTAACACAGGGCCTGCGAATACTTCTCTACTCTTCTTTAGGGTTCCACTCCATAATCTGTTGTCTGCCCTTCTAGCTATATGTCCTGCCTAATTCCACTTCAGCTGCCTTACTCGTACTATAAAATGTTTTGTCTGTTGTCGGATGCATGTGTTTGGTTTTTAATCTATTAGTTTAAGATCCAACATCAATTGTTCCTATGTATGTTATGTGACAATAAAACTTCTAACTACTGTTCTAGTTTCCTCACAATACGTGATAAAGGAAATAGTGATCTGTTTATTCTGTACGATATTGCTGAGTCTTCCAACTACAATCTATGAAAGAGGTATATTCGTCTGTTTATTTCCGTCTGCATAGCGTTTCTGTCCATGCTAATTACTCTACCTAAATATATACGCTAGTCTACCTGATCTAACTCTTGTCCATCTATTAATATACTAATTCGTTGGAGACTATTACTTATAATTTTTGTCTTAATACGAATTGTCAGGCCCGCTGCTTGAGGATACTGATATTTTGTAAATCATCAGACTTAGCGCCTATCCACAAGCCTGTGGAAATTACGAAAAATGTTTTTAACATCGTCCGATTTGAGAGAGAAATATTTGTGATAACACAACGTACATGGGACTAACTATAAAACAGTTTATCTGGTACAATGTTTATAGTGGACGAAAATTATCATCATTATTCTACGCTTATCTAGTTTTATAGATTTACTTCATTCAAGCTGTTACACGATCGAATCTAGACATACTAGACATACTTTAATCTAAGCGAATAAATATAAACTACAAGTTTTATTCCTTTTTGCTCGTTAAATTAAACGTATAGAACAAGCTCTGCTACGGTATTGACGTAACCTAATACGTCGTAAGTCAGAACATAGGGGTTCCTATTATTGACATCATAGACGCAGACAATGTCAAATGCGTCTGTTTAGACAATATAACGAGATCGCGATTTCAGAGAAACCGGCGACTACTCAAAATATGTAAGATTCAAGTCTAACACGTTACTTTTGTGGCGTGTGTCAAATCCGTTATTTATTATTCTCTTACAAATGGCAAATCTCCGTGTAAAGTTAAATGGCACACAGAGGACGTCACGATGGATATTCTGCGTGAACGATTTGAGGGTGGGTTTATCTCTCGCAGAGGTGACGATAATTGGTCGCCGAGATAGTACGATTTGACCCCACTAGACTTTTTCTTATGGGTTTTACATACAAGAAGTCGCAGATTTAAAACCATGATAATCAACAATTACCAATTTAGCCATATTTATACAAGGTCATTGGAAATGAGATCATTCGAATCTGTGCCACCGTGAAATGTCGCGGGAGACATTTTAACGATGTTATATTTCATACATAGTGGCATAATGGACCTTTCAAGTAATAGTAATAATAATAATAATAATAATAAAAGTTTTTCTTTAATACCTGATAGTTTATTTTATTCTATTTCAGCTGCCCTTATTGGAAACCCCTTCTAAGTATACAGGAAAAAAAAACAAGAAAAAAAAAACATTACAGATGTACTTTTTAATAATATTATTACTAACTTGTACAGGATAATCGAATTAAAACTTTAAAAAACCGGAATATCATCTGATATTTAGGATCTTTAATTACTGAAAATGGAGGTTACTCAGATGAAATAAAAAGACGAATTGCTTCAGGCAAGACAGCAATGACACGATTGAAAGATATAATATGCAATAAAAAGTGACCATTAAAATTATAGGAAAAGCTAATAAAGACATTCATTCTTTTAATTTTCTTGTATGCGGCCGAGACGTGGACGATTAACGCAATGGATAAGGGATGTATTGACTATTTTGAAATGTGGACATGGTGTCGCGTACTACGTGTATCGTGGAGTGAAAGAACAGATCTCTTAATACGGACAGATCTACACGAACCAATCTATAAACGAGGAAAATTTAAAAAAATACAGCACTTATAGAACGAGCGACTCAAATTATCCACCTCATCCTCCTTGCAAAGAGCGATACAATCCTCGTGCAATAGGACCAAGCATGGATTAATTTTGAAAGCAAACAACTTAATACGCAGCTATTTGCCGGCAACTTTATGCTTTACTGATGGCGTTAAATCACTATCCCGCTCTATTAATAGTCCTACAGTATGCGCATTCCCCCATCAACGATTCATGATACAGATCCAGTATCTATCTTACGAGTTCAAGATCATAAGGGAATTGTAGGAAACGAAGCGGTAGATATGGCAGCCCATTTCATACTGTGTTCCTCAAACCGCTGCCATCACCAGTACCAGACACAAGTCTCAATACTTCATTCACTACAACTAACAACAGAAGTGAAATTCATACTACCATAACTTTCTTCTTGCTATTAAACCCAATGTTGACTTCCGGAAACCACCTGTTAATTTATCCCGCTCCAACTATATGACAGGAGGCTCCGGCTTGGTCATATATCACTCTCTCATGAATATCTACTTAAACATACCCACCACCATGCTTTTTGCCCATTTTGTTAACTCACAAACCTATCTTTTATCAGTCATATTTTACTACACTGCATCCCCATCGACCTCATATCTTATCTGATTTCCTCTCCAACAGCCCTTCAACTATTCCTTCAATTCCACAATTTCTTCCCTCTTCCAACCTCATTTACTACATCTAACTGTTAAGTTATCAGTGTGGTAATAGCTTCGGTAGTTACACACGGGACTATAAAAATTAAAATAAATACTTTCCTCTCCGTTTTAATGCTATTTTGCCAACTTACTGAACGTAAAGAGATTAATAATACCGTGTAACAAAAAACATGCATCATGCTAAACGTTAAATAAAAAAGATTATTATAGATATCAAACGATCCATACAGTTGCGTATCACACATCGGTTCCTCTTCCGACTTGTAATCAACTGCTAGTATAAGTGAAAATAATTGAACCTAAATTGACGATCACCTCAGTTAATGAAATAAATAGTAAAACAAATGGACCATCTGTACGAGTTTCCGAACTCACCGAACACGCAAATTGGATTATTTGTTAACGACGCTGCAATAGTCTGCAGCTCTTATCACCATCTGTAATAGACTACAGCTCGGAAATCGCGGCTGCTTAAATACTACAACAAACAGCAAATGAACACAAACCTGAATAAAACCGAAGCTATATTCTTCATTCGTAGGGGACCAGCTCTACCTGACAATTTTATGTTACAGGGAAATGCATTAGTGATGTGATAAGGTTCGTTATCTTAGTGTGATCCTCGACAATAGGCTGACTTTCACTAAACACATAAATAATATAGCAATCAAGCAAATAATGCCTTCTGTTTCTTGTGCCCTCTTCTTAATCTTAATCACAAGTTCTTCCTCAACATTAACAACATTGTCCTGCCTGGAGCTCGATATCAAACGTTATTTTCATATGCAATGCATTCTCAATGTACCTCGCTATGCTGGAATTGACAGCATGCACGAAGGTACTGCCTATATCAGATTGATTGATTGATAAAAAGTGTATTTACAAAAAAATAAATATATGTTACAAAAATCAAATAAATAATACAACGCATTCCGAACACAGTTCTTACTACGTATACTAGTTTAAAAAAGTATGCCCAGTTGCTCATAACTAAAATAAAAAATACGGGAAAAACCACTAACAAAACCCGCATACTGATCATAAAGCTGCCTATATAAATTTATAGATATTTATTTTAGTAGGATAAACAATAATTTTCATATGTATTATATACAAAAATAAATTTTGAATAAAAGATAATCCCGGCTGTACATCGTAATAGCGTGTGTTTAACTCTTTTGTGTTTGTAGCGCTTATATTTTAGTTGCAAACTTGTACGTGTGTAATCCCCTATATCGTTTATAAATGAATACTGACTGCAGGCACAGCTATCAAAAAAGAATTTTGTTTTTTGTTCGACAACCTCATGTATATATGGTAAGTTCAATGCCTTATGAATGTGTTCAATCTTTACATAGACTGGAAGATTTAGAATTATTCTGCAGCATATATTTTGTAGCCGTTGTAACTTCGCTAAGTTAGAACGGCTAGTATATGACCATATGAGACAAGCATAAAGCATAATTGTTCTGATTATAGTTTTGTAGATTATTAACTTATTTTCCGAGCTGACGTAACAACGTTTATTAAATATCGGGTATAGCTTAAACAGAGCCGCATGAGTCTTATTGCAGGCATACTCAGCATGTTTAGCAAATGTGAGACCCCGATCCAGTATTACACCTAAATATTTAATATCGCTTTTCAAAACCAAAGATCCGTTGTTCACTATCATAGGTGGTAAGAAATGCGGTCTTCTTTTCGTGAATAGAATAGATTGAGTTTTATCGGAATTTATTTTGATTCTCCATTTATTAAAATACGAATTTAATTTAATAAAACCCTGAGTTAGTCTTCTTTGTATAGTGTCAATTCGATACGATGTGCAATATATAGCAGTATCATCAGCATATAATGCCATCTGTAAATGTTTAATTACACACAACAATTGTCTATTTAACGAACAAACGATTTTGTTCTAAAATTATCGGCTGACGTTTTCAATACTCATACCAAAAGAACAAGCTCGTCTTTTGCCAATTACGATTCCAGACAACTTTGTTTCATGCATTCGAAATATAAACACAGACGACTTAATAAACAATAACGATGATAATTTATTAATACTAACCCCTTTTATTAAGGTCACTCACTTTCGTATTTTTTGACACAGTATTAATTTAAAAATTGAATATTCAGACAATATATTTTAGCAGTTTAAACTTAAGTTCTAAAATTAAAAATTATTATTATTATTATTAGTAATTAGAAATTAAGAAAACTCGTTTATTTTTGTAGACGCAGTTTTTTATATTGTTTTTTCCTATTTAACGTTTTGTTTTACTATTTATATTCGTACTTTGATATTGTAGTAACGTGTTCTCGGTACACAATGTAGCTCGCGTTATATTTTCTTTTATGATTATAACCTTATGTAAATATATTGTTGTTTTTAATAATAAAAAAAAAGTATATGCGAAAATAATAAAGTATATTTAAATCAAGCGTGTCATATTTAGAAATTATATATCTATATACATAAACAACTTAGAATCACAAAATTAAATCATTATAATCGCAAAGCTTTTCTATCATTACGTTATTATAAAGTGCATAAAGTAACACTATTACTAACAAATTACACTTAATTAAGATGTTAGTTTATGTACTTAACATAGTGGCGAAATGTTGAAAACTTTTGCGCTAATGTGGATTGCACCACGAAAATGTATACATATTTTGTTGTACAGTGTAAGTAGCGTACAAGGCAATCATAATATGGCGCTAGCGTAGTAGACACACACACTCGGGAGAACTGTTTGTAATCGTTTTGTTGTTACGTCACAATAGCACCGCGTACTTTTGTAGTGCACTATATTGTTACTAGCGCGCATATGGCGTGCGTGGTAGTGTGTCATTGCCTTTCACGTCATGTTAGAATTATTTATATGTTTATTTTCTGTTGATAATTTTTGCGCCGCCGATCGTATTCGAACTCGGTAGCTTCCGTACAGAAGTCCGTGCTCTAGCTACCCGATTTATTTTTTTAAATAATTACTTAAATCTTAGAAATCAATATTCAAATAAAAATTAAAACCTAATTAGTGAATCTATTTTAACGTATGTATTTTTAATTATTAACAAAAAACTTTTTACTGTGAATTAAATAAAAATTATTTTTTAATAACACGTAAAACGTTTCATTAGTTATTAATTAATATAGTTTATATATATATATATATATATATATATATATATATATACATATACATATATATATATATACGCAAAGGTTTTCGATCATTACGTTATTATTTAGCTATTTAGCACACAAACTAATATCTTAAATAATTATATTTTCAGTTAAGACATTACTTTATGCATTTTTTTATGACGCAATGATCGAAACCCTTCAGCTTAATTTGTAATTTTTAGTAATTTAATTTTATACACACATATAATATATATATACATATATATATATATATATATATATATATATATATATATATATATATATACATATATATATATATACGCAAAGGTTTTCGATCATTACGTTATTATTTAGCTATTTAGCACACAAACTAATATCTTAAATAATTATATTTTCAGTTAAGACATTACTTTATGCATTTTTTTATGACGCAATGATCGAAACCCTTCAGCTTAATTTGTAATTTTTAGTAATTTAATTTTATACACACATATAATATATATATATACATATACATATATATATATATATATATATATATATATATATATATATATATATATATATATATAATTTTAAATATAACACACTTGATATAAAATACATAGCGGATGATTCAAAATTTATTACATATCTGGTTCTGTACTAATTATTGAAAATATACAATTAACAATTATGGGACCATGAAAAATGTATTAATATTGAATTATTTACGTAAAATGAATTACTTACTAAGAATCTTATAGATATGCAGACAACAAGTTTTAAATATAGAATCAGTGCAAAAATATATATATATATAAATGCGTGTACACTTACATATACGTACATAAACCTAACAATAAATTAAATAGTTGTTTTCAAAATAAAATAAAAATCTAATTTTTCAATGTAATATTCGGTCGAAACATTCTTATTAATATAAAAAATATTAAAGAATCTGAAAATTATTTTATCATTGTATAATTTAAAATCGTCCAAAGTGATTTTATATTTAATGAGCGAATACGATAGCTTCCCCAAAATTTTTCAAAAATTAACATTCTACGCAAATGAAAAAAATAATTAAAAATAAAAAACAAAATTAAATTCAAATTAATACCGAATTAATCAGAATTATTCGAAACTTCTAGTCTAAAATTTTAATTCAGAGATTTCGTGTTCGCATTCAAAAAATTGGAATATTTTTATTTTTAAAAAGTCTGTATATCACAAAGCGGACTTTGATGATAAATTTTATTTACTATCGTTAATCATTTCAAGCGCGCATCAATTTTTAATACAGAATTATAAATTTCGAATTATGAAGTAATTAATGACTCAGAAGTAAAAAAAAATAAAACAACACTAATTTGATAGATTACGTATGTAAATTGTTTTCCGGTAACGCATTATAAATTGTTGACACAAGATTATTAATTAAATGACACCAGAGTCAAATACAGTTAGCGCTATTTTCATAGTCTTAAGATGAGAGAAATAACAAATTTTAGTATATGAATGAATTAAATATTTAAGTTAAATACAGTTAACCTATTTTATTAGTACAGTTTTTAAGATATAGATGATTTACATACACATTACAAAATGACTCGGGAAGTGGAAAATGAAAAGTAATATTACGTGTAAAATGCTGGTTTTTAGAAATAACAGTAAATATTATGCACCTAATTTACATAAATATTTTTGCAATGGACACATTTTACGTCAACTGAATGTCCAAAGAAACAATTTTTTTTTTTAACACTAAAAGTTCATATTTCGAATGATCCTGAATTGTTCAGGTTAATCGACCATATATATAATACATATAAATTTCCCTACTTCCTAAATAAGTGTATTCGTGAATTCCCATGAGAATGATCCCTTTGTTTTACTTCCTTAGCACTATTTTTCATCGAACTAGATTTCAATCGTCCCACATCTTATATTTTTATCTTTTTACTTGCTCTATTTGTTATATTATTTGTTTGTCGAGATCTTTTTTGCTGCATCTCATAACCCTAGTCTTATTTTTATTTAGGTGCATATTATGCAGCTGTAATATTTGATTTACTTTCTGCAATGAATTATTTAACTCTTATTTGCTTTCTGCAGCGACGTCACAACTATATCGGCTGCAAACCCATAAAGAGGTTTACTTTCATCTAACTGATCTAATAAAATCATGTTGCTCTTCATTTAGTTCATTCTCTATTTTGTATTTTACGCTTGCCTATGTTTTGGGCAATACGACAGCAGTCTTCAATATAAACTGTATTTTACTGTGAATTATTTCATAATCTGAAATTTAGAATTTTTTTATTAAGATTAAAAGCAAAACCGGTGAATTTAATTATACAGGTTTATGCACCAACAACTTCGTCAACAAAGGAGAAAATTACAGATTTCTACAAACAACAAAGCGATCCGATAAAAACCATCCTAAATAGAGAAATACTGCTAATAGTGGGAGATTTAAATGCCAAAATTGGTAAAACGAACGGGGATGAACATAGTAGACATATAGTAGGACGATATGGAATTGGAAAAAAAGAATAATCGAGGTGGAACTACTGCTACAATTTTGTATTGAAAATGATCTTTAGGTAGCGAATAAAAACTTTCAACATGACATTAGACGTTTGTACACGTGGACATCACCGAATGGGAAATATAAAAATCAGATTGATTATGTTCTTGTAAGGAAAACATGGCGGTCATATATTACATGCGTGTTAACACATAACCAGATATGGACTATGGAAGTGACCATAATCCACTAATAACGGAGCTGTGCCTTAAGTTACTAAAAATAGATCAGAAAATATGCTTCATGAACATATATAATATCAAATATACGAATCATTATACGAAAATAACGTAACAAAAGTGTCGAATATAATGAAAGAGGAGGATGAAAGCGCAGAAAAACTATGGGAAAGCTATAAAGATTCTGTGATAAAAACAATAAAACAGAAGTAGAAGAAATATCATTTACTTCAGTTGTAATAGTAAGATTAGCAGAGTTGTAAATTTAAGCTCATCAATATAAACCCCCAATCGCGAACACAGGTTACATTACAAATCGATACATTACCCATATAGGAGTAATCGAGGAAATATTTATTTTTTGTACGACAACATCGAATATAAACACATTTCTTATAATTAAAAGGTAATTATTGTCGCTCTATGTCACCAATCATCATCTTGCAACAATTAACAGTTTTAATTGATCTAAAAATGTTTAAATCATCAGCAAATAATAGAAATTTTGAACGTAAGTTAATATATCATTTATGAAAATATTAAATAGTGCACCCAAATTAGACCCCTGTGGTACTCCGGAAAAAGGAGTATATTGTTTGGACTGGTATCCGTTAAATAGTATATAGCACATACGCGAACTTCAATAGGATCTAATGTAATCATCGGAAAATCCGTAATTATGCAACTTAACCAGAAGTAAACTACGACTGACTTTGTCAAAAGCTTTATTAAGGTCCGTATAAATACAATCATATATTTCTATATTTTACTCCGCTAGGAAATATATTACGTCTATATTTAATGAAAAATACTCCATAAAAGCATCTGAAATATTCTTACTAGAACAATGATCTATATTTCTATATCTTAACAATATAATCATAAAAAGTATTTCTCATTAGCTTTTTAACTTCAGCCCGTAGTTTACTAAATTTAATATAATCAATTTCGTTGCCGATTCTACGATAACAACTTAATATTTAGTTTTAGTTTACGAACAATTTCTCGGGTAAACCTCTGTCTAATAAGAGAGGATGTGCAATGAAGAAATAAATTCATGGAGAACTAGCAAAAGCAGCGATAAACAAACTAATAAAAATGTGGAAAGACAATACGAAATTAAGCGAAGTTATACCCGATGAAAATAATAATATCTTTTCTATCGCTCTGTATGGCTGCCGAATCGTGGATATTAAATATAAATCATTCCAAAGAGGAAATGACAGCACACAGAATGTTAAGAATTCGATGGACCAGCCGTAGAACAAATGCATCAATTCTGCAACTGTTAAACATCCAACCACACATCGAAGAATAATAACTATAATTTAGAAAATAATATTAAAATTTTTCCGACATAATATTCGAGCTAATAGCGTTAAAAAATCGATCATTCGAGAAAAAGTACAATGTAAGCGACAGATAGGCCGTCAAGACGTTTTATCGAGCAAATTAAGAAGATATATCCCCGTACGACCCAAGAAATTACGCCCCAACAAATATACGAGGAAATAAATTGGGTCACCAACGCTCGAAATCGAGCGCACTATTGGATATGCCGATTAAAAATCGACGAGCGACTGAAAAGGCGAATACGTTCGAGCAAATTTTACACGTTTAATGAACGTAACTGTTCGTTTATACTAACCCGTTCTTCTAAGTCGCATATTATTAATTTTGACATCATCGTAATCACATTGTTCGTCGCTCAACGTCGTGACTAGCTATTGTACGTTTATTTTTACGTACAAAATGAGCCAGCATTCAAGGTACTATTTATATGCAACGCGGATGAGCACGTATATGAGATGTTATACGGAGTGGGGTGCCACTGCCTTCTTCGTGATAATTAAGAACTAAATAACGATGAAAAACTTTCTACGTCGCGTGTTGGTTTCGAACCCTCGACCGTCGACTTGATAGTGTCGAGTATACGAAATGTTGGAATTAAACTGCGAGGTGAAAATATGAATAGTTAGATAATTTTAAACGCGTCGGATACATTATAATTAACATATTTTACGCGGATAAATAATTTTATAGTTCGCCTAACGTTTATACGAATGAAAGGTTTAATTCGATGTCTACGCGGTGACTAGGACATATTTCGCAGCGTATTTTTATTAATTTTTTTTCCCCGTTTTAGTTGTTTTTCGTTTACACATATATTTTAAAATTTTTTTGTACCAGTCATATTCAGGGATTAATCCGACGTATTGTGTTCATCGTGAATAACTCAAAAATAACAGACGAATGCTTAGATACCGGTTTAAAAATCGCTGTAATAACTTTGAACGTCGTCATCTTGCTCCGTATAAGTATCGGACGTTCTATTACGCATTAATTCCATCACCGAACTTAAACAATCTCTATTAACCGTCGACTCTTCTTCTTCGTCATCCGCTATGTCTTCTTCTTCACCTATTTCTTCTTCGTCATCTATTCCTTCTTTTAACGAGATTTCGCTGCAAGATGAATATTCAACGACTTTGTTATCGTCGTTTAGCTCCATTCTGCCATTCTGCTCGACTTTATTGATCGTGGTTTTTTTCAATTTTTTCAACTTCTTCACTTGTTGTTTTAAACGTCGCCGACGATCGTCGTTATCGTTCATCGCTAACTTTTTCAATTTTCGTATTCTCCTCTTCAATTCCTTCGTTCTATTATTAATATCGTCGTCGATTTTTGTTTTATTCTTAATTTTAGAATTTTGTTCGATTAACGAGGTTTGTTGTTCGTCTGTACCATCGTGACGACGATTATTAATAATAAGTTCGGACGCATTAGAATCGGTCGATATCGATTTATTATTATTATCATTATTATTATTATTATTATTATTATTATCATCATTATTAGGACGACGTAGCGGCGATTTATTTTTAGCGTTTTCGTCTTCGACGGTTTCGGTCATTTTCTTTTGACGTTTCTCTTGCCAATCGGCGAAATCCGGCAAATCTAACGTTTTCAATACATCGTAATTAAGTTTAGTGGAAATTTTTTTAGCTTTCAAAGCGTTCTCAATCAATTCGCTAGGTCCGCTAATCGTATTATCCGTTATCGAACTTTTCTTACGTCGTACAGTAGCACGAGTCGCATTAGTATTAGCAGTATTATTATTAACAGTATTAGTTACTAGTAAATCTTTAGCTTTCTTCTCGTCTAAATACGAAGCGTACGTATTTTGCCATATTTTTAATTTAGCTTCCCGTTCGAATTCGTTCAATATATAGAGCGAACAATCTTCGTCGCTTAATTTCTCGTTCGGATTTAAAGTTATTCGAACGCCTTCGTTCGATGCCGCTATTATATCGTCGCTATTCTTATTTTTACACGTATCCTTTCCGAATCCTAAACTCTCGTGAGTCGGACCTAAACCGATATCGTCCGCTCGTTCCCATTCGTTTATCAGAGCCGGATCGATTGGATCGTTTTCATCGTCGCTTTCGTAACTATCCAGATCGTCCGCTTTCGATTCTAATATTAATCTAGCCGCGTTTTCGTCGGCCGCGTCTACATCTTCGTTTTTCTTCTTGCTATTATCGTTATCGATAATTTTACCATCATCGGTAGTATTGAATAATTTTTTTACGCTAACGACATTATTATCGTCATCGTCATTATTATTATTATTATTATTATTAATAATATCGCTATTATTACTATCGTGTAGTTTATCATCGTCTACATTATCGAAATCGTCATCGGGCGACGATGTATTAGTAGTAGTAGTTATTACGTCGTTTATGGTAAATTCGCGTTCGTCTTCCAGTACGCGATCGATATGTTCGTCTAGATTATTATGTTTCGTCGATAAACGTCTGTCGACGTATTTATCGATAATACGTTCGAGTAGGCGTAATTTTTTACGATACTCTCTACCGGATTCGTCTATATGTCGTACGTCTTTTAAATGAGCCGCTCTGAACGACGGCGGATCTTGATCGTCTTTTAAATCGTCGTTCATAAAAACGTCTACCGATAAATCGCTAGACGGCGTTCGACCGAATTCTTCTAGACGTTTTTTCAACGTCGTCTCGTGTATACGTACGACTTTAACGACGTCTTTAAGCTGACGATGAAAATTATGATAACGAGCCGATAGTAAAAGAGCCGCTCCGCACAAACCGGCCGGTACGCGACCGTAATGTAACGAATCGCGTTTCATCCGTTTTAAAATACGTAAAGCCGTTACGTAAACGTCGTGAGTTTTCTCGTCGAAGTTTAACTGATTAGCGTAACGCATCAGATAGATACAAGGATCGGTATACGGTAACGATAACGATAATTCGCGCGTTATTATCCAACATGTACGAGCTAAAATGAATATGTTCAATTGTAATAAATCGCAAAAGTCGATCAATAAATGCGGCGTACGTTCCAAACGACACACGGTGTATAAACAAGCGGCGCATATTAAAAACGAACGTCGACCTCGGGTTAATTCGCGACATAAAATCATCCGATAGAAATTCAACGATTGTTCGATCATATGGTCGGCTATTTGTAATTGTTTCGCGATGAACTGCATCGTTTTCTTCGCTCTTAACACGGTCGTTTCCCGATTTTCTTTACGCGATGTCGGACGGAAAAATTTACCCAATTTACGTATACTATTATTTACACCGCTCGAATCGTCCGCTACGAATTGTCCGACGGCGCTACTAACGCCGTGAGCGTTTTCCTCGAACTGTACTTCCGATACGACGGCGCTTTCTTCTAATACGGCTCCACAACCGATACATACGGATGCTCCTCGAATCGTGTCGATTTCCACTTCGTTTAAACCGCAGCATTTACAATCAGGCATATCGTGTCTGCTGTGAAAACGACGAAAAATTAAAGAATTAAAAAATTAAAAAATTAAAAAATTAAAACATATTTCAGATTTTTCCAAAAAATTAATTTTGTGGCGTGAAAAAATTGTGTATATTCAATTCGATAGTTAGCGAACTTGCGATGTTCAGAATATACATCGTGAAATAAGTACATAATCGCCGACGAGATATTAAATATTAACAAAAAAACATCAAAAATTACAATTCTTTTTTTGCTTAAATTCTTCATAAACTCATTTATTATTATTTGTTTGTACTACTATAACAGTATTATTTGTACTGTACTTATTACAAACAGAAAGTTACGTTTCTATTATTATTATTATTATTCTAACTACTATCGTTAAATACAATTTTAAGCTTTCAAGGTTGATTTCTATGTGTTCCGAATTATTTTCAGTGATAACCGTGTCCATATTTTTTCCGAATGACGTTTCAAACACAAGAAAAATATATGAACGCACTCTACATTAAAAAAAAAACAACTGTATTATTTTTTTCAATTTACAGAATAGATACTTTACCGAATTAATCAGTCCTCAATTCGTCTTCTAAATTCTAATCCGATCAGAAAAGAAAAAAAAATATCACGAGCGCAAACCCGCGGACGTTATCAAACGGAAAAAAATTTGTTCGTCGGAATCGCAGCAACCTAAAAGTATAACAGCCGTTAAAAATAATTGATAATTTTTATTATCATTATTAATTCTAATTATGTTTAATATTTTAATAAATTATAATTCGATATACTTTAACGATTTAAAATATTTTCGCATGGCCATAAATTAAACGTCTGCAATATCGTGAACTTTTACAAGTAATCGTGCGGTCGATTCGTTCAAAATTTATTTAATCGAATCTTTCGTAAACATTTATTTTAAATAAATAAACCTAACATCAACACGTCTTATAAACAGTATTTATAAAAAAATAACAGAACCGTAACAAGCTTTCGAATTCGAATATACATTTTCGAATTAATTCACGAAAAAGTAACTATTAAACAAAGATCTACTTCTACTGATCAAGATATAATAATATACCATAAAAATTGATAATTTATTTAAAAAAAAAACATAAGGTAAACATTGCACGTGTAAATTTAATTGTGGTGTACTGTCATAAGCTTACGATAATAAACGATATCTTAAGATTTCTAGAGAATTTATCAGGCTGAGATTTTGTAAAAATTGCACGAACGACTAAAATACCTACCAGTGTTCTTCTTCAAAATAATTTATTAATTTTCTTCTTATCCGCGCGATATATTAATAGCTCGATGTATTTTTTTAAAAATACGTTAATGCTATAAGCAAACAATACAAAAAATTCCCAATTTACACTATAACAAATGAAAATGTTATAGAGATTTTAAAAAAAGTAATATTCGTTATATATATAAAAAAAATTAAAGCCGCTTTTAATAGAAATAAATCGTTGTTCAAAAAATGTACGAATCTAAGCAAAAGATTAACAAAGGTGTTGTACCTTTGAAAGTACGGCACATAAACTTGGACCATAAATAAAAGAAGACAAAATGGTGTTATAGAAAAATATAAAAATTAAATGGACGGACAAAATAAAAAGTAGGAAAGTGCCTAAAACAATAATAAAAAAATACTTAATGAACATCATAAGAGATATGGCTGGCGCATGTATTAAAAAATAACAGATATATAATAAATGACAAGAGAACACGACGAAAATTCATAACCCAGATAATAGAGGATACAGTGTAGAGACGTACCAAGTATCGAAAGAGACGGCGCGGAGTAGAGCGTTAAAGTGTTATGCTTTTCTGGTTGACCACCCATCGAGAAAGATTAAGGAATAAAAAAAATTGAACTACTCATTATGAAGAACAACGAATATAATTCAGTAATTAGCGTTGAAAATCCTGTTGTCATTCCACATAAGCGATTCATTAGTAATAGCCTTAATTATATAATTAATAGATTTCATTTCAAATTATCTAAAATGTACTAAACGTTAAAAATTAAGTCCCGAAAATTAATCATCTTCCACATTTCACGTAATTAATAGATTTCGAAATTATCTAAAATTTAATAAACGTCAAAAATTTAGTTCCGAAAATTAATAATCTTCAAAATATCAATTTTAAAATTTTTTAAATTTATTGTTCCATATAGTTTGAAGTTTTATCTATAATACATAAATAAAAACTACACAATATAATATTTTAACAGCAATCAATATTAGATAGGCGCATACTGTATCAAATCAATTTTTAATAGACCAATATGTATATTTTGCGCTAAATATGTCTTGGCGTTAAACAGTGCATTATTTATGTTGATGACGTAATTTTCGTACATTTGATTCTAAATGAAACCTAAAAGACATCAAAGGACATCAAGTTAAAAAGATTAAGTATGTCTTTAGATCTTTATGCAAGGATTTATTTTAAAATTTTACAAGTTGATAATAGATTTCATATATATATATACAAAATATGTAAGTATAAATGTAACGTTTATTTAGTTAATTTATAGACCCAGCTGATTTCATAAATAACAAACTTTACACGTCTTTCCGCAGTTAACCTTTGTAACTTTACTGTTGTTTTAAGTACATTTAATTTAATTTTCCCTAGTGTTACAGTTAATTCCGTTTCTTTCTAAACAGAGTTTCTCTCCTGTGTAAACACACACACAACATATGCACACGTATATTCGGATTTATGATATATTTGTCGATCATTAATAATTCCTACGAATACGATATATCCTTTATAAGTTTATTATATCACTGTATACTACAACAGAATTTTGGTGTCCCTCTAAACCGATTGCAGTATTCATTGAACCTTACTGCTGTCCTTAAATATTTTAACCGTTCAACTAAAACAGACACAGTCGATTTAAAGAACGTCAGTCAAATATTTTCTCTTCAGATCACTATTGTTTTTTGTCATCGAATATTTTTCAATTCGAAATATCGTTATTTCCTCATGGTGTAATTATAACTCAAAAATTTTGAACTGTTTCGAGCGTTTTATAATTATGCGGGTATCATGTCGTCTTTGTTCCGAATTTAGTGCGTTCAGTTAACAGAAGAAAAAACTGTCCAGTTTTTAAGCGATTATGCAACTTATCGTTCTCGATAATTACCCCTTTCCAGTCACGAAATTATCTAATTACAATAACTGCTAGAGTTGTAAAAAAAAAAAAACATCTAACCGGGATTACGAAGTAAACTGTCGCTTGAAAAAGCAGTTCTGCTCGTAAAATTCCAGTTGAAAGAATATACTAACTATAATTCAAAGGCACTCCTAAAGAAACTACTATAGAACGGAAAAGCTATTTACGTGAAGTTCGTGCCAATTCGTTACTAAAGAATTTAATGATAATCGGCGGTTCAAATTTAATTGTCGAAATCGACAAATCCTGCTTTACAAATGAGAAAAACAACTTGAGCAAACATTTCAACAACAGTTGTTTATTCGCTGTATCTGCACTGACTTCGCTTCACCATTGTGTTCATCTTAAAATAACGATAATATCTCACCAAAGCGTATCATAATATTGCAACTCTTTCGGGTATCACTACATTCACAAACTTCGTAAACATACATACGAATTCTATGGAAAGGTAGTAGTCGTAAATGAAGAAACGAATCTAAATTGGATTCGTATTTATGCGAGCTGATGTCGCGCAGAAGAAATGAAAATCACGATTTATTCTTTAAAATAATAATAATAATAATAATGATTTCTATCAACGTCGTCGCATTTAAGATCCCCGGCTGTAGTAATAACGATCGAGCATAAAAAAAAAAGTACATTTTAATAAATCACATTTTGCGTATTAACAAACGCCTTACATTTTCTACAGATATTTAAGGATAGTAAGATCAAATATATATCGAAATCTATTTGGGAAGCAAATAAAAAACATCAGACTTTTCTTAAAATATTCTTATTAATCATTTCAATTCAAAGCATAGGAAAACAAATGAGTATCAGAAAGTATTTCTTTAGCGCTTCCTCGGCGATACATATTTTTCATTTAAAATTAAATCGAATAAAAATATGTAATATATAACTAACGACATGATTGAAATCGGGATTATGGATTAAGTATAAACGTAAATAAAACGGAAATTATGTTACTGAATGGCACGGAAGAAAACTTTCACATAAACGGGTACAAGTTAAAAGTGATCAAAAGCTTCAAATACCTTAGAAACATAATTAACGATAATAATGAACTAGATGAGATCGAATATAACATTTAAAAAATTCAATGATCGCCTACAAGCTGGCGCAACGTGTATTTGGAGTAAAAATTTATATACTAATACGTAACTAAAAGATGTTTAATAAATAAATAAATAAAAGATGTTTACGGAGAAGTAGTATTCCAAACCTTTTCGCATAATTGTGAGATATGGCCAATCAGAAGAAGTCAAATTAAAAAACTTGAAATATGTCAGATGAGATTGCTTAGACAAGTCCTAAGATTAAACATGGAAAGATAATATCTCAAGTGAACGAATTTTGAAAACAACAAACTGTACTAAAACAGAACAACATTAAACCAAATCTCAGCTAAGATGGATTGGTCATGTTATCAGAATTGATAACAATCGCATACCGAAACGATTATTGTATGGTATATTGCATACCGATGAAAGATATTGTGGAAGGCCGGAATTAAAATTAAAGGACGTATTATCAAACTCTATCGAAAAGAACTGTATCAATCCGAGGAAAAATAAGACTTGAGAACAGAACTGAATGGAATAAATTAACCGAAGATACCGCAAGCGTAGCAGGTGTTTATACCGCCAAAAATCGCAAAAAAAGAGGAAGAAAGAACATAGCAGATCAGTATGAATATACACATTGCAGCTATATATCTAATTATAAAATTGGATTAATATCGCATATAAAATTCAAACATTGCACTCTGAAACAGATATCATTAGAAAGGACACTACTGTCAAAAAAAACTGACGAACTGTTAAGTCTATACAAAAAAAATACAAACAACGCCATAATATATAGAATCAACACTATCTTTCGACCTATATTTAGAATAGATTTTGCATTTAGACCAAAATTCAATAGAATTAATATAAATCAGTAAATACATACTTGAGTACTGAGAAATTTAGATAATATGACCCTAAAACTAATTGTTCAGAAAACCAAGTAAATGATAATAGATATTAACGGTTCAGAATTTATGAAGGAATAATATGCTAGTTGTAAAAAAAAAGAGATTGAAATTCGAGTTAGAAAAACAAAAAATATATTTTACGTAATACAACAATTAAAATTCACGGTTACAGAATCTACGGTTGATGTATGAAATTAATTTTCAAATTTTACGGCATAAATTTGAAGTCTTGTTCATATTCAGTAAAGTAAATTATGATGATAAAAGTTCATTCGAAGCTTTAAAATTACGTGACAAATGTAACATGGTTTTTTTACTGAAAATAAAAAATTTTTAAATACAGAAAACAACTGTGAAAATTAAAAAAAAATATCTAATCACTGAATTATGAACGTTAGTTTCAATCAATAATCAAGGATAAGTCAGAAACTGGATGAAAACTTATATAAAATAAAAATATTACATCGCTATGAAAAGTTATAACTACCCATTTTTCTACTTTTTGAAGGTTCAACCGCTACTAGCTTAAACATGACTTTAATTCTGACACATCCTGCTTATACTTTATTTGCATTCTTCATTTACATAATTTTATTTCTGTTTAACATAATTTTCAAACAATTATCTAACGCAATACAGAACTTGCAAGCATATATATATGAATAATTTAAAAAGCAAAACATATAATAAATGTTTATACATAGAAACGACCTATACAAATACTGAACAATTAATTTACTAAATATATTTTACCACTTTATATTTCATTAATATAAGTTACATTATTTTTGTGATAAACGCACAATGCTAGAAAATCATTTGAGTTTTAAGAAATTTACATTATCTAGGAAAATATTCTTTCTTACTTATAAATTTTACTGAATTTTATATTAGAAAGTTTTAAGATTATTTACTTGTGTATCTTTGTTCAGTAAGCCATTAATCTTGAGTTTAGTTAAATAAGTGCATATATATCTCTTAAAAATTATCCAAGTTGATAATTAACTACAAAATAGCCATTTTCGGAAATAACGCCAATGTCAGAATAATGACTACTCTATAATTCCCAAATATAGATTATAATTACACGTTCAACAACACGTTAAGAATTCAGATTCATTAGAACTGCAAAGCCGAAAACGGTATAATGTAATATAAATATAATTATTGAACTAACTTGTTATAACACTAAGTATGAATACATTGGAACCGAAATTCATCGTATCAACTTGTATATAACAATGCTCGAAATAAAGGAAAATATCAGATTAAGAATGAAATAATAATACGCAAAAAAAAACTTAGCGCATTTTGACAAAACTAAACAATCAAAACCCAGCACATACAATTAATAAAACAGTACAGTGTGCCCAAGCTAAGCACAAAACAACTTGATATTCATTAAAACAGTTAAAGTTGGTAAGATTTTCAAAATTTTTCCAATACATTCATTATACATCTGTTTATGTGTATGCAAATAATTTATAAATTATTTTAAATACAGAATAAGCAATTAAAAGAAAATTTACAAAGTTATTTGCTCTTTTTTATTACTTACTGGAACAAATTACTTATTTATAAAAATTCAAAACAATCTCATAGTCCACGTCCTGGAAGAAAATAAAAGAAAAATCAACATATTTAATTAACATGACAGTTAAAATTAAAAATTACAATTTGAAATTGTTCAAACATAAAAAACAAAAATAAATGTTAAATCATGTTATGTACAAACTGAAATAATAACATTGTGTACAATTAATGGCATTTCAATTTACTTTAAAACTAGTTTCATATACATATAAACGACATATACTCACTTGTTTATACAAATCGCAATACTATTCATTAATTTATTTAACCCTTCAGTCAAAGCGACCATTATAATTGACACAAAATTTACATTGGTTTTAATTAAAAATTATATGTTTAAACTACGTTATATAATCATGTGCACTATGACGGGCATCTCTACAAATCGATATAATATCGTAAAAATAATATACAAAGCCAAAAAATATGAACCGGGTAATTTCTGTGTTGCTGTTTTGTACATTTTTCAAGGGGTTTCATTTGAAATTATATGCATATTTTTGGTTTACATTAAATGCAATTTAAACTTAGTCGTATAAAAACTGCAGGAATTTTTTTTCAAAATGCATGTCCATTATAAGGAATTTTTTTTCAAAATGCATGTCCATTATAGTGGACTTCGTGGCACAACGACACATTTTCACTACAATTAATAAGAAGAATTTTTATTTCAACAGAAAATAAGATCAGATTTTGTAAGGAATTACTGATGATGAAGATACACTAAAAAATGGAGGTGTTTATTATGATACTGGTATGTTTACATTACATTGCTCCTATTTTATAATAACGTTCGATTATGTTGGAAGTTTATTTTTAATGTAGTTTTATTTTACACATTTCTGGTGCGGGATTACGAAACTGAAGATGAATGGGTACATTATGAACATTTACGACTAGAAGATATAAAAATGTATCATAATAAATATGTTATAAAGAATAATTTAACAAGACGTAAAAAAATACGAGTACGTTGGACACCACACACCTATTAAATGGTATTGTAGCGACATCTGTCACTACTTATTTAGTGGATACTAGTGATGGGACGTTATTGTGGTAACGTTAAATATTAACGTTATTAGAATTTAACGTAACCTCATTCCGTTACCACTGTTATACATACGTTACTACGGTAATGCATTATTGATTAATCGAATACCAAACCAGCTGATAATATGTATTGGATCCGCACTTTCTGTGTATATCAGATACGTTAATGGTTAACGAAACACAACAATATGTAACCGATCCAAACCGCTTTTTCGGGTAATAACGGTTAAAAAAAACAGGATAGATCGGTTATAACTGATGGTGTATTTATTATGAGCCTGAAAGTACACGTCTTCTTGTAACTACGCGGTCAAATATAGATATACATTTAACATTTTCATTTTTTCTGGTACTATCGTTTAACTGCGGACGATAACTAAATATTTTGCAATAAATAAGTAAATAGATAAATCATACTGTTTCACCAACAGTTGAAATTCCTTATCTTTTAAAGTTTTTAAAAGTTTTTCTTTACACACACATTAGAATGTAAACCTTCAAGCTTATTGTGAAAATCTTTGTTTCCATTAAATGTAGTTTCTTAAAAATATGTTAGATGCAGTTAATTTTCAGATACTGATGATACGAATGAACTAAAACGAGTTTCCAATTTTTTCATGTAACATGTAAACAGCTTGGTATACAAAATTTAATGATTTTTCATTGCAAATTTACCCACTTACTCTCTCCTATGAATGACAATATAAACTATTTGAATTATGTATTTCTCTGATCAGTTTAAAACTAATTACCAAGCACATGCTAATATTGATTTGGAATGAATTATATATGTATCACCGAATTTTGAAGAGAAATAAGAATTCAGTGTTACGATTTAAACACGTATGGTAATGGGATTAGAATCCGTCATGGGGATATTAAATACCCTTAACTATTCAATTCTAAACGAAACAGTTCAATTTTGTGAATTCAATACAAGCAGAAATAAGGCATTAACGTTGGTTTTTAAATATTCGAAGTCTATTTTCAGTATTTTTGTAACAACTGTGACAAAGCAAATTACTGTTACACGTGAAACACTGTATTTCTCAGATACCTGATTAATGCACATGTAATATAATAAGTGTTATGTTTGTTTTAAAATGTACAAGGCATAAAAATCATCAAATGATAGGGGATACGTCTAAAGGGGTAAAAAATTTTAAGTACTGATTTATTTAAATTCATTTATAGTAGAAATACCCAAATTCGTTTTATTATTAAAGTACCAAATACTGTGTATTTGTTTACAGTAATATGACGTATTTTTTCATATCTGTAAGGCGTCTCTTATATAAAATTAAACAATAACTTTTTAAAGGGAATAACCATTTCATTACCTTATGCTCTTTATTTTTATAATAGGATACTGAAAATATAGGACTAAGTAAAAAGTTTTATTTTTATTTACAAAAATGACTATATTTACTTATTACAACAAAATTGGTTTTGATTAATAAATAAAATTTGTTTAAGTTTTGCCGCACTCAAACGATTTCTCCGTTCAGTGAGCACTTGTCCAGATTTAGAAAAAATCCGTTCACACGGCACACTCGTAGCAACGGTCACAAATTTTTCTACTACTAATTTACTCAAGTAAGGGAAGTTGTAAGCATTATTTTTCCACCACAATAGTGGGTCTTCTTTCCTTGATATTGGTGGATCTTCTAAATAGCGCTGGACTTCAATAATGCTGGTTTCAATGTCGCCATCTTCTTATCGAAATATCCCCAAATTGATTCATCCTCACTATCCACAGATGCGGTGCTTGTGCTTGTATTATGTATTGTACTGCATTCATTGTGTTGTAGTGGAAGATCTAATTCTATTCGTTTAGATAGTAACGATAATACGAATTTTTTTGTATCATCTGCTATATGTTCACTGCTGAATCCGGCTTTGAACCGGGGATCTAAAAAAGTTGCTACCCTAATCGTTCTACTCAATTCCATATTGCCTAACCTTTCAGTGATTCCTTTAATAATAAAATCAATTATTTCTTTTGACATACTACTAATACCTTCTTGTTGTTTTAAAGCAAGATAAGATCGTAAAACGCCATCTGTTAAAACCAGAATAGATGATGCGGTGATATACTTCTCTCCACTCATTATTGAAGTAATCCGCTCCAATGGTTTTAATACTTTAATAAGTTCCTTTATAAACTTCCACTCTTCCATACATATAATGGGGAAGTCTTTATTTAGTAACGCCATCGTTGTTTTCAACGGTTCCTCTAATTCATTAAACCTTTCCAGCATATAATATGTCGAATTCCATCGTGTAATACAGTGTTGTATAGGACGTTTTGGATCATTTCCTTGCTTCTTTTGCTGGTCCATTAACCTGGCCATCCCTGTTGTGCTTCTCTTAAAGAAAGCTATAACTTCCTTTATTTTATCTAACGTGTCTGAACACAATTTAAGGGAATCAAGTGCAATTAAATTGATAGTGTGCGCGTAGCATTCCAAATGTTTCAACTTAAGTTCGTCTTTAATTGCTTTTTTCATATTCGCGGCATTATCAGTGATAACAATTAAAATTTTGTTGTTTAAATTCCATTCTTGACATATAGACATCAATTTAGCTGCTATATTTACACTGGTGTGACTTTCTCGAAATGAAACACAATCCAGTAACAAACTGCAATTTTTAAAATCGTTGTTGATAAAATGAGCTGTTACTGCAATGAAATTTTCAATATTCCGTGATGACCAACAATCAGTGGTTAGAGTAACAGATTTTACGCTATTTATCAAATTTATTGTATTATTATACACTTCTTCGTAACACGCAGGTAGCAATGAGTTCGAAATAGTTTTTTTTTTATGGTAATTCGTAGTTTGGGTTTAATATGTCAACAAACTTTCTGAAACCATTATCTTCAACTATAGAGAATGGCTGCAGATCTTGAGTAAAAAGTAACATTAAAACATCGTCAAATTTTTTCCGGTTAATGATCGATCCTGCCTTTTTTTTAATAAATGATGTTTGAACTAACTTTCTTTTAGGAACAGGCGGTTCTTCTACATCAACATCCATAACTTCAATCTCTGGTATATCAGGAAGATCAGATATGGATGGAATTTTTAAAAATGGATGTTTTACTTTTATATGTTTTCTTAAATTACTAGAAGTAGACTTAAAATTAAATTCGTTCTTACAAATATTGCAAATTGCTACCTTATCTGAATTCGCCTTTTCGGTAAAAAAATTCCAAATCGGGGATATTTTTGGAGCCATATTATATAAAAGGTACTTACTTAAATGAAAAAAACTTGAAATCAAAATTAATTCTGTAAATAATAAACATAAAAAAAGCAAAGCATTCAATTTCTGTATATAAACACGCAAAAAAAAACATTCAATTTCTGTATACAATATACGACTGAAAGCAAATTAACACATATGCTGCTCGATTGCGATACATTACTCAATAACGGTTATGAGTAACGTTACTGGGAATTAACGTATTCGTCATTAACGTTACCAGTAAAGATACGTTATTGCCATCACTAGTAGTGTTGGGAGAAAAAGAACTGAACGGTTCAGTCAGAACTGTTCTTATAAGCGGAATGAATGAACGGTTCTGTAGAACAAAAAAGAACCATTCTTTTAAAGAACGCATTTTTTAAAGAACGCCTTTTTTAAAGAACGCCTGCCAGTTCAGTAAAAATACAGAACGTCTTTCTGTACCTTTCGGCTATTCTCGGCTAATTTCCCGAGTTTGTTCGAACTTTCTCCTTGTCTTACTGCGCTTTAACTATATTCTACTTCATTTTAATTTTACTTAGATGCGTTGTTGTGTTGCGCACGTCCGGAAATAAAACACTGCTCTTTAGATACCAGAGGCGCACACACATACATAAGTGTATGAAATGTATACAACGTCAATGACGAATTAGACTAAATATTTAAATACTTCTATAGTAAAGTACTATGGCAGTGATCGGCGGTCAACTGTTCATTTTTTTCACATAATTTTTTATTTTTATTTTTTACTACATCAGCAGTTTCTCCTTGTCTAACTTATTTAAGTATATTCAATCTCATTTTACCTAGAAAATAACTATAAATGTTAACAGATTGCCCCGTTCATTGTTTTAAACGTAAAACAAATCCAAGGCCGTATATATTTAAAGCGTTCTTTAAAGAACCCTCCGTTCTTTACAGAACCGTTCGACCACCCGTTCTTTAAAGAACGTCTACGTTCTTTAAAGAACCCTCCGTTCATTAAGGAACCACTGAACAACCCGTTCTTTAAAGAACCGTTCATTAGAACCGTTCTTTTTGAGGAATAGAACGGGCGTTCACATTCTTCTAAAAGAACGGGAATGCCCATCTCTAATCACTAGTGGATACACTGTTTGGATAATGTGACGAACACAGCACACGCCAACAAGGCCGGTGAAGGAAGTCAGGCGATCCGCAGTTACGACTTACGACGTCGGGAATGCGATACAACGCGTATCTACGCTCGGCATTCGGTGGCCTCGCGTATCATTTTTAGTAAATACATATTTTTAATTAATAACGTTCAAGGTTTCGAATATATTTCTCAACTATTCGTATATACTTTTCGACACGTCATGTGTCGTAACCGTTTATTATATACAAGTGGTTTTTACCTCACGTTCAAACTGAATAGATATGGTTATGGTGTAACAATTAAATGTTCATTTTAAAATAATTGTAGTTATTTCGCGTAATTTTACTCGTCCTTCGGATAATTTATTCGTATAGATTACGCAGGTGCTACAGTATTAAAAATAATTGCCAAATCCGGTATATTTGTCGTCTCCTGCAGAATACATTTTAAAGTAAGAAAGAATTTACTTGTTTATATACATAATACATATATATTTAATATAGTGCTTTTAGAGTAATTCAAATTAAATATCGTTTTTAATTTTAGATATTTCACCAACAATATTACAATGACATTTGTCGAATTTACTAATCTTTATGCGGTACAAAAAAATGTAGGACGCTGGTCACCAACAAATATTGAAAAAATAAAAAATTAATTAAATCAAATCAAATCATTTTTTATTTACCCAAAACATGGATAATACAATAAATAATAATACACGCTGCGAAATCGCGCGAGTAGTAGCAAAGAAAAAAAAGAATGATGTCTTAACGCTAATTACATTTGTTTAAGAATAACGTAAATAAATAGAAAACTAAAATCGAACTCCACTACAAGTACGCGGTAATAATCAACAGTTATTATCATAACAAATTTTCACATAAACATACGTAATATATACAGGCGTACAGTATCGATTACAAACACGCATATATATTTAGGTAAAGTAAGTCTACAATTAATTACTAAATAAAAGTTTCGATAAATAACACATTTCCATTAAAAATACCTTAAATAAAATCAAATACATGCATACACATAATGAGATTTACATATGAGTTCCAAAAGCATTATAAGAGTATAAAATATATATATATATATATATATATATATATATATACATATTCCATGCAGTGAATCCCTACAAAAATCTTAGGATAAATGTATAATGCCCAAATTTCTGTTATAAATTACAGGGTAACTGGCAAGCACTCACACATCTACATGATATTGTGTGTTCTCCTAGGACAATATATTGTTTGCTTGATGTTTTCTACTTTTAATGTATCGTGTTAGGTAGCTATTTTTTACTACTAGTGGTAATGAGTTATAAATTTTAGCACCCTTATAAATGGCTTTTATTCTAGAATAATATTTATTGAGTTTTGGTTCTTGCAGCAAACCTTGTCCTTCAGGTCTAGTAAAATGACCTGTGGGGTTTAATTCAGCATGTGGTTTATTCCTAAATATATATTCCAGTAACTGCAAGTGATACAGTTCTCGAACAGACAAAAAGTGTTCATGCGATACTGATGCACTTACTTTAAAGGCAAATTTAAATAATAAGTTTTGCAGTACTTAAAGAGGTCTAATATGTTGCTTAGCAGCCCCTTCCCATGCATTATTCCATAACTGAGAGTAGGTAGGTACAAAGCGAAATATAAACGTCTAGGATGTTCAGCAGAGAAGTATTGTTTTAGATAATAAAAAAGATAATTCAGTTTCCTTAATTTTTTAGCCAGTTTTATGTCAGTTACATTATTAAGTGGAAGTTTTGTGTGATCCTATAAATTAAGGGACTGATAGTCATATACTAGATACTTAGTTTTCTTTTCATTAACTATTAGCTCATTTTGCCTCAACCATTCTGCAATTTTATTAATATCAGTTTGTGTCAGATTCTGCCGTATGTCCGAGTAACGAGAAGTAACCACCAAAACGGTGTCATCGGCATAGCTAAATATTTTCCCATTAACTTCAGCATCACACAAGTCATTTATGTATATTAAACATAGATATGGATCTAACACGCTTCCCTGTGGTACCTCGAAAGTTTTGGTTACACGCACTCTGAATATGTTTCACTTTTGTGATGTAATGCCTATTTACTAGATAAGTTTTGAACCAGTTGTACATATTTCCTCTTATTTCACAAGCATACAATTTCTTCAACAAAATATCATGATCTAAAGTGTCAAACGCTTTACATAAGTCGAAATAAACAGCAATTGCAGAGTGGCCATTCTCAACATTTTCAGTAATATACTTTACATGTTGGAAAATTACGTTATCAGTTCCCTTGTTGGGCAAGAACCCATATTGGTTTACACTGAAGTATTTTAACTTTTGCAGATAGTTTAGTATTATATTTTTAACACATTTTTCAAATATTTTAGAAATCATAGAAAGCATGCAAATAATGTTACGTTTAAATTTAAAGAAATCGAAAATTGTGATGCTTTCACTAAGATTGCATCAATTTTAGAAATTATAATAAATGACTTCGCTTAACAGCTAGTAAGCATATAAAAGTAATAGCGTGGAACTCCAATTCCATTAGATACAAAATTCTTGAGCTTAGCAATCTGGTGCGTGAGAAGCGAATTGACATAATCTGCCTAAGCGAGACAAAGATTAACGCTAATTTTAGTTTAAATTGTCCAGGTTACCAAGTATATAGGCGTGACTGAAATGAGAAAGGAGGCGGTGTAGCACTACTTGTAAGCAGCAGACTACTTCATTACTCTCTACCTGCTCTTGCGCTAAAGAGCATTGAGGCTGTAGGTGTTGCTCTTGAGGTTGAAAATGATACAATTTACTTCTATTCTGTTTACTCCCCACCAAATAGCGCTCATTTTGAACATGATATAGCAATGCTTATGCACTCGGCAAATAAAGTTATAGTTGCAGGCGATTTTAATGCCAGAAACACCGTTTGGAATTGTTACACTAATAACAAGTCGGGTAAAATCTTATTAGATTTATCATTTAACAAAAATTTCACTATTCTCTCTCCAAAAGAACCCACCTATATCCCACCTGCCAATCAAATGAGACCCAGTGTAATAGACCATGTATTATGCAAGCATTTTCCATATGTCACAAAACCTGTATCTCTTACCTGTCTAAGTTCCAATCATAATCCAATTTATTTTGAAATTAATAAATCTTTCGAACAGGTGCCTGAAAAATATGTATATAGTTTTCGGCATGCGGACTGGAATAATTACAGAAATTATATACGCAACACACTAAAGATATCTACACGTCCTCACTCTCCCAGCGAGATTAATAATACTGTCTCATTTCTTAATAATGTTATCCTAAGATCCTCACAACTACACATCCTGCAGAAAGCACTTGACACTAACCCCATGACTATTCCTTATAGCATAAAAATGTTAATAAAAATTAAAAATCTATTTCGTAAGCAGCACCAAAAGTATAAAACAACTCAGCTAAAATCAATTCTAAACTTCTTAACACGTTTAGTAAAAACTAAGCTCCTAGAACATCGTAATGATGTGTGGAATAACAAATTAAAATCATTGTCTACCGAGGACAAAAGCCTCTGGAACATTACAAAGAATTTCGCGCGCGTACATGTTAATATCCCGCCAATAACGTACAATAAAGATATTGCATATTCTGATAAAGATAAAGCTGAATTCTTAGCTCACCATTACTATCAAGTGCATAATCAAAACACAACCCTCTCCACCATATCTCATACAAAAAAAGTCGATCTCACTGTGCATAAATATTGTAGTGCTCCACCAGCATCTGACTCATTAATTAAGCTCGCCACACCAAAAGAAATAAATTATTTCATAAAAAGACTTAAATGCAAGTCATCCACAGGACAAGACTTAATACACACATTAATGCTCAAGAACCTGCCTAAAATAGCCATAGTATACTTGACAAATATAATTAATGCTATTATAATCACTGGTCATTACCCTAAAATATGGAAAACTTCAACTGTTATTCCTATTCCAAAAGTGGGGAAAGATAGTTCATTACCCAAAAATATAAGGCCTATTAGTTTAATCAGTAACATTAGTAAAATAGCTGAAAAAGTAATACTTCAAAGATTAAAACAATTCTCAGATGAACATAGTATTATAAACGAAACCCAGTTTGGATTCAGACCTCAACTCTCAACCGTCATGCAGCTAGCGCGCCTTACTGATCACATTCTTGATCAGTTTAACCTGAACAAACATACTGGACTATTGTTATTAGATGTAGAAAAGGCATTTGACACTACGTGGCACAATGGCATAATATACAAAATGATTCATTATGGCTTTCCCAAGCAACTTATAATGATCATGAAATTGTATCTAACTGATAGGCAGTTTATTGTTAAGGTAAATGATACCTACTCTAGTACTAAAACACTAACAGCTGGAGTTCCACAGGGTAGTATCTTGGGACGCTTCCTATATATTTTATATATTAATGATTTGCCTCGGCTGAGGGATGTTGATACATCTCTTTACACCGATGACACTGCCCTATTTACAGCTTCCTATCGAATCGATACAATAACAAACAGACTCACCAAAAGTTATTACAAAATATACAAATATTACACAAAGTGGAAAATTAAAATTAACACCGAAAAAACGGAAGCTATACTATTTACGAGACGCAGGCCGCAAATAACTCACCACATTGAAATAAGCAACAGGCAACTACCGTGGAAACCCCGTGTAACATATCTTGGTCTTACAATGGACAAGCGACTGTCGTTCCATGAACACATTAAACACATCACGGACAAAGCGCACTCCCGATTATATAAAATTTTCCCCATTTTTCACAAACGCTCTAAAGTTAGTATTAAAAACAAACTAATAATATATAAAGCATACATACTGCCGATATTATTATACTCTTGCCCAATTTGGTCCGGTGTTAGTAATTCCACCTTAAATAAATTACAAATTGTTCAAAATAAATGTCTGCGTATTGTACTTAATGCCCCTTACTATACTAAGATAACTGACATGCATGCAGCTCTTCATCAGCGTACTATTCCTGAGCTAGTATGGGAACAAGCAGATAGGTTCTACAGCAAATGCCTGACTAGCCATTACCCTATCGTACAGCGAATTGGAAACTATACTCGCGACTCGCTAACCAGAAAATATAAAAAATATAAACACAAAAGAATTAAACATTCGCTTCTCTAGCATCAGATTGTCGAACTACTTAAGTCGTTATTAATAAGTCACTATCCTCATGTAATCTATTGTATCAGTACTTTCTTCCATCCTCTTATTTATTTGTTTAACCTTAATATAATTTGTATAATTTTACCCATATCCTTATTGTACTATTAAGATCAAACTATAATTAATTAATTTCTCTATTTTCGGCTACGCAGGGTTTTTAGTTGTATGTTTTTCCCTGTATAATTATTGTATAATTATAAAATAAATTTTAAGATTTCTTTGTACACTATTTCCTATGACGCGTAGTAAGAGCGTTAACGCTGCTCGGTATGCGCATTTTTTATTTACTTATTATTTGCTGATGTATAAAAACATAAATATACTTTATTGAATTGAATTGAATTGAATCACCACTTTTATGAATTGGCGTGATAATACCTAATTTTAATATCTCTGGGAATTTTCCTGTTATTACTAATTGATTGAATAAAAATGTGAGCGGTTGCATGAAGAAATTGTTGTTCTCTTTAAATTAATTAATATTTTACCAAACCCGAAGGAAGACTTATTTGGTAATGTTTAGATTGAGTGTAGTATGTCATCATTCGAGAATTCTACAACAAATCCAAAGGAGCTAGTAGTTGTATGAATCGCTGATGTGATGTTTGCAGGTTGTACTTCACTGATAGGATTGCGGTTATTTAATAGATTTATTACAGAGATAGGATTGCGGTTATTTAATAGATTTATTACAGAGTCATGAAAGTATTCGTTAAATACTCCAGCGATTAATTTTTAATTTCCTTCTACCTTTACCACTCTGTCGTCCACCTTCACTTTTTCCAAAGTTTCGTTCGTTCTACCACTTACACGGTTTATAATAACTCAATAATTTTTTTATTTATGTTTACAGGCATCTAACAGATTGTTGTAATACCCTTGCTTTGCTTTCCTTACTGCTTTTTGTACATTTTTGATGCTGCTTTATATCTTCTGCCTATGTCTGGATGAGTTGGAGATGATTTTAACAATTTATATAACTTATGCTTTTCTTGCATTAAATGAATAATCTCATCGCTGATCCAATCTGATCTTCTACGAATTACTTTACCTTTCTTGGGTGATCTACATAATTCTATAACGTTGTTGATATTAAATATAAACCAGTCAAATTTTTCATCTACAGTAGCTTTACTCTTATACATGTATGTAAGATCGAACCTTGACAAAAGTTCTTGATACATTTTTTTTATCAAAATGATAACCATTATTGCACTAAATTTGTTGTTTCAATGTGGCTGTGCAGTTAACATATCACGATGATGAGAAAAATCTACTTCTAATAAATCACATTGCGACGTGATATTTATATCAGTACTCTCTATACCTCGGCCAAACACGTGATCTAAGCATGATTCGTAACTATTGATCCGTATCGCAAAGGTTCCTTTATTCATGAGACTTGTAAAACCTCGCGAATACGTAAGATTACAATAATTACTGCTTTTATTTTTATCCAGTGTGTTATTGTTCATGTCCCCCGTAACAATCGCTAAATTGTTACAACTGTTCAATATTCCATCTAATTCCTCCAGAAAATTTCGAAGTTTTGATTTTTGCAAAATCGATATATAACAATTGCAGATAAACTTGTACTATTTCCTAAACATAACTGCACATGTATAATATTTCCATTGGCAATTTTTAACTGTTTACGCTGATACTGCAAATTTTGTTTAATGTAAGCTATAACACCACCAGATTTCTCACCCTCCCTGCACTACTGGACTTCCAAAGTATAATCAGGGATACGGTAAGGAGGAATTTCATCATCGTACAGCCACGTTTCGGTTAATAAAATTGCATCGTAATCTGCTACGCTACCTCTAAGAAAAATTAAAAATTCATCATAACGTTTACGCAAACTGGTAATATTAAACGTTAATATATTCAAAGTACAGTACTTTAACTCAGCCATCGTGTAATAAAATTTACTATCACGCTATGTATAAATCCTTCAATCTGTGATTTACATTTGATAAACAGGAGAACCGTCACACAAATATCCTCCCCATACAAATATATACGCGTATATACACGTAATAGATGCAAATATTTTAAAGTTATATTTAAATATATTTATATAAATATAATCACAACCTACAAATATATCGAAAATAGGTAGGACAAAACTTAAACATAATCCAAGCAAGCACTCACGTCGGTTTTTGACCCCCGAACATACATACCATACAACCACACATACACAAACCTACATATATGTAAACAATGTACACATAGATTACTACAGCTTCGTACCAGTGGAACATATATGATTAGACCATGAGGTCGATGTCGTCTTTGCTGACAATGCTTAGTGGCCTACTGGCTTCATTCTTCTTTACGAATATTTTTCCTCGCTTAATCCAAGTATATTTATAGTTTAAGCTTTTAGCTTTCTGTTTTGCAAGTCACAATAATTCACGGTAATACCGTGAGAAGTTTTCATAAATACGATTATTAATGATGGAAAATTTAAAATTTCCTTAAATAAAAAAGTATTGGGCACCTGAAACAGTAAAGCTTATAGCAAATAATATGACTATAAATAAATAAAGAACCATGTATTATATAAATTGTGCATGTACTAGAGAAAACAATACATTTTTGACTTATTATTTATTTCAGATTTTAGAAATTGAGACACGCATTACATATTGTAGATATTACTGCGCGTCCGGAAGGAAACATTGACAGATTTTGGAAAGTCTGTCCACTTTATGATGCAATACAAAATAGTTACCAGCAATTGCAGTTGGAATCTATACTTTGTATAGATGAACAAATGGTCCCCTTTTTTAGGGGTAGCTCAGATATACGTCAATACATTAAAGAAATGTCCAACCCCTAGCTCAGAAAAGTGTTTGATGTACGATTTTATGATTTATCAGGGACGGCATACAGAACTAGACGAAGGTTAGTTTTTTAAAAAACCACTTACTCTACAAACCAAATGGGATTATTAATATAATGATGGAGCTCGCAGCACGACGGCATGGAGCTCCACACTTAAATTAACTTATTGCGACGGAAGAAGGGATAAGATAACATAGTCCCTTGTAACATCTAATATAAAATTTTTAGAGTTTATGCTTATAACTTAAACTGAAGTAAATAAACATTATAAATAAGGATTAATTTTATTAGGAAAAAGTTATCTATAGGGTGGGCTAAAAGTGTTGAATGATTTTCAAATGCTTTGTAAAAAAAAACTTTTGAGCTACAATCATGTGATAAAAATGAAAAGAACGCTAAAAGTATGCCATTTTAATCAATAGGAAAGTTAGAATATCGTCCTATAAATCTACTGTTTACAGAAACATTTCCTGTGGAGTACCTTAAGGTTCTATTTTAGGGCCGACTCGTGAAATGTTTAATATTCGTACGTACATAATAATTTGCACATCTTTACTGTTGAAAATGGATATAATGCCGAATTTATTAGTTTTGCGGACTGTAATTAATCTTAAGAATTCTTTTGAAATTTATAATATCAGAAATATTTGTAAGAAGCTTCAAATTACTTTTGATCAACTTGGCCTCGAATTTTCTGTTGATAAATCGAAAATTATGGTAATCAATAACAGGCAGATTTCTACATTTTAAGTAAATCAATTTAATTTATAATAAACTGTTACCTGCGGTTAAATCCTTTAAATATCTAGGAATTATTTTAGAAGATAAATTAAAATTTTATAAACATGTAAAATTCTTCATGGATAAAGCTAATAAAAGATTTTACATGCTATTTAAAATTCAGCCTAATATAAGTGGAATTAAATATCATTATTTATAAAAGAGTAATAGAATCAATGTTTAATTATTGCTCAAGCATATATGTACATAAACTAAATTCAAATATGTTTCATTAAATCCTGGCTAAGCAAAAGAAACTTTTGCTTAGTGTTGGTTCGTTATATGGGATTGTGTCCACTATAGTTTACAGTTATCACTGGGATCTTGCGTACTGGCCTTAGCCTTTTGAAATTATCTTTAATTTCTAGGTTTAAAATCTTTAAAATATATAACGATAAACTTAGTTAAAACTAACGTATTAGAATCTTTTAAATATCAGTTTGGTACCGAGTTAAATTATAATCTATTTAATAGCAAAAACTCTGTCATTAAGGAAAACGTAATTATATTTGATTTATGACCGAAAATATGGAGTAATAGTTTGCTTGGTAGAACAAATTTAAGTTCTTTAATGGCATAGAAAATAGATTTAACGTCATAGACCAGTTAGAGATAAATTTCTATTCCAGTCAAGCGCTGTCTGGACACGGCAATTTCGGTTCGTATTTTAAACGTTTTAATATAAGATCATCAGATATTTGTTTATTTTGCGGTTCCGGCATCGATTCGGTTGAACATTTTTTATTTGAATGTGCTTTTACCGAAGATATTCGTAGAATTAGCAGTTTTTGTGGCTAGCTTGTAAATGATCAAATAGTAATAAATAACTCGGTAGGATTAAATATTTTTAATATTAAGTCGTTTGTTATGTCAATATCGCTTTGCATAGACATATAAGTTAAAAATAAGTTAAATAATGTTATGACTAATGTATCACAGCTAATAACAAATAAATAAATATATCACATATATTTATAACACATATATATGTGTCTGGGTGGGATGAAGCTGAAACTGACAGGAAGACATATGCTTTTCTTCCTGATATTTCTTTACATTTGAAAATGCTTGATGTCAACTTCTACAGTGCTAAAGGTGTTGTCAGGTCACAGCAGATTTGGTTCCTATCTTCGTAAGTTCCGGCTTGCTAGTGATCCCGTCTGCACCTGTTCTACTGTAGGTGAGGTAGACGACGTACAGCATACTATGTTCATTTATCCTGCATTTACCGTCCTTCGTCATAAGTTTAGACTGTACAGATGTATATCCTCTCAGTAGGAAAGTTGGACGTTTCATTTTGCTGGCTGAACAGGTTATATGTTCCAAATTTAAAATTAAAAATTTCATTGTATGCAATTGACGCCTAAATTAACCACGACCCCAATACCGTTCCATTGTTTCCTTTTTTTTTTTTTTTTTTGTAATTTTTGCATTACTTTATTCGTAGAATGGTCGTTTATCTTTCTATTTTCATCAGTTAATATTTTAATTCATTTTACTTTTTCCTTTTTGAGAGTCTTAATCTTTTAAGTTTTTGGATATAAGTTAATATCCATTTCATTTTGCTGCTTCATATTTTATTTTATTTCTATTTGGGTATGAATTACCTTTTGATTTATGTTTTTTTTTTTTTTAATCTGTTAGAAGATAGATTTTACTTCGACTTTAATTTTTTTTAGAAGTTAATTTATGTGCAAACTCATTATTCTTTATTTGATGGAAAAATGGGCTATGTACTCTCATCACTTCTTTGATTGTTATAAGTTAATTTTAAGTGTGGAAGTCTGTGCATTTGTGCAATGGCCTTCATCATTCTCTTAAAATTCATTTTTTCCAATATAGGGATGGGGTTTTAGTGCGTAAAAATCTCACACACTGATTTCGGATCCCCAGCAGTGCATATGAAATAAAAACAAAAATTTGAAATACTATATCGGTATCCTTCGAAGATTTTCCGCCTCCCACGTTAAATAAAAAACGATTTTATATCACGATGAATTGACAAGTTAAAAAAAAAACAACGGATGAGACAAAAATGAACATATTCATAACATATGCGACGAAATCGAACATCATGCGGAGAAAAATGAAACCAATGGTCTCTACCAAAAGAAATAAAAGCATTATTGAAGGATTTTACACGGCAAAACGGGGACAGAAATGCAATTATGAATAAAAATTAGGTAGTTCAGCATTTGAAAGCACATTGTGAACGTTTATATGAAGAGAAGCTGCTGGCTGTAGTAAACACAATTAAAATGGAGAATATAACACAATACGAACCGACATATTACAATCGGAAATTCAAGATACAATTAGAAATTTAAAAAATAAGAAATCTCTGGAAAATGGTATTTATGCAGAAGTACTCAAGGTACTTCCAAGCAATGTCGTACGGATAATATACACATCGTGTTAACAACGATTTTCGTATAACCCGACATAAGGACGCTCCCGGGTTTTAATAAAAATTTCAATAATAAAATGAGAACGTAGCAGTCGATGAAATTTACGAAAGATGCTCTAGAGATCAATTAAGGTTAAATCACATTAACGAATTTGTGATTGTTCGAACAAGCGTCTCCTGCCGTTGTTAGACGTTTTTAGTAAATTCCGTTTAACGAGTTCGGATAAATAATCGTGTTTACAATTGAAATGCTGTCTAAAAATACGTGTATTTATATAATTACGATGTTTAAAATTACAAACAATATACATACATACACATATATATATATTATCATCTAATTGTTAACGCATATATAAAATACGATATTTCGTAATTTATATTATATTATTTATTCTAATTGCGTGTACTGATTATTTTTACGACAATTCCTGATACATTTCAACTGTAATATACGGAATATTAACAAATACAGGAATATTACAACACACAACACTATCGCGATCCACTTTAATACCAAGCCGGAAATGTTATTCGACGATGAAGTCACATGTTTAGGAGCATCGCAAAAGTCTAAATTACACGTACGAGGATCGATAAAGTTTTTAAACATTTTCCGAACATAATCGACAGAACATAAACCAGTACTTTTATCGCAGTTCGGGGAAACGATCGGCCATTCGTTTAAAAAAAATCGAATATATTTGCCGCCATTTTCACAACTGTTATAAAAAAAAAATGGAAAACATGATAAAACAAACTAAACGGTTAAATAAAATTAGCCTCTATTTTCGTTGTAAGACAATTTTAATGTTTAATTAATTTAAAAAAATTATTCGTTGCGTTTCAGTTATCGTAAAACGGTTTTAGAGGAAGTGTTTTATTAAGAATTTTTAGTTTGCCTAATTTTAAAGATATATCCGAAAATATCGGCGATTTTTATTCCAATTTAGGAATTATTAAAATAATAATAAAAATTATGATGATGATGATCCATTTACGTGCCGTATACTGCTACGAAGAGGCACAGACACGGAAGATATAGTTGTTGAAACAGGCCGGTTGCACGTAGGAAAGCTACTGTTGGACCGGCTGTATTTGGCTTGCTGATGGAAGATCGGATACGTTCAGCCTTGTACATTTGACTGTACAAATCGGTGGTGATTCTCTTCTGATCAACGGACTATGAGCAAGGGTCGTGTGTCCTAGTAATAACGACGAATGATTTCTTCATGACGTGTCAACGAAGAAGGAGATCGCCATAAATTAGTAGCAGGTTGGAATGAGCGTAACTTGTTTGTAATTGGTGTTAAACATGTTCCATTTCACGCGAAGTTGTTCATTAATAATAACAAAATAAATTAATATGTTCGGGTTTTTTTTTTTTTTTTTTTTTTTTTTTTTTTTTGGTTAAACAGTGACGATTTTACAGTGAAGTTAAAATTCTCTTAAAATATCTTAAATACTTTTTTCCGGGTAATGATTTCCAGGTAAAATAAATTCAAAATGAACTTAATTAAATTAATTTTTCTCATAAAAAAAAAACATTTTGCCCTCGTTCCGTTTGCATTTAAAAAAAATACGCGAACAACTTAGTTTCTAAACGTGTTGTGTCATCCTTTTACACTCTAAATTAAATGGACTGTCGTATAACCGAAGTGTCCATCGTAACACATATCGTACGTATATATTTGTGATACACCAGAGCATTTCAGGCTTTCGATCAATGGGCGTCGCTTTCACTTTGCGGTCCAAACAGAATGAACTATGCATAATCGGGGTTGCCATGGTTAAAAAAAAAATCGACGGTGTGTACTGTGTATGTGTGTGTAATGGCACATGTGCTACTACACTAAAGTGTGCACTCTGAGAATTTTAGGGTTTTAACTGACATGATGTCTTTAGTTAAACTAACACACACACATATATATATATATATATGTATAAATTTTCAATTTTGTACTTTAGATTAGAGCTTTTATCGATAGTTATTAACCTTTTAAAATTACAACTATTCAGTTTTTAAAAATTATTGACTTCCAAAAATGTCCCTCGCCAAAATCGATACTGGCATAGAACAATAATTGTACAGCAAAGCAAAGCTTAAATTTCCTAAATAAATCGGTTCGTAAATTGTTTTCCAACCGTAAATATTTTTTAATAAGAATTATTATTATTATTATTATTATTTTATAAATGTTAGAAGAAAAAAGAAGCGATAAAATAGTTTTGCGAAAATACGAATATAAACAAAAAACAAATTATTATTATTTTTTTTTTAAATTAAAAACTGCCGTGATTTATTTATAGGACAATTCGCCCATATTCTTCAATGTTCATTTCGACAGAATTAATTATTACACTCGAAATGTTATATTTATAATTTTTTTTTTATTATTATTATTATTTGTTCTAATAATACAGCGCTAGTTTAATGTCTTGTAACGCAACAGTTAAAACCCAAATCAGCTACTTAACATTAAGAATCTGTTGTACATTGTATCATTTTATTTAACTATTGTTCTCTTTTTTTTTTAGAAACTAAAGTGTAAAATTTATATATATTTTTTTAATAAACGTAACTAAGCGAATATTATCTGTTTTCGAACTATCATAAATTTCATACGTTTACAATATTGTCTAATCTTCCAGCTACGCTGCGCTTTTCTTTCCTCCGTTCACACGTTAGTACTGGCAACAATTTTAAACGGTTTACTTGCAGAAATTTCTTTCTATTATTTATGTCGTTACTTTTTACGTTCATTTACAACTTTTTTAAAGAACTAACAAGTTGAATTGCAAGACCAATTAACGTTTGTTATTAATGATTATATCGTAGAAACAATACCTCAGAAATCCATATTGTTTATAGAACTAGTAAGACGAACGGCAAGACCAATTATTATTTTTTTATTTACTATTTTTTTAAAAAAAATATAACTTTATGGTAGTAATTTAAAATTTAAAAAAAAAAAAACACAAAAAACCAACTAGAAGAGAGCATTTCACTAATCTGTATTCGGCTTCACTTCTTGCTATAATTTGTAATTATATTTATTATAGAAGTAGCGCCTTTTGTTTTAGTATTGTATTCACGAAATTTATTGTTTTTCGTGTAATGCTCCTGTCCTTAAATCATCTCCTATAATCTATTGTATTTCGTATTTGTTCAAGCGGTTGAATATTCTAAAAAGGTATGTTCAGGTGAATCAGTTCCATTTCACACATTCTACAACCATCACTGTTTGCTGTTTCGAATCTTCACAAATACGTCTGGAAATTGTCCGTCATGAACCGCGTTACAAAATAATCTGCTACTAGATGTTTGCTAGATAAACGTTCTTCTTAGGAATTATTTTACGTGCTCGGCTTCATACTTGGTCATTATTGCTCCTGCCACTTGGCTATATATTTTATATTTATTTTATGAATTCCTTATTTTAGTCTCTATCGAGATTTTTGTTTTTAGAATTTTTGTCTCGTTTGTTTTCTCCAATTGCAATTTAACGGGCAGCACACCAACTATTTATTGCACACTAAGAAATTGTCCACTACGCAGATATTACATTTATTAATATTTTTCTTTGTTCCGATTTTATTTTATTTATATGGTTTTTTTTGTTTAAATTTGGGTAATAAATAAAGTAGCATATTCTATAATTGATCGAAATAGGGCAGAGCATAAAATTCATCTCTCATGAAATTTGAGCAAAGGCAATCATTTTACAGTTAGTTTTTTTTTTTTTAATTATTATTATTATTATTTTGTCTAAAATATATCTGATATGATTAATGAAATTTAGATTTTGATCGATTAATACTGCTAAATACTTTATTTCATTTTTGCAAAGTACTTTTTGTCCTTGTCTTTCTATAATTTCGTCTATTTCACATTCTTAATTTTCATTTTATCTTTTTTCTTCGTTAACAAAAGAATTCCGGCATTAAGATCATGATCTCGTCATTTATGATTACTGCTTTTGTGATATGCTTACATTCAACTAGAAGCAGATCATCCGCATAATTAGTCAATTATATATTATTTTTTTTTTTTATGAATTTGAGCCATAACAATATTGAAAAGTAAAGAAGAGAGAGCCGAACTTTGAGATAAAAGACTAATTAATGTTTACGGTTAAAGGTTATATTATAAATTAAAATCAACGCTTGAAAAATACGTACTCGTAAAGAACGGACAAAAAGTTGGCGTTAAATGGAGCGATAAACGACATTCTCCACTGTCTGTTCGTCATGTTCTCATACGTGTCATGCGTCAATGGATATTGATCTTTTTTAACATTTAGCGCGGTTATCAATTGTATAACAGTTCCGGAATGACCGAAGAAAATGCTAACAGGACTGTCGGTGGAATTTTCCGAATCCCTAAAACGTCGTCGTCACCGCGATGGAATTTTACAAAAAGAAAAAAAAATCAATAAATCAGTTTTACTTATAAAAATAATCGACTAGTTTTATTTTATTTTTATTCAATACGTATTCTCGAGGAAGCGGTCTACAGATATACTTTTAATATTTATGTGTATTTTTTTGAGTGTGAAAATATTACGAATAAAATATAATAACTATAAGAAAGTATTTATGTAGTACTTACTTAATTACAAATAATAATACGTTTTTAACGCATGACAATACGTACATATTTAATCAAAACAGTCTATCAGTTTCACCGGTTACACGATCATCATCGCTGAATGAAAAACGAGAATAAACTCAACCTTAGATAAACAAAAATATTCAACTTTCTATAGAACACTCAATGACACTATTAATTTTCGTGATTTATCTACTACTTTAACCAATAATTACTACAATTTTAACATTCTTCGTAAGCCTACTTTAAAGACTGCATTCCTTTAGATTCTGTATATTATACATGTATATATATATATATATATATATATATATATATATATATATATATATATATATATATATATATATATATATATATATATATATATAATATTAATTTTAGCTTTAGAGAACATAGTGCATTAGAGAAAAACAAAAAACTGATCTTCCTAATTTTAGTGACAACCTTATACATAATGGACATTTCTTTGATCATGCATTTAATTTTCAAGTTCTACACACTTCCACAAACAATCAGATCATTGATCCCGTCGATATTCTAGAAATAAAGGAATTCTTTTCTGCAGGTGGTTAACAAATTCCAGAATATACAACGGTTGTTTTATTTACTAAAGGTTGAATATGTTACTTGTTGCTGGATTTTATCGTTTTTTATTCAGTCCCGATGTGTGTAACCTGTAAAACTAGTAGTGTATTTTAATTAAATATAAATATATTAGAAGGAATTATTATTTAATTGAATTTTTAAAATAACCATAGATAACGTTTCCGTACTCTACAGGGAGTATGAGAAAAAAATATTGTTGGCGTTAGTTAGGAATTTAGATATTAAAGTCGTATATCATGCGCGCATGTATGTGCATTACATTAATAGTTTCCAAGATTTACACGTTGTCAAAAATATTTATCTAACCAATAAAGTAATATACGTCATATATATATATATACACACTAGAAGTTACCCACGGCATCGCCTGTGTAATTATTTTTTTTTAAAGCTTTGTTCCACATTGATATAAATAGGATAGAAATTACAATAATTTAAAGTACCAATGCAGTGATTATAATGAAAATATCCGCAAATCACTGACAGACACTACAGTTTTATATATTAGTATTGAAACGGACGGATATATATATATATATATATATATATATATATATATATATATACGTTTGTTGTGCTAGGGGCCTGGGGCGTGGCCGACATAACGGACGGATATATATATACGTATGCTATACTTACTAATATATAAAGCTGTTAAAAAAAAGTTTTAAAACTTTAAATTACTGTAATTTCTGTTCTATTTGTGATATAAATGCGAAATAAAGCTTAAAAGGAATCCGATAATATAGGTTAAATTTCATGATAATTGCTTTAATAGTTTTTGTTAAACTAGAACAGACAGACAGAAAGAGACAAACAATAATTTAAAAAAAAATAGTTTTTCTGTTTATGTATAGTAACAATAGCTCAATGAAGTGATTATAATGAACATATTCGCAAATCACAGACAGACACTGCAGTTTTATATATTAGTATAGATATAAATTAGCATATATATTATATATATATATATATACATATATATAAATATATATAAAACAAGTTTACGAGTGGAAATGATAAACGTAACGTCAGTAAAAAATAAATTTTTAACACAGGTTAAAATTAGTTTAATCAATAAATTTTAATGCTCATTTATATAGATCGCAATATTTAAACTAATCTAGAATTTCGTTCTTATTTTTATCTATTAACTTTGGCCGGTGACGAGGGTGAATAACTATGCGCTGTAAAGGACACATATTCGACAGTGTCTCAGAAATTTGAGGTGCTATTGAACTTTTTGTTCATCGTTAAAAAATTTCCGTGAACGAACTAGACGGGACCGGAAGTAATTGAACTTTTAGTCGGGACATACGGTAAATGGATTAGAGAATCGAGCATTTGTCGTAATTGGACGGGTTAGTGTTTGATATGTGGGATTAGGATATTTTTATATACCGAACAAAATCATAACACCATTTAATCATTAAAAGTATTTTATTGCGAAGCTTTTCGACAGTTAGCACATACAATAAATATTAAATAAATCTGACGTAACTGTCGAAAAGCTTCGCAATAAAATAGTGTTAGTGATTAAGTGGTGTTATGATTTTGTTCGGTTTATAATTGATAAAATCACTACTCTCCAATATATTCAACATTTAATAGGATATTTTTGCACGGACGATACGCAAAGTGGCATAAAGCTACTTCTTATTGGAGACTTCTCAAATTTTTTCTACATATTATTAATTTCTTCAGCGGACCACAAAAAGAAGTAAACGTTTATAAACTTATAAAAGAATTGAAACTTCTATAATTTTAACGATTCACTCCTCAAATTTTTTAAGCGAACGTTTCTCAGATACAACTAAACTACACTAACAGTTTTTGCTGTTGAATTTATACATTTATTTTGGTCGATGTTTATAATTTCCACTTAACCTTTTTTATTTCACAGCTGGAATTTGTGTTGGTTCCCAATCCGCACTTACGCGTTGGGGCAAATGTATTAAATAATTTGTTGTTACAAAGGTGCAGAGAATTAGTGTACTTAATAAATAAATAAATGTGTGTAAGAGTTGTGTAGCTAGAACAAAAAAAAAACAACCAGTATAATACAAAAATAAATAGGAGTGTGTGAAAGTTCCCTGCAATAAGAAAAACAAAAAAAAAGAAAGTATATACACATACAATTTAAAATGATTAAAATTTAAGATAATTAAAAAACCAAAAATGAAAATAAAGAGATTATATGTATACACATCATAGTATAGGGAGTGGGGAACAATTACATACGTGTTGTCTCTTTATACATTTTATTTTGGTCGATGTCCGTAATCTTCGCTTAATAGAAGTGAAACGTATAAATAGGAGCAAAACAGTTAGTTTAGTTTTTGAAAATGGAGTTTGCAACTAATAAACGTCATCAGTGACAAATTAACGTGATTATCACCGAAAACATTTGACCAGTGGATGATAAACTCGTTTTCGAAGCTCTTACTTGAATAAATATTGCCTAATATTATTTATCAGTTTCTGGGTGAGCGATATAATTAATTTCCAACATATATATATATATATATATATATATATATATATATATATATATATATATATCTTTAGGTAATTATTCGTTATCTATTAAATATGAAACTTACGAAAATTTATTTATCATATCTTTTACCAACGGGCAACCTAACTTCTTATCAACATAATTCCCATGGCCGTCTTGATAATATCGGTGAACATCTTCTGTATATTCCATTATCTAATAATTTAATAAATTTAGATTTTTCAGTTACTTATGTTGTGAAATTATATTTGTAATGATATTTTATAGTTTAAATTAAATTAATAATACAACGACCGCATTTAGGGCTAAAACACATTAAGCGGTTTCGACCGAAGCGTTTCCCGAAAGTAAAACCGAGTCGGTTTCAGATAAATACGTTTCTTATGGTGTAAACACACACAGCGACGAAACCGCCTGTCGGTTTTCAAACTGACGCGTTTTGTGATTGTCTGGCGTGAAACGCGGCGTTTTATACATTAGAAGCGTTTCTCGTTTGTATTCATTCAGATGTATTAAACCAAACACGGCGTTTTTCAAAGCGGTTTTTGTTTCTGTATTCGTTCATTTTATATTCCGTTTTTCCTGGTAAATATATAAAACGCCAAGAAACCGACAGGCGATTACCGCTTTAAAAACGCTATAAAACCGACGAATGTGTTTTACGCATTTAAAACCGACTCGATAAACGCGGCGGTCAAACCGCTAAGTGTGTTTTTGCCCTTATGTGTTTTTTTCGGCGTAGGAATTAAATGAGTTTTTAAAATATTTAATTGACGATTATAACGTCGTTCACCTTACTCCGCTAACAATATTATTCCGTTTAAATAAGTTTTTGATTTTTCATTACACGGATAGATTTACCGTAATAATAATAATTTTTTTTTTTTTATGATACGAAATCATAAAAATTATTTTACATCGGTGCCAGCTACTGGTTGTTGATAGACATCATAAACGTTACACCAAGTAATAGAGACCAGTATTCAGTTTAACATATCAATTTATACTGCATTACAATAATTCGTGTTCAAATGTGTACACATATGTGTTGCTTTCTAATTTACCTTTAAATCTTCTTGTGAAAACGCAGCGCAGAAAGGAGATTTTAATTGGCCGAAACAAACGTTTTCGTATCTACACATTCCATACATATTTTTCACCACCTCTGAAATTAATAATTATGCTAAAGTTCAATAAAGATAATTATCAATATATATATATATGTGCGTGTGCGTTTCTCAGAGCATACATTAATAAACGTGGCTTTCGCTTTCAAAAATGTTATAAGAAGACACAATAATGACGTCCGTTATTATCAAAAGTTGGTGAAGGGATATATTTTAAACTTTTTTAAAGGTTTTTGTAGCAGCATTCAGAAACAGCGCATATATAACATATTTTTCAAGAGGTTCGGAGAATAAATGTATTGACTGTACTACAAATTTGAAAATATTATTAATGCGCTCGAAATTTATGTTTATTTTTAATTATAACGTACAATATTTTGTTAAACAAAAATTTGATAAAACTAGTTGATAAATTCGGGTCTGTTTCAAAATTACTACGAAATATAATCTGAATTTCATTGACTGAATAATTTTCACCTGAGACGCGCAAACTGAATAATTTACCCTGTTTAACATGTTCGTAGCTGGATAAGAAACGGAATTTGTTATTCATCAGAAGTGTTTAATGACGTCAAGAACGCGTACTAGTAGTCCGTCGGCTGTCTATTTCTGATACAGCTTATAAGAACACACCATGGTTGAAGCACATATCTCCAAAATCTCCATATTTTCCTAACTCTGTGCGTAAACAGGTAACGTTGGATTCAAACAAGATCTCCCGTTGATAAAGTAGCTTTGAATAGACAGACCAAAAGGCTTCAGTTGCTGCTACAAAATTATAAGAACGAATCCTTCAAGGAATATATTACTAATTTATCTATAACAAGGATAATAACTATTCATTGTGGAGAGCAATAAAACATGAAAAAAAAACATGGGACTTGGACTGTAGATGAGGCTGAGAAAGCAGAGCTGTTCGCTTCACACCTATCAGAAATTTGTTAACCTTACAATGTAAAATCGCCTGTTGAAAACGTTGTGGAACAGGATCTTAATAAATGTATAAACTATCAAATACACAAAACTAGGCTTACATCGCCAGGTGGAGTATATGCGATAATAAAAAACTGAATGTCAGGAAGTCACCATGTTATGATCTAATAACCGGACGAATTCTGAAAGAACTACCGAAAGTCTGGCATCTGGGAGTATTGTACAAGTGCAACAAGATACTACCAACTCGGAACTACAATATTATTAAATCTTACTTTAAAGACAGATACTTCCGAGTCGTGGCTAATGGTAATGAATTATCCATCTACAAAATTGAAACAGGTGTCCCTCAGGGTGTACTTGGTCCTCTTCTATACCTGCTGTTTACATATGCCTCAAACTGAAGATACGTTATTACCAACTTTTGCTGATGATATGGCGCTCATGAAAAAACATGACAGTCCAAAAAAGACAACAACACGTCTACAAACTGCGCTGAATAAAATTATAGTTATAAACGAAAACCAAAGTAACCACATCATTTTTACAAAACAAAAATAATGCGTAATAATTATCACTTATCTGTAAATGGCAAACGAGTACAAGACAAATTCATCTGATATCTTGGAGTACACTTAGATGAAGCTCTTACATGGCTTAATCATATCAAAGCGAAAATAGTGGAGTTAAATCATAAAACAAGACAGCTTCATTGGTTGCTCAAACCACACTCGCAACTAAAAATTACTAATAAAATATTACTTTATCAAATGGTGCTAAAGCCAGTATGAATGTATGCAGCTGAACTTTGGAGATGTGCCGGCCAAAAGTAATGTTAATAAGATTCAGCGCTTCCAAAATAAATTACTTCGTTCGTTGATAGGGGCACCATGGTATATATCTAATCAGACACTACATAAGGACCTCAGAATCAAATATGTAACTGAAGAAATACATCAGTCAGGAAACATACATGGCAATTCCTTCACAGCGAACTTACTGGAACAATCAGTAAGCCCGAGAAGATTAAAACGAAAAAAAAATGACTCATACCTGATAACCAAAAAATTTAAAGATTGTGAAATAAGTGGAAACATGCTATTCTTTTATTAAAAACTTCCTGTCGAATAGAACAATCCAGGTCCGGGTACAAAACTCGCTATAAAATCCCCAACAGCTGCAGAACGGCATCTCGCAGGGTAGTATACTTAGTGTATACTGCTTGCTAATAGCAATTAATGATATAACGGCATGCATTCCACCTCCGCTGACGTACAGATTATATGCGGATGATCTTAACATCTCATACAAAACCCTGTATCCGAAAACTGTTCAACAAATGCTTCAGATCACACTAAAAAATCTCGAGAATTGGAGTCAACAAACTGGATTCAAATTTTTTACTTCGAAAACATACTGCGTCGACTACCATCGTCGGAGCGGGCAGAAACCGACTAAATCTAAAATTGTTAGTCCTAATTCGAGTCAATATTTTATTAATTCAAAAAATTCCACCGATAGTTATGTCTGGCTACTTGCTGCATCCAACTAAAAACATGGATGAAATTAAAAAAAAACGTAACTTCAAATATTAAAAATACAAAAAAGGTGAAATTTTTTTTTATACAGAATCCCCACAATAGTTCGATAAATTAAAAGAATTTTTAGTTAAAAATAAGTTTCGCATTTACACGTACACGCCAAAAAGTCGTGGTAAAATAAAAATGATATTAAAAACGGAACAGCTTCTGGAATAACAGAGGAGAAAATATTTGACGAACTCAAAAATAAAATACAAATCGATGAAGTAAAACAGTTTTCCAGACTCGTCAAAGAAACCAATCAGGTTAAAAGGTACTCCATATTTCTTGTCAGTTTTTCGTCAAATACCACGGAAATAACTAAAATAAAAGAATTATGCTGCCGCTTAATAAGACGAGAGAAGTACGTCAAGAAGGATCTAGTAACGCGATGCTATAGGTGTTAAGGTCACGCGGCATATAACTGCAACATGTAAGAAAAAATGCATGATCAAACTAAGAATTGTCGTAACAATAATAAAATGTTATATGGAAAATGTAACGGTGAACACCACGCTAATTCGAAAGAGTGTTCTATTTATTTAAAAGTAGTGCAAAATAGATTAAACATAAATAAACGTTATAATCCTGATCATGGTAATAATTATGGTAATAATAATGATAATAATAATCGTAAAACGTAAATAAATAAAACAACAAGCGTGCGGTATAGTAACAAATCATCGTATAGCCACTGCGAGAAATACAGCGGAATTACAGGTGTTATCGATAATGATTTTTCCATCGTGGAATTTTTATCATTGTTACGTGAATTAAATTTTAAAAATATCTTTAATATTATAAAAACTGTTATAAATAGGTTAAAATCTGTTAAAAATAAGGATGTGTTCACAATGATACAAGTAATTCTAGAAACAATAGCGGAATTAATCTAAATTGAATGGTTCCTTTTTGTAGTATTAGATTAGTTGCCTAGAAATGTAATTCCTTATTTTACAAATGTAACGAGTTTTTGCCTGCATAAACAAATTAGACATTATTGCTTAATCTGAAACTAGGTTGGACAGTACATGTAAGCTACATTTTCCAGGATATATTATTTATAAGAATAACACGTGTGGTGGAAGTGGTGGAGTTGCATTGCTCATTAATAAGGGGTTAAAGTACGAATTAATGTCGGTTCCTAAATTAAAATGCATACAAGTACAATAGGTATATTAACTTATATGTAAGTAGTGTTAATAATCAGAGTAGCGGTTTGCTAGTAGTACTATTGCTATTTTTGCAGTGTACAAACCTCCTAAAAGTACAAAGAATTTCGCGATCCACTCCCTAATGAAAGTTAATAGCCTTGTAGGTCTCCTATCTGGAAAACGAGCATTAATAAATTACAATGAATACAAAATAGGTGTGTTAGGTATTAAGTGCCTCAAGGTATATACCAGAATAGTGCACATGCATGAGATATTAAATTTGCCTTTTATTCAGGATTGTATTCTTACCATAATAACACGTAAGTTCTGCGATAATTGTATATTACATGAAAATCAGTATATCTCAACGATCGGAAATTACGATTCCACAGGTAACTAAAGTTTATGTACACGAAGTATAAGCATAGACGCTTTAATATACTGTAAATTATTAATATTTAATTAAATGTAATCCGCTAATATTCCTTTTTATTCGTATATATATATATATATATATATATATATATATATATATATATATATATATATATATATATATATATATATATAGAGGTATGTATATGTGTATTATATTATATATCTTTATTATTATTATTGCTTTCTATCGAATAATATATCTTTTTTTTTATATGCTTAATGTGATACAAAGCGTTTTATGGAGTGGGTTTTTCAGATTTTTTCCCATAATTTATATTTGTCAGCCTCGTAAATATACTAATTTATATTTATAAAAATTATTACATAAATAATTTACTTTATTGGCGGTACGGATATTATAATTTCGGTACGCGTAATTTTTTTATTCTTTGTACTTTTGTTTAATTTATGTAAATAAATAAATATTTCTTCCTAAATAAATTTAATATAGTGGTCAATATATTTTTTAAAACAGTTGCTATTTAACTTTATTTTCTTTATTATTTCTTTAATTTTGTAAAGTCGTTTATTTTTGTGTTAACTGTTAAGGTAACTTTAAGGATATTTGGAAAAAATTATTCGTGATTTATAAAATTTTATATCGAAACTTCTTCTTCAGAATCGGTCTGTGTTTAATTTGAGGCTTTCTCTTTCATGATCTACTAATTGTTCACTATTGTATCCTCTATTTTATTCGCAACATGTACTTTTACTGCGATCTCCCCGTGGTTTATTTATTTTTTGTCATTTATTAGGTGCCTTGATCATTCGTGTTAAGTATTTGTTATCTTTTACTATATATGTAATTAGATCTTAATTAAATTTATTTTATTATTTTATTTTTTGTTGATCCAGCTATAACACTTCTTGACAAGTTTAATTTTAGGTTCTTAATTTTTATATCATTATACACATGTGTCTAATTATAATGTTAAATACAGACCTTGTTATCTGTACGAAATTTATATAACATTTTTGCTGCAGGTGAACAAAAAATTCAAAAATCAATCACAGATCTAAGAAAAAGGATTTAGATATAAATATAAACTGTGAAAAAATCATCTTTATCAGATATAGAGTATGTAGCAGCCCATTAATCAGATTAAATTTTAAATATTTATTTATTTATTTATTTATTTAATGAAGCCACACAACAGCTAACAGCCAATTATAGTGTAGGCTTATAAATAACATAATAGAATGAATAATTTTTTCTTAATTATAAAATTAAAAGTAAAAAAAAATAAAATACAAAAAAAATACATTGAACACATTCACCAGCCTCACACCCATTAAACACACCAGAAAAACTACACGCATTCACAAGTCTCACACTCATTAAAACATACATATCAAGTTTGAAGGCGCTATAAAATATCTTGGTATGTACTTGGATTCGAAACTTCTGTGGACTGAAGAAATCTTAAATATTATTAAGAAACCCGAAAAAGATCTTAATCTCTTACAAGCGATCTCTGGAATTGGGGGTCTCACCCAATAACAAATCTTACGCAGAGCGCTGTTAAGATCAAAACTGGATTATTTATTTATTATGCTAAATCTGAATAATACTAAACAGAAAAAACTACAAATGATTCAGAACAAAGCACTACGATTATGTGTAGCGGCTATGTCTACCATACCACTCCAGTGCACATCTTATGTCCAGAAACTGTGGAATTTCCAATTGAATTGAGACCACAATTTCTAACGGATAAGTTCTTTCTTCTTACATATGCCATAGGCAAAAAATGACAAATATATTAAATCAAATAAAATGGTTATATCAGAATAAAGACGATGCATTAAAATTTTACCACCAATTACGAGCAGTTACGCTATTAGAATCACATATCTCGATATACTAAAATGTACTAACTTACCGGCATATTAAATCCCGCATGAAGCGATTTCTACCAGTATACAATTAGAACTTGATGAATTTTTTTTTTTTTTTTTTTAATAGAAAAAAATAAAATATTTTTCAACTACAATATTCGTTTAATAGTGTTTACAATAACGTTCCGGAGGACTATTTTATCTATATTCGTTTTAACTATTAGCAGTTTTCTTCACTATCACATTTCAAACGCCTCGCAATTATTTTAACCTCATTTCATTAACGGTCCACGTTTCTGCACCATGCAGACGCGATCGTATAATATTCGACATACGCGTTTAAAGATAGGAAAAAAAGTCACACTAGTACCTACCGTAGGTTAAGTTATATTTAAATCCAAGCCGATTACTTATGTCCGCTATCATTTTATGAACGATGTCACCCGCCACAAATAACGCTTCTTCTTTCGTCATTTCCGGACTATTCACTTTTTCGACCCATTTAGAGCAAACCATCTGAGGCTACGTAACAGCAAAAGTACAAATATTTAGACATAATTAACGTGTTAGGGCTGTTCTGGTAAAATGATTTCGAAGATGGAAAACCTTAAATTATACATTAAAATTAGACGAACGTTCGAACTGATAATGAAATATTTACGTGTAAAAAAGCCAAGTTTTCCGAAATATTAGGTACTCTACCATCGTCGCGGGAAAGATTAAATAAATATCTGACAAACAGTTGAGCACTTTCCACCGATTGAGCCTCGGATGACGTTTTAAACTAAAAGAAAAAAAAATACGTCTAAATTAAAGCGAAGGCGAAACATACAAGTTGTTTAACCGTCATTATTTATTTAGTTATAAAATCACTTTCTAAGATTCTAATTTCAGCGTGAATAATGGATACAACATTGTACAACATAATGAAACATAATATATAAAAGTAATAACAGTAAAAAAATATAAAAGTATGAAAATGAGAAAAACTCGTAATTTTGAAAGTATTTACTGTTTTTTCATTGTACAATTTAATTAATCGTTTTTATCTATATCTGAAATAAAATACATATACCACCCTTTTTATATCCGCCACAATTTATACATATAACATTAAAAGTTGCACATGAACCATAAACACACTAACGTGTTATATTTCCATAAACACATTTGAAAAATACATTATAATAGTTCAATATATACAAAACGTTTAAATTCAAATAATATTTAATCAATAATGATAATTTCCCAACACTCCCCAAAATTATTATTCTTCGCATAAGTTCTTCTCTAATTCTGATAAAAATTTTGATGGTTTTTGATCCTTCAGTTAATATATCCGCCTTCTTTTCAGTCTGACTTCCCTTTCTTCGACTAATTCATCGATATATTTATCTTTCATGTCCAAATGTTTAGTTCTACTGTAATTTGTTTTATTATCAGTAATTTTTATTCATGTATTATTATGCCATCATTTATTTTTATTCCCAAATCGGCCAAGACGCCCCATATCCATAATGCTTCTCTTGCACTTTCGCTTTCGGATTCAGCAGTTAACCAATTCACACAATTTGTTGGTTAAAAGTCCAACTGATGATAACTATGAAAATAGTAATACAAAAATAATACGATTTGTCACAGACTCTGGTGCTACACAACATATAGTAATTGATAAAATTCTGTTTACAGATTTTACCGTGTGCACTAGCGAATTACAAACAGCGAATATTAGCGAAAATATAATTTGTTAAGAACATGGTATCATAATATTAAGAAAAGATTCAGAGTTGTTTACGTTAATTAACGTGTTGTTTTGTAAAGATGTGAGATGTAATATTTTATCTCTGTCTACAATTGATCGTAATAACCAAAGTATTAATGGTACGATGAAAATAAATAAAGAGATTTTAACAGGATACGAAAATAATGGATTGTATTATATAGGATGTGGACAAACAAGTAGTAGTAATAAGTTGTTAATCGTTGAAATGAAGGATTCAAAATTAAAGACTTGGTCATACAAATAATAATAATATACAAATATTAAAAAGGTTGGGTTATATAGATTTTACCGATGAAAATTCCAAAATCTAATTATGTGAAATTTGTGTTTCATCTAAATTGTGTAAAACTGAACATAAACCGCAGACGGGACATAGTAAATCACCTTTGCAACTGGTCCATACAGATTTATGCCTGGTGAAAGGTAAATGATAGAATGATTTTTAAATACATGTAAACATTTATAAATGATTTCACTCATTTTACAATTATTTATTAAATACGAAAACTGAAGTAGAACGCTATTTACGGAAGTATATTGTCGTGGTACAAAATAAATTTAATAAAAATATAACAAGATTAAGATGTGACAATGGTAAATAATATGTTAATAATGACATATATAAACTATGTGAGGAATATGGTATAACGATAGAACATACTTTGCCTTATTATAGTCCTGAAAGTAATGGAAAGGCGGAACGAATGAATCGTACTATATTGGAGAAAACAAAATGTTTAATTAGTCAGTCAGGGGTGTATTATAGTGATGCTCTGTATACAGCTGTATATTTAATAAATCGTTTTATTATTGTTTTCAAAGATGATACTTTCCCATTTAAAGATAGAAAAATTCAAAATTATCTGTTAGCAAAAAAAAAAGCTATATACATCTACACGTGACTGTAAATGATGTAGAAGAAACGTAAATTATTAATGAAGAGATTGATGGAGAAGTAACAGATGAAAATGCGAAATCTAATGTGAGAAAATCCACTAGAAACAAAAAAAAAACATAATATTTAAAAGACTATTTACCCTATGTTGATACAGTACCGAAAAGTTATCAAGATATTGGAAAATTGAATGAACAAGAAAAGGATGCTTGGAAATTAGCTATTAAAAAAGGAATCTGATCATATGAAAAAGTACAATGTAGAAAGAAGTGAAGTATAACAATCAAAAGTTGGTTTATACCAAATGGGTATTTAATCATAAAATGATTATTGATGGAAAGATACCAAAAGCAAGATTGCTGGAATGTGGTTATAAATACACGACGCACAACATCATGTGCGCGCTGGTAAACAATTACACTACCATAACACGCGGGGCTGCATTGTATTGTGACAACAAAGCGATTACAATCAGTTCTCCCGCGTGTGTGTGTCTACGCCAGCGCCATATTATAATTGCCTTGTACGCTACTTGCACTGTATAACAAAATATGTATAGTAAGTAGTCGGCTACCTCCGATACGGAGACGATGATGTTCTTTGTATAGATCGTTCCCACTTGCGGAGGCTTTCTGATCGGCGGGTTTACATTCCAATTAACCTATCTGGCGTCTGTAATTTTTAAGAACGGTTCTTCAGGAATAACTCCTTAAATAATAATCGCAATTTGATAAACTTTTTTTTTGTTTTACTCGCGTTACATATCCGTTGGCTCCTGCAATGTTTTAGGTATGGAGTAAAAAGCGTTTGGTGCGCTTTTTCGCAGATAAAGTACATACGGATGGATATTTATGGATAACGCCGCACATATTGGTCGGATTTTGGCTAACCTTTTTTTGTTTTGTTCGTAATTTAACTCCCCGATAGGTAGCTCCTAGTTAGTTTTATATATTATTTTTCGTTATGTTGTAGAGCGTTGTATCGATTATAATCGGATTCGCGCCGAATCTAGAATATAGTCGTAGGAAGTGATTTTATAAATAAATAAAATGAGGCTCAATTATAAGAATATTCCATTAAAAAACGTTACCTGAAATTGACGAGAACTGTAAGCTAAATTTAATAAATCCGGAAAATCAGATCGTAGTCTAGCGGCTAAAGTTTTTAAATCGTTCATTCCTTCTCGAGTAATTCTATTTCCCATGTCGGCGGTAAAATTGAACGACCAATTCTTTAAGTTGTCTACATCTTTTGCGCACATACCGCCATCTGAAATATCGAAAGTACACTTAGGAAATCTTTAGACACGTTATAATATATATATATATATATATATATATATATATATATATATATATATATATATATATATAATATATAGTACCCGAACGATCCAGTTTTATTCGGTACTTTTTTTTTTGTAAAATCGTGTTTTTTCGGAGAATATATTTAGATACGAATCACATACCATTAAAAAACCACTTCAATCGTGTAGAATTTTGTTTCAAAATCCAAAAATGACAGCTTCTTAAATATAAAACTTTAATTATATTTATCAACGCCAACGCACATGCAGCAAAAAACAAATTTCGAACTTTATAACATTCGAACAGTCAATGCGGTCCATTTGAAATTTTCAGCGTACATTTGGTATTAAGAAAAAAACGATGAAGAAAAATTAACCAAAATTTTATGGGGATGTATTCGAGGTCCGGATAAAAAATTTCAAAATTCGTGATTTCCATACAGGCAATTTTCAGTTACTTCATAAATCACGTGATGAAGTTATTTTCTTCTTGCTACTCACGCCCCGCCTTTTGCAGCTTATAACGAAGTATATATTTTTTGCTATTTTTATATATATAAATTTTTTTAATGTCTTTTATTAGTTAATTTCCAACATTTTCCATAAACCTTTTGTTTGTAATATGTTTTCACAAAGATTTTTTTAATATTCTGCGACAATATCGAAAGTTCAGTCAGTTTTCGCTAATAATCGAGTAGCGATAGATCATTTTATTTTTATCTTTAAAAAGCGTATATCTGTATAATTTACAATTATACAAACATATTAACGCGCATTTAATAGGCACATACACATTCATACGTATATAATAATATAAAAATTGACATACACACGTTCGGCCATACTTCAATGTACAAACATAATAAAATTACTTATCCCGTCAAACTAATTACACGCTTATGTACACCTAACTGTTTTTCCTTTCAATCTATAGCAGCATCCTGTGGTATCCGTATAGCATATTTCCCTTTTTATTGTTTTGTTAAAATCCCTTCAACTTTCCTCTTAATTTCCCTGTTCCGATATTTTTCCCATATTTTTTCTCATTCTACAGCCACTATTCTAATCTACTCCGCACGCCTTCATTGATGTTTTATTCTGGTAACACGTTAAGCGTTTGAATTAATATATATTTATCTGTCTGGTTTCCATACTTAATTCTATATATTTGTATTTAATACTTGAGCGTATTTCTTAGGTCGTACTTTGCTGTCTTTCTTAGCTCAATACTCAATAGTCCACCATTCTGATCATTAAACAGAAACAGCACATTTCCTCGCTTAAAAAGTTCATACATTGTAGAACAAGTTTTCATTAACTGTATTAATTTTTTCTATAATCGTTTGATATGTATTGTATAAGATGTTTTTGTCAAACACCAAACCTGTACACCGTATCTTAATCTGGAATCTATCAGTGCGAAATAAACCATTTTAAAGGTTTTTTTGATTAAACAGTACGCTTATTGCACCTTAAATTTTCATTTATAATTATCCTCAATACTCATGTTCCCTCACCATTTCTATCCCTTCACAATTTATATTAGAACACTTATTTTCCTGTTCAATATAGTGAGCACAATCATTTGAATGCATCCGTAACATAGGCTCGTATCTTTTAGTATCCATCAGTTTTAAGGAACGTACATTTTGTTTTCACAGTCTTATTGCGCGATTCTTATATAGCTGAAGTACTCAAAATGCACTTTCGGTCACTCAAATAATTTTCAAACTAGTTCCGGATTATTTTGACTATTATACCTATATCTTTTAATCTTTATAACAACTTCACGTGATTTACAGTGTGCTTAAGTCGATATAATTTACAATTACTTTATGTACGATTTCTAAGTTTAATATTACCTTATCAGACACCTAATATTTGGGACGTTGATTTGTTTTTAACCCTTACAATATTTCTCCGCTTATCAACGTTTTGTTTATTAGATGTGTCTGTGATAAATATACACTACTTTCTTTAGATTAAGATATATTTTCCATTTTCTAAATACAACGCTTAAATCCTTTATCTATTTCGCCATTATAATATTAGTTTCGATATATTTTTTGTATTTCTTCATTTATTCGTGGTAAAGTAACTGAAATAGGTACCTGAACTTTTATTAACTCTATCTGATCGTTATTGATCATTATGAGCTCATTTGTATTTTTGAAACTCGTTATTTTGAAATTAGTATATTCATTTTGTCCACAGCTTTTTGTGTTTTCCATGTTACTAATAAGATCTTGTCGTATACATAATATATCTTATTTATTTTCCCGTTCGATTATGTCATATTCAAATTCATCTATTTCTGTACTTTTTCATATTCCTATTTTAATAATACCCGATATTATATATTAATCAATAGAAGTCCTTTGACTAGTTCGCCCCTATCATCCAAGTCTACTTTTCCATTCAGCGGTTAGTCTATTCAATTCAACGCAGTTCTTCTTTATGTTCTCTTCTTTCTTGATTATCAGCGTCTTGCTCGGTTTTCTTTTCGTCCTACACATGAGTATTGTTCTTCCTATAATAATGCCTTAAAACGTGTCCTATCCATTTCCGCCTTATTATTTAATTCGTTTTCAAGAGGGACCTTTCCTCTTGTACTCGGTTAAAAACTTCATTTGAAATTTTATCAACCCACGAAATTTTCAACATGGGTCGCCAGCACCACGTTTAAGAAGCCTCAATTTAGTTTAAAGTCCACGATAAACTACATATACTACTACGATAATAGAGAATAAAAAATTTTATATTTGTATATTACACGTGTCGATAAATTTTTAGCTAATAAACTATTCAACGTTACTTTAGTCAAGTTTGAATTACAAGAATACGTAGGCGAAAACTTTTTTAAAAATAAACTCTGATTATTTGTTATCGTACTACATTTTAATAGATAAAACTATTGTTTTGGTAATTTATTTTTAATTAAAAAAATAATTTCAAAAATCATTCATACTGAACTTCATTTACTATAATGTCGCAGTGTATCATTGTCGAAACTAAGGCTATATATATATATATATATATATATATATATATATATATATATATATATATATATATATGTATATGTGATTATCTAAATATATAAAATATTCTAGACCATCGTACAGATCACGCATGGTTCCGTTTTAATTATCTACTATCGATGTTGAAAGAGCGAAATATCTTTCGACAATAATTGAAATTAATATAACTCACTAGGAACTTTCTCGTAATTATTTATAATCCGATCTCGTACATCTGTCATCATTGGCCCTAAAGCACGAATCTTTGATTGACTGGGATATCTGGACGCGTGACGTATCAACATCCATAGTTTAATCGGTGTACAACCTGAAAAATTAAGAAATAAATTATATAAAAAAGAATTCTTAATATGTTCTATTACACACAAAAAAAAAAAAAAAAAAAAACTTGCGGAATAAAACATATTAAACATATTTTGGATTATAATATCGAAAAGCGATATTAATCTTAACATTTTTCCAATATTAGCAGTTTTGTTAAATATTAATATTTCATAATTAAATACAATCATTTCGAAACAACCCCGTATAAAAAAAGGAAACAATTTATTAATAAAAGTAAAACAATATATTAATAAAACCGACTTCACGTCTCGAACAATATGACGTGCCGATCATCGGAACTAAACTAAATTTGACATAATCGTAATAATTCTGTACGTTTATCTCACATAGCTCAGACCACAAGAGCACGGTATTCTGTACACGTTCGCTACTTCCCTCGCTGATATAACACATCCTTCACGTTTTTTTTTAGCATATTGCGTAATTTTATGCGTGTGCCGAACACCGACCTAATATTATTCCTTTGTAATATTTTGCCGGAGCGATCCGTAATGCCTTTTATAATGTACAATGAACGAAACTTTATTTACGTTAGCCGTCTTGAACGACATAGCGGTTAGCATAAAAAATATTACGCATACATTATATAATAATATACGTATAATACCCGGAACCGCGTGGTATCCGCTTGTATCGCGGATGTTTTTATAAGAAGACCTCGTGGCATAATATGGATACGGGTTTTTCGTATCCGCTAAGCAAGTCAAATTTGTATCTTCTTTTGCGTGAACTAAACTACATATCGCAACAATCAGCGCGAACGAATAAATTCGTTGACACCTGAAATTAGATCCGAAACATAAATAATAATAATTTTGAACGGAATAAGCTTTTTATATACTTAGAAACATTAGTAATGTTTTCGCCAAAATCGATAAAAAAAATTATCGTCTAAATACGTTTTTCTTTAATTGCTGAATTAAAATAAGAAAAATCATATTTTGTAAATACAACCACGAGTTTCGTGAATGCAACGTAAAAAACAACAATGAAAATATTAAAAATAAATTTCGCGGTCATATTGGAAGCTAAGAACTACCACAGATGCACATGTAAGCAATCTTACATTGCACACGGACCTAGGTGTTACACCCGTGAAAGATAAAATACAAGAAATAGCTAGTGAATATAAACTGTATTATCACATAAATACTTTAGCTGTTGCTCTGCTGGATAACTTGACAGAAATCAGACGATTAAAACGAACAAAATCTACGCATCTATTATGAATAATCAGCAATAAACAGAAACTATTAAAATATTTTTATCGAAAATCCTTATCGCTGGATAAGGAATTTCACAAGTCAATCCCTGTTTTCTCAAAAGTTTGCTAGATAGAGCTAGTGGCATAATTGCGGAAATTAAAAAAAAAAATGTTGAAAGCGTTATATTAGGAAAAAACAGAAAGGCCAGTGGATGTTCGTATTAAGGAGCATATAGCGGATATAAAATTCTTTAGAATTAAAAAATCTTGTGTGGCCGATCATATGTGTAATCCAGTGTCATCAAATTCGATGATGTCTCTATTTTGGCTAAATATCACGCACGGTTTTATCACAGATTAAATAAGGAAAAAAACATCAAGAAAAAAGAAATAATACGAAAAATACAGACCAACCAGCAGCTCGAGGTAGTCTAACAATCAAATCCCTTATATTGGTAGAACAAATATCGTTCGAGGTCGTTCAAAGGTGTATAGACGTTCTTTGGATAATTCACTCAGTTGATGCTCTGCCACGGTGATGGTATTGGCACTAGCGTAGTTAGACACATACACACCCGAGAGAACTGATTGTAATGGCTTTGTCGTTACATCACAATGCAGCCCCGCGTGCTTTTTTGTAGTTCGCGATATTGTTACTAGTACACATAGGATGTTGCGCGTGGTGGTTAGCTATTGCCTCCCACGAGATAATATTAGCGATTATCTATATTTTATTTTCTTATGATAATTTTTGCGTCGCCAATCGTATTCGAACTCGGTACCTTTCGTATACAAGTCCATGCTCTAGTCACTAGACTATCCCAACGACTCGTGTATATATATATATATATATATATATATATATATATATATAATTTTTCAAAATGAACGAATTGGCATACATAACGACAATTTTCTAATTCAGCGGTTTACGTACGAAAAATTTTAAGTCGAAGTCGACGGCCAATTACCAGGCGCTTGTTAGTTTGATGATTAATTTTTATAATAGAAAAAAAAAATTTAATATCTGGTAAAAAATATACAAAATAAATAGAAATTCGTAAATGACCGTTAAACGAATTACAATTTTTTCGGACTAAGTTAAAACTATTATCGAGGAACTTGCAAATGTTTCGTAAAGCTAGTTTTCTTTCTTTATTAAAAAAAAAATTGTAAATTTTACACGAAATTTGACTTATCGATGTTTTATTTTTGGTTTTTACTTTTTTTTACACACGTTTCGCGTGTATCGATTAAAAGTTATTAAATATTTAAAAAATATATATATATATATTATATTTTATTATCGTTTGTTCTAAGAAATATCAGGTGCTTAATATTAAGATTATATCGGAGACGTATATTATACGTGTATCGTTACTATTTAAATAATGCTCTTCTTCTCCTTAAATATTAAGAAACCTATAAAGTTTTAATTAATACATAAATATCGGCGATTTTATGTTCTGATATGAAAATTTGAAAATCTATTTTAAATATTTCAAATGAAACTTACGTCATTTTAAAAATAAATCTTTTCTCTTGCTACAATTTCGGCTGGACTAGGGTAGAAAATTCGACCGTAAAAGTAAAACAAAGGTCGTGAAGATATTAATTATTTATAAATTAATCGGCAATCCGCTATTCGAGAAGGATTTAATTATTTTTCATTTACTTATTTTAACAACACTTAATTTAATTTAATTTAATTAATGAATAATTAACAATATCGATACTCGAGTTCATTATAACGTTAAATTCCCGAGTGATCCATTATTTAATAAACGTTGTTAGAAGTTTTATTAGCTAATAGTTCAAATTCGTCCGGGAGAACTAGGATGTTTATTAAAAGAAAAGAAGTAGACGTTAATTATTAACGATTAGTGATTAGTGAATTACACTATATATTATATATATATATATATACATATATATGTATATATAGTGTGCGCATGTGTATTTTGAAAAGTTTATCAAATTTCTAAATTGACCCTAGTGATAACGATGATACCGGACGCGTTAAGTATTGATTTAATTAGAGTTTGCATAATTTTTAAGGTCAAAAGGCACAATAATTTGTAATCTCAGTTTTCTTTTTCAGTTAAACATCGTGTTGCTCATATTGTTATTATTATTAATCATTGCTCTCATTTTATTTCTTTATGCATTTATACATATACGTATAAAATATATATGTTTGCTTTCTTTTAATTTCATTAGGCACATTTCGTTATGAGTATTAGTAAGTTTTATTTTGTTGGTACAGAATACGGCTTTTATATATTGACGTGTGGGGATTTCTAATACCGTGAGTTTAAAACCATCTTTAAAAACTTAGGAAATAACTTCATATGCGGCGGTGATTATAACAAAAAAAAATACCACGATCAATTTGGGGCTAGAAAAGTGTATACGTAATAATTCACTTGACATGCACACCTATATACTGGCCTGCACACGATAGTAGACTTCCAGACCTATTAGGCTTCTTTATAATCCGTGGCTTACAAAAGTATAGCAGATAATGTAAAAACAGCTATTGATCTATTTTCGGATCATGTTCCCGTCATCGCTACCTTAGACATACGTCCGAGGTGTATATCTATCCAACAAGGACTAGTCAACAAACCTACAAACTGGGATCCTTTTCAAATATAGTTGAAAACAAAACTAACCTAAAAATTAAAATAAAAAGTAAAGATGATATTAGCTATTAAAAACTTTACTGATTTAATAGTATGCGTTATTCTACAAGTTATAATTCGGATAAATTATCACACAAATTTATTCCGATTGAAATAAGACAATAAACAAAAATATAGGCAAATAAGAAAAAATGACAGCATAATCGTTATCCATATTTGAAGAGGCATTACGCAATATTATAAGTACACTGAAAATCAAAATAAATTAATATAAAAATGGAATTATCCAAAATTATCTGGCAACAATGAACACTGATGCATCAGCCTTGTAGTAATAACGTTAAGATACTATTAAAACTCGAAAGAGAAATAATGGTTGGACCATAAACGATAAAGAAAAATCAAAAAATCAAACGCTTTTGCAAAACATCTCAGTTCAGTTTTTATTCCGCATCCTGATGTGTCGTGAAAACTTTAAATATATACAAAGTAACTTAAACGAACCCTGTTCACAAGGAAAAACACTCCGAAAGAGGTATCAACGTAAAGTTCCAATACGAAAAAGCACTGGAGTAGATAACATCACCGGCAAAATCAATAAAGTCAATTACTCTGTTATGCTATATATTCAATGGAATACTACGAATTGGATATTTTCCTAAAGCGTGGAAAAAATCGGTTATAGTAATGATACATAACCGGGCAAGCCGTAAACAGATGTTTCATATTAACTTGCTCTACTTCTTATCGAAGATATTAGAAAAACTAATTTTAATTCGTATCCAGCCTATTATAAGCAGTCGTGAAATAATGATCAAATCGGATTTCGCATCATCTAACAATACAGTTGCTTACATGTTAACGAAACTTAAACATGGGAGTCGTTATACATGAAAGTTGAAGTATTTATTTATATATATACATTAAAAAATAGTATAACATATTACGCGACAAAAAATTGTTCAAAACTATTTCAATTATTTTATATAGAAAAAATAAATAAAGAGGATTTCATCTAACAAAACCACCATAGGTTCGTATAGAACAGTCAGACAAATTTTAAACGATTAATCACTTCGACTTAAAATATCATAAACACATAATCGGCAGATGACAATTGGAGAATTATTATTATTATTTTTATGTTTTATAATTTCGTACCTTTATATAACAAATAAAATATTTCATTTCTAAAAAAATAATTTCTTACGCTATTTTTCGACTTCGAGAAAAAAACTGTGATACAAAAAACTATATTGCGGATTAATTACAAAAGTAAAAAAAAAAAAACAAAAAAACAAAAAAACAAAAAAAATCTGCTAGATTTATAGTCGAGTATCGTGAAAAGATCAAAACGAAAATGTCGATCCGTTATTGTTATCGAATGCAAACAAAGTGCGATGGAAATACGTAACAATCTTCCTATACGATCGACAAGTATGATTTATTTAAAATTTCGAAAAATTTTCCCACAAAAATATTTATCAAAAATGAGCTATTAATGAGGAAATAAGATAAGAATAGTTCTCATCCTAACACTAATGCTGCTATGATAAAGAGCAGTTCTATGTATTTGTAAACAACTTTCGATAGTAAATTTAGAATTTATTTCCCATCATTTAAAAATATTACATTATCTTCTTTGACACCATTTAGAAAATAATATACGATAAACTATTGCGCAGTTTGGAATGTAATTTTTAATAAATAATCCTGTTAATTAATTATGCAAATAAATATATTTAAATATTTTCAACAGTAATGAGTTTAATAAAAAAAAAACAATATCCGCTTTAATTGAAATACACTTACAAGGACGTAGGTGATACTGAAGTTACCATCACCGTCATCATCATCATTAGTACAACACTCTAGACTGGTTTATTATCATGATAGTAAGCTTCCATCTTTGACTGTCTACCGCAAATCTTTTTAATTCAACGTAGTTCTTTAACCCACGTGTCTTTTAACAGGGTTGTTATAAATGCGTTTCTTAGTCTTTCGCGGGTTCTTTTTCCTTGGATTTTACCTTCAATAATATTTCGAAGTAATCCCCCATGTTGAAGTACATGATCACTTCAAGTTAATCGTGTTCTCCTTATTCGATTTAACCTTTTCTCTTCAATTTTTGTAATACCTGTTGATTCTGGATTTTTTCTACCCAGCTTATCCTTTCATTTTCCTTCAAGCCCACATCTCGAACGCTTACAACTTATTTATATTCACTTTATTTAATGTACAAATTTCACACCATAAAAGGACTATGGAGCACACGTTCATTTTCAACGTTCTATTAATGAGCTCAACGTATTGATTTTTGTCTTAATACGCCTTGTTCTTCTTGCAACACGCCCAATTTTAGAATTAATTTCAATATGACAATAGAGATCTTCTGTTATAATCTGGCCAAGGTATTTCAACCTCTGGACTTGTTCAATTATTTCTCATAAATTTTAATACGGAATAGGCGCCGGTTTTCCTTCCAAACATAGTTGATTTTATTCTTTTCACATCTATTACCACACCTAGAATTTTCACTACTTTATTTAGGCGCCGTATTATGTTTTGAAGCATCGAGTATTGCCGAATTCTATAGTTTTTAGGTTTTCTCTTCCGATGTTTATTCGATAGTATTTTCAATTGCGCTTGCTCAACTATTAACTCAAGATAAACATTAAAAATATATTGGGATAACAAACATCCTTGTCTTACCCCTGTATTTATATTTGCAAATTCTGGTAAGTCATCATTAATTTTTATTAGTTTTTTGTTGTGCATACAGATTACATATAAGAATACTTTGAAGACATCCTATTTCTTTCAACAACAGTAAAAGGTTATTCTAACGTACTTTAACGTTTCGTAATAGTCAATAAAGTAAAGTTGTAACACACCCATTGCATTCCGCATAGTTGTGCTTAGGGAACCTGAACTGGGAATTACATATGTTTCTATACAAGGTTTCAATCGTGTCTTACATTAAGTTTAATGCATGCGGAATTAAACTTATGGTTTTGAAGTCTTCACATTTATTTACGGACGATTTCTTAGGGATCGGTACTATCACAGTACTCCTCCTATATTGCTGGTATACTTCCGAAACTAATCGGAAAAGTTCATCTTGCAATTTTTTCACCACTTTTAATTAATTCTGCAGTAATATAAATTCCAAGTGTTTTATTATTCCCTGGGATTTGAAGGAATTCATATTACACCGTCATGTAACTGATTGCTTATGTCTTTTTTGGAAATCACCTCAGTGTACAGTTTTTCAACATGTGTCTGCCAGATTTTCTTCCTGTTCATCTCGATGTCCTTATCTTTTTTGCATTTCATTTTTATCGTTTCGATTTCCTTGTATATCATAATCAATTCTTTTACTTTTTTATATACCAGGTCTTGTCTTCCTTTAATTTTGTAGCTCTTTAAGTTGACATTGAAATTCCCACTATTCCATTTTTGTTTTTTGCAGTCCTTGTTAATTTGGTTCCTCGAAGACTTATATTTTAATTTTACAAATTCATTTTTTGTATTTACTTTTTTCGTCTATTTTTTGTAGTATCTCCTCAGTAATTTAAATCGTTTCGTCCTACCGATTATCTTTAAGCTGTTATTTTAATTAATACCAGAACACATTTCTTCTTTGTACCTCTAGTATTATTATTTAGGTCTTCTAGTTTTTTATCTGTTTCTATCTGGAATTTTTCTTTTATAGAATCGTTTTTAAGTCTATCGATATTCCATTTGGTTCTTCGACTTTATGAAGGAAGCTTTTTTTCAGTCTGAGCACCGCCTTCACAACGACTAAGTTATGATCGGAGTATGCGTCTGCTCCTGAATAAGGTAGTGTTTTTTTTTTAAAAAAATTGATTCTTATATCTATGTTTTACCAAGATATAACCAATCTGGTATCTATGCTCATCTCCTAGGGATTGTGTAACGTCTTTGCTTTGGCGCATTGTACCAAGTATTTGCAATTACAAGTTGCTAAAATTCAATCAGGCGATCATCGCAACTATACCTAGTCCTTAATCCATATTTGCCGGTGATCTTATCTTTTGAGTTCTCCTCCACTACCGCATTACACTCGCCTATTAAGATGAAACTATTTTTAGCCCTCGTTTTTTCAATAGTTCTAATTTTCCACGTTTTTTTTTTTTCTATGGGTTCGTCATCATAGGCTTCATGATACCAATATAATTACTAAGTATTAATTAGTAATATCCGCTATGCGGTCTGCGGACTTACAGTCTCTAATAGATAAAATTAATATGACTGTAAAAAATATGACCTTAACATTAATGTTCAAGAAACTAAGTATATGATAGTAGTAAAAGATAATAACAACGCCGCAACTTGGGAGAATAAGCAGGTAATATAAAGAATAATGGAATTCAAATATCTTTGGAGCCACTTAACAGAAGAACTCGATCCAGAAATTTAAGTCCAAAAAATATGTACTTACATAGACAACTTTCTAGAAAATGAAGATTTTATTAACGAATAACGCACTGAGTTTAAACATTATAATGAGATTTATACAATGCTATATTAATTATATTCTCCTATATGGAGCCGAAACAACTACGTACACAGCAAAATAAATAAAATACCTAGAAGCGTGTGGAATCTGGCTGATTAATATAATGCCGAAAAATTGTTGACCGACCCAAAAAATGAAAAATGAAGTACTCAAAAAAGCTCACGTGGAAAGAACAATATTAATGAATATTAAGCTATAATTCGTGGAAAAATTATAAATTTCTGCCGCTTATATTATAAGGACAGATTGAAGCAAAACGAGAACGAGGTAGAAGAACAGCGCATGGATGAAAAACATACGGCAGTGGACAGACTTGGAAACAATCGCAGAGATGATGCAAAGCGCGCTAACATAAACCTGTTTTCGATAGTTTTTATGTCGAATAACGCTTGTATCGATATCTAATTTAATACCAACATTGTAACGCTTTGACCGTTGCTACTTGTACCGTGTGTAATTTTATATTCTCTGCTTAGAAATTCACCTTATTCCCTCCACAGTGTTCCATTCATCCTTATATCTATCGCGCAATTTTGTATTTTCCGTGTAATCATTTCTAATTTTCCAATGTTGTTCATAGTTTAAACATTCCATGTTCCTAATTTTAGACAGGAGTTTCGCTCGATGACGACCGAGAGAAGCATTGCAACTCTTGCCGTCAAGCACAGTTTCGAGATATCTATCATTACTAATAAATTTACCGGAATACTGTTTTTGAACTTATCATGGCTTAACTAGAAAACAAATAATGCGGTGGTTTTGTCCTTGCCTTCCGTATGGTTTAGAGTGTCCTCCTTTATCGGCCGCTTCTTACATTGAGAACAAACGCCGATCAAGAAGCCGCTCCACTAGAGTCAAACGCTTCTGGATTTTGTAATGTGCTTTTGTAAGGGTTGTTTCCCTTAGCCTTTGTGTAAATGTCCTAACCGCAAAGCAGCGGATGGGAACCAGATATAATTCTAATTGTCTAAGGCAATATTAGTCCACTACTTTATATCCTTGATGTAGTCTGTTCGGTGACTTTCTACACATCTTCCTTCGAAGTAAGAGTCCATACACCTATCTTCTAATAACGTGTTCGAAACATTGTTTTTTTCTTTTGTTATTAATTTTTTCAACATTCTCTTCGACGTCGCAATTTCTAAGACTTTTTGGTTTGATGTTTTATATTCTTGAATTCCTCGTTTTATTAATATACTAAGAACGAAATATTTGAATAGTAATATCGATTTTGAGTTATTTACTATTGTCATACCTTAATTTAAATTTAATTTCTTCCCTATTTGTATTATAGTGTGTAACGGTTTAAATATTATTAAATCTTCAACAAAATGTTGTGTTCTAAACCAGATATAGTTTATTTTTAGTTTTATCCTCGAGGATTCGTCTGGCAAATGTTAACTGTAATATGGTCCAATTGCATTATTATTACGTCAATTAAGAGTTAATTATCAATCGTTATCATATGAACTTTAAGAAAAAATAAAATAAAATAAATATAACAGTTTAGTCGAAATTACGATCTATATATTGTAACAATACAGGCGCTTCAAATTCATCCGTTGCAACTCAAAAGCATTACTACGAAATACTCCCTGAATATTCTTATTGTTTGGTTTCCGCGGCAATTTTAGATCTGTAGAGACTTCGTTTAGTACGATTTTACACATTTATTTGGAAGATAACAGAATTATTGCTTATTGATAAAAAAAATTAGAAAAACTCTCTACCGATAGCATTTCTTTTTTTAAATGGAACTTGCACAATTATAAAACATATCGATTAAAAAGCTGGAAAAAACGTCGCGTTATTTCGCTCGTCTTTACTTATTCGATATTAAAAACTTTTTCAACAACGATAGTAATAAATAAAAGAAATTTTCATTTATTTAATTTTACTCTTTGAGTCATTATATTAAAATTAAATTTAAAGTAACGCTAAGCGTTATGAGAACAACGTAAATAAAATACCGAGTAAATATTATGGTTTAACCAAAAGAATCGTGTTTCGCAACACAGTGTCCATTATTTTCGTATAAAAAACAGGTCACAAGGCAACTCCATTTTCTAACGTCCTGCAAAATGATTAATATATATATATATATATTTTAATGTTATTAATTTATTCGCTTATGCAACGAAAAAAACATCAATCTTCGAATTGAAACGAAACGTAATTTATCTCGCATACACATAATTTTATAGAAATATATGACTTTTGCATTAATATAAACCAAAAAGTTTCATAAACAAATAACAACGGAAAAATTAAACAGAAACAAATACAGGAATATTCTTCGAGTAATTTCGTAGATTAAGAATGAATACAACATTTGAAAAAATATGGACATGGTTTATACCAATAAAAAAAATATATAAGCAGATGTAATTATTTTAAATAGTTGTAAAATATCGAATAAATGAAATCGAGCTTGATCACAACAGAAAAAAATGTTTTCTGAAGTATGTGATTTAAACAAATTTTTCATGATTAATGTAAAGACAAAAATAAAATTCGTAAATATTAGATATTTTAAATATTTTGAAAATTATTATTAATTGTTAACTTTAAAAAATTGAACAACTTACGAAGTTGAATCTTCAATCTCGTATTCAACTATTTTTTCTTGATCGTCATATAGAAAAAAGGCGTTAAATCTTTTTTTAGCTATCGCATGCGGTAACCAATATTATTCGTAAATATTAGATATTTTAAATATTTTGAAAATTATTAATTAATTGTTAACTTTAAAAAATTGAACAACTTACGAAGTTGAATCTTCAATCTCGTATTCAACTATTTTTTCTTGATCGTCATATAGAAAAAAGGCGTTAAATCTTTTTTTAGCTATCGCATGCGGTAACCAATATTTGTCGTCGGGCCACATATTATCAAACGGTATATCTTCAATATTAAACCATTTTGGACGCATTTCTGTGACCACATAAAGTAAATTAGTAAATAACTTGTTATAATTTTTTCAAAATACATATAACTCATTATTATTAACATATTGGCGATTAGCTTCGTCGGTTAAAATATCGGTATAATCGTGTACAGATTTACTAATATGTAATGAAATCACTGCAAGTACACTTAAAGGTGATGATATATACTACAAATTAATTATAATACAAAAAAAATATAAAAAAATAACACACATACAAAATTTAATAGAAAACGTGAAAAATAAATAATGGTCGATATGACGATCACAAACATTGTATGACATATTTTTGTTTTCAGATATGAAAATTTTTAAAAAATCGATGACAAACCTTCATTTGAAAAAATCTTCAACCACTCGAAACGTACATGAAAAAGCCTAATTTGAAAAATAAAACAATACATTTTAGTGAAAATTAAAATCAATTCGAAAAAATAAAGCTTGTAGATGTCAGTTAGGATTAGGTGACGGTTTTTCAATCCGATTTAACGTCAGTTCAGCTAGTAAAGTTACTTTACTGATCACTTTTTTATAATTAAATCATTTCAGCGATAAATGATAGACCTGTTGATTACAAGGTAAAGATAAAAGAATTAGACTGGTTTTAATCGCAAACATATTATCCGTAAAATTTTATGCATCCTACTATACAAACAAATTAGAAATAAAATAAAACAAAAGAAAAAATTGAATCCAGCAAGAATTCAAAAATTGAGGATATTTATAGAAAACAAGATTCGTTTCATTTATAAGAGACTGTTTGATAACTTTGTACTATACAGGTTAAGAGGCGACTTACTGCAAATTAACCAGTACATTTGATTCATTTTGCGTTGTAATTTATATTTCTTTTGCCTCACGTGTTTTCCATATTAGTCGTGAATCAAGGTAAATGTCTAAATACCTTGCTGAGTTAGCTTGAGGTACTTGTACATTGTTTATGTATATCTTGTAACTCACATCAACAGGTCGAAACGTAAAATGCAACATGGATAGATTTTTGTTCGTTTAACTTGATTTTCCAATCCCTCATTCATCTACCAGCTTATCAACAAATATCTCTAGTTACCATTATAACAGTGTGGTAGTAAAAATAACATTTGAAGTTGGAATGTAATTTAAAGGACTGGTCCAAGGACATTGTTTTGGTGTAAATTGAATGTTGAATTTGCTTCTTCATATATTACTCTGAAGCGCCTATTTTCTAAGTATGACTTGAACAATTAGCAGAGGTTTGCTGGTAAAACACTGTGCTTAATTTGTACAGAAACCATTGTGCCATACACAGTCGAATGCCCGTGCCACATCTAAAAAGACTGCAGTACAGTACTACGTTTTTTTTCATCACGTGTTTTTAAAATGTACCTGGCAACACGATGCACTTGGTCCATAGTTGGATGGTCACTACGAAAACTAAACTGACGGCCGAGTAACTGGGCTTTTACTAGTGGCTTAAGTCGTTACAAAAGAAGATTATCAAATCATTTTGATATAACTGGCAAGTCAGATTGACTGATAAGACTTCACATCTGCTGATTTTTCCGGTTTCCTCAGCATAATGATTTGAGCCGCTTTAGAAATAATCGGTACTACTGAAGACGAAATCCTGTAATTACAGGATGTTTGAAGCCGACATCGATCGATAACATACAAATACTATGCGGCATAATACCATCAAATATAAGGCGGGAATTGATGGCTAGAAAAGAAAAAACAAAACAAGAACAAAACAAGAACAAAACATAAGAATACATTGAACACGAAAGATGCGACAATAAGTCGACTGAAGTCAAGGAAAAGTTTTCTTAAAACAACAAACGCTTTGAAATGAACGTCTAAAATTACTAGGATGTAATTATGGAAGGGAAGGCTGAAAGAAATTCAACTGAAATTATGGAAACAACCGAACGAACATCTATCTCCCGGTAATAATTTGCCGTCGTTGACATGGAAAACCCTAAACAGAATAAGAACTATGACAGGAAGAACAGCAAAGAACATGAAACAATGTAAAATTAAAAATGACGATAAATGTGAATGTGGGCGTGGTTGTTGCCAATACAATGCAGGATGGAAGATATGACCAGAATAAATGGAATCTCGGAAGAGGCAGTAGGCATATAACATGACCAATATGATAAGAAGAAAAAGAAGACTGAAGTGGAAGACAGGCATTAAAAAATATATAATTAATACAACCGGTTTTCATACGTCCCGTCTGGACATATGAAGTTCAAGTATGGAGGGATGCACTTCTGCCCCAACAGAGCCATTATTTAGCATTAGCAGAACTAAGACACTATTGTTCAAGTGGAACAGTAGTATTCATTACGATCTGAACGTAAAACAAATCGGTGACGTAATTCACAATTTTGCAGTCAAACACGAACGGAGACTGCATGACCTATATTACACGTTTACTGGGTATTAAAAATAATGCGAGACACCTTAATCGTACACATTCATTGGATCTAATTCATAGCAAAATTAATAATTAAAAGATAATGGTTAATCAATAGATTTTATGAATCTCATACCTATAATTAATATTTAGTCAATATTAGTGGAGACTGGCACGGGATCACAACACATAAAATCTTATCATAATTACTAATTATTTAACCTGCAGATAAAGATTGTATTAGTATAATTGCCTTCCTACAAGGAGTATATTATTAAAAAAAAAACTTAACCAGCGATGAAAGCAATAAATTAATAAAAGATCAATTTAGACAATTAAGAACTAATCTAACAATTAAGAACAAAAGGAGAACTTTTGTATTATAAAAGATAAATTCCCAAAAATTAAAATTCAAAAATAGTTAGTTCAAATTAATACTGAATTTTTCAAATATTTAGACAATAATATTTTCCGAACGGTTAATATTTACTTTTTATTTTAACATTTAAGAAAAATGACCGTAAAACAATAAATATAAACATAATAGTCAAAATAATTTTAAAAATCGTTTATAAAGATTACATATAAAACAAAATAATTTAAAACTATAAATACAGTCACAGTATTGTGTCGTTGTAAAAGATAGAAATTTTTTATCGGTTTGATGGAAGTTGAAAAACATTTAATAATGTTCAACATAAACTTTTAGATTCATTTACAATAATAGATTTTGATGATATTAATGATAAAAGAATAATTATGAATTTATAACATAATCAGTTTGAGCATCTTACCAAAGAATTTAGGATCAGGAAGAATGTTTAGAAAGATAGAGAAATATAAATTCGAATAGATACAACAAGATCAGCTTTCAATAAATTTAAAAATTATGATCTATCTTTACGAAACTTTTCCGACATTGATTTGACACGAAAAAAGTATATAGAAATTGCGAGCATCCGAAATCTGACTACATATAAGGATGTCAAACGTATTGTAGAATAATGAAGAATGACAGAAATTACTATTGTCAAAAAAAGAAAAAAATGTCATACTAAATGAGAAATGATAAATACCATATACAACGTTGGGTCATCCAAGAAAACATTAAAATAAAACGATGCAGCGGAGCATGAAAGAAAGGATTGGATTAAAAGTATACAGAAATGGTTTAATATTATAAAAATAACGAAATTTTTAACAGGAAAAAATCTGTAGTAGTATCATAACATGGTCACTATCATCCTATGAGGAGAATACGCCGGAAAAATATAAATACATACCAGTATATATATATATATATATATATATATATATATATATATATATATATATTTAAAATACTGTTTTTTATACTAAAACTCACACATTTATGTAAAAAAAAAATTAAAATTACACCTTTTAATGAGTAGTTAATATATTATAAATGATAAATTTTTATTTAGGTTTTACTTTATATCTGGTGAATTTTTGTTTTAATCGTATATGTCTGTAAAAATATAACCGATGTAATTTTTAATTCCTGAGGTAAAGATAAATTGCAAAATTTTACCACGTAATAAGAAAACTATAATACACACTTGGAGCATGTTTATGCATGTATATCTGAGTTTTCGCCCGTTTTTGGAACTTTGATATAGTTATATTTATATTAGCATAATTCCGAATAGTAAAAATAAATGTTGAAGTATACTGTTCTGCGATTTATTAAATTAACTCTTTCAGTCACAGTGTTCTTTATACGATACGTAAACTTTTAGTGTTAGAAAAATTGTCTAACTTCATAATAATGGACATTTAGTTGACAGAGAATGTTTTAATTACAAACGTATTAAAAATTATCTACAGTAATTTAAAAATCTGCGTTATACAGGAAATATTACTATAGTTTTTTATTTTATCAAGTTATTTTTTGGAACTATTTCATATAGTAAAATGTATACTTTTTGTGATATTGATAATGTGTGACTGAAAGCATTAAAACTACGAAATAATGTGTATTAGATGAGTAAAAATATTATATATATCTATTATTTTTGGCCATTCACTAAGCCACCTCCAAATTTAACTATCATTGACATAACATGCCTGAAACAGTATAATTAATATTTTAGAATAACTGATATCTACGCGAAAAAATAATGCATATACCTAAAAAGGTTTTCATATTTTTATTTATTAAAACAGAACATATATAGCTGAGAAAAAAGGATACGCTGTCATTAATAGTTCACTTTAAAGAGCAATAAATTATTTCACTTTAAGATTTTTAAACAATCCTATTTGAAACATCACAGACTTAAACATAAAATTAAAAAAATGCAAAAATAATCGATTTTAACTGCTTTGACAAAAACAGAAATTCAAAACCTAAACAAATAATTAACATAAAAACCATACATTACCTTCAGACTCTGTAAGGGTTCCATGAAATTTTGTACTAACAAACAAATATACCACATATCTCTGTTTGTTATTTAAGAAAGCAAACGTTAGAACACCCAAATCAGAAAGGTCATTAGATTTTAAGCCACATTCTTCCTCCAATTCCCTGATAACATAATATGGGAGAATTTCTATAGTAAATTTAAAATAAACTATATATATGATTTAGTTTGACGTCTATTATTTGTTTTTTTAAATCTACAAAAAATATTGATATGAAGTCAGTTAAAATTAAAATATTACCGTTCTGCACAAGTTTTAATATCTTCCCCAGGTTCAACTTTTCCACCAAAACCATTCCATTTCCCTTCGCCAAATCCTCGTTTTTTATAACCAAGTAAAATTTTATTTCCATCTAGAATTATCACAAGAGTAGATATTATATTTTCAGTTACTACATCCATTGTGACGTTACAGTTTAATTTATTAGTAATATAACAAGTCTACTAGTCAAAATGTTGTGATCTTAGTATCGCATTCGCAAGTAGTAACCACGCTCATACAATGATACAACTATTTAAAAATTAAAAACTATCATTTTCATAAATAAATCGGTAATCGGTAAAAACTAAATAATGAATTACATTTTAGCGCGTTTCTCCCATCTAACGAAAAGAACAAAGAACTTTTTCGGTATAACGATTATCCAAAATTCACATAAATTACAAAAAGTAAGAAAGTTTATCAAAATGAATTTTTATTATTACAAGTAGAATGTGAATTTCTCAGCTCCAAATTTAAATTAAGAATTACTATAATTTATAAGAAAAATTTCAGCCCAAGTTATGTAATTCTGAAATAATTTTTACATTGTACACTTATAAATTTATTTTAATGCAATGTTTTTTCCAGAGAAAGCAAACTTATTTTAATAAAATAATGTAGTTAATAATGCTATAGACAAAAGTCGATAAAATTAGTGAATGATATAATGGAAAAAATAAAGCTAGTCAATTTCGTAAATTAGGTAATTCTTAGTAGTTTGTTTTGATGAGTATAAGTTCATCGGTGTTGTAGTTCTTCGTGGTGTACGAGTTTATATGATAAATTTAATTTGTTTATTTTTTTCTTATTTTGTGAATCAAATTAGAGCTGTACCTAAAAAGTGAGAATTTTATTATTTATATGTTACTGTAATAATTTGCAGTTCCTAACATTTGATTTCCTTGTTCTCAAGTAATAATCTTTAATTTATAGATTAATACTTGCTACACCAAAGTATATTTACCGATATATCATATCGAAATGTATAGTAATACAATATACTTCAAATTATTGTTATTGAGCTCATATTTTAACTTTAATTAAACTATCTACTTCAAATTTTAATTAACATTTGAAAATACAAATAGTTCTAAATTTTAATCAATATCACATATTTTTTTCTAAATGTTTATCATAGCTCAAATTTATTTTATTATTTTGAACGTTTTTATTGGTTCGTGAATGAGTTCTTTGTTTTTTGTAGTATTAGATAACCATTTAAATATTAAAATTGTTCTTTGGTTGTTTTATTTTTATTTTTGATGTATATTATATTTAATACTCACTAAACGGGTATATTTTAATTTTTAGATCTTTACTTTATTCATTAGTACACACGTTACCTTTTTTGTGGATAACATATACGTCATAATATTCAAAATGATCATAATTATACTGTAAAATTAATTTTTGAATTAAAATGTTAAGCCAACTTTCTCTGATAACTTACATCTAGGTCTTTAAAATATCATTAAAAAGTGATAGTTTGAATTTTATAAATTTACAAAGATGTGAAATTTGGTTTTCAATCGAATAATTGAAACTTTGATATAAGTAATTACATTTAAAATTATTTTCCTAAGGAAGTAAATTTGATAATTTTAAGAGTAAACAAATTTATTTAATTAAATGGATTTTTTGTTCTAATATTTTTGAGTGTGTCGTTTTAAAAATATTTATGGCACATATTGAACTAAATGTATTAAACTAAAATTAGAATGTCTGTAATAAAAACAGTACAAGAAAAAATAAAATATAAATTAAAATTATTAATGAACATTATTTGTCATGCAAATTATATTTGAAATTGTGGAAAAATTGTAAGTAATTACTTTCAATTTTATTATACATACAGACATAACGTATTACGATTGTAAATTGATTACCTTTTAAGTTTCACTGTTTAAAATGATTAAAAATATGCCATTTTCGTAATTAATCGTTTTCCGCTTGATTAAAAGTATATTGTTGTCGTCGTGATACATAATAATGTAACGTCAATGTCCTTTCGACATACACGTAGTATATTTGACTAGTGTTTCAAATTACTAATTTTTTAAATTGGTCAATATTATAAGCTTTTTCGTGAATATATTAGTATTATTTTTATACACGTCTATTTATAAATGTAACTCATCCTTTTTTTCTTTTTTTTTTTTGGTTCGTATAAATATAAATTTTAAGTTATTTCGTGTACTAGCTAAAGATAATAAATAAATTTGAAGTAAATTTTTCATGGTGTTTGATTTGTTTTATTTTTTTTTAAGGGAGAAGTAGGCATTTAATTTGTTGTATGACACTATTGTACAATTGATATGTATTTATATATATATATATATATATATATATATATATATATATATATATGTAAGGAAAGAGAGCTATATTTTGAATTTTATAATTACTTATTGGATTCAAGGAAAAGTGACAGTGTAATTGTATTCTATCGTACAATTAAACATGTAGATGATTAAGTAGCAAAGGGAAGTTGACTGATTCCATGATTTGTGTAAAGTAACGTACAGTTGTTCTTCTTTGAAATTGATCTTTTTGCAGTAATGAACAATATAACATATTCAAAATGTCAAATTTGCAAAATTGTCCAATGAGATAGCTCTTATATTCGATATGATTAACTTTTTAAAATTTGAATGTTATATACACGTATTTAAATAAAAACACCTCTATCTGGTTTTTAATTTATCTTTTAGTTGACTTTACGTCATGGATGACGTCATGCGCGCATATTACATGTACACGAGAGTTATTTTAAATAATTTGGGAACCAACGATTGGTTTGCATTATCATTTCTATAGTCAGTTCATCGGATTGAACATTTAAGAGTTTGCCGAGTTTTGAAATTGAAGATAAATGATTAGACGGAAATATTTGAAAAAATGCAATTATTTAATTTTAAATAGCGTGAAACCGTATTAGACATACGATTTTCTATACATTATTGAGGTAATGTTGATGCACCGTTATATTTTATAGATTTATTTATATGTATGTACATAATATTGCATATATATATCTACATATATATATATATATATATATATATATACATATATATATCTATATATATATATATCTACATATATACATATATATATCTACACATATATATATATATATATATACACATGTAAAATGAGAAGAAGAGGAGTTGATGTATTTATGCTTGTACATGTTTTAAAAATTCGCACGTACCAGTTCATTGTACTCGACATGGTCATGTTTCTGACCGGTATGATTTTTTTTTAGCTATTCTTCAAAGTGTTATGACAAAGATATTCTTCCAAATATGTCATCACTTTATTCGTTATTAACCGTAACAGTATAATTCTGATACGAAATATATTTTTTTATAAACCGCGTCTAATGTGATCTATAAAATGGCATTACGCTGTACAGTAACCGCTTAAGATATATCTGTAATTTAGTTGCGTACTTATTTTATTATCATCGGGGAAATATTAATGTTAATAATGTGGTTCCAAATTAATTACAGCATTTAACCTGACTACTGTGAATTATTAATATAATTATCGTTAATTTGTAAAGTTAAGTTACGAAAACATATTATTCGTCTTTAATAGAGCAGATAAAAGTTTTTTTTTATATATTGGCGGAAATCAGTTACGCGAAAAATATCACAATTTGTTGATTCGTATAACCTTAGCAGGTGTATTTACTATAACTATTTATATAGACTACACATTTTTCTACTCAGTACATAATTATATTTGAATTAAGTTTTTAACAAAAATTAAGGACGTATACGTATGTAAGTTGTTTTATTAAATTAAGTAATAATATAATAGCTTTCGATTCATGGTTGCTAAAAAAAAAAGATTGAAAAATAATTTAAATTTATAAGTAATGCGAAAATTTTTTTCGTTTTATTTATTTATACATCTTTGTAACGCGTGTAAGTATTTTGTTAACGGATGCATTAAATTCCAATTTTTCATTATGGCTAATATATCTGTCTACTTATTATCCATATTATTTCTATATATGAAATATTGTTTCTGCGTAAAGTAATTGTATATGCAAAATTAGTTATGTTTTAAAAATTCGTTAAGAGTTACATGTTTTATTATTTTTATTTGACAGACATCTCGTACATATGTCTGTCTTAAGTACGTATATTTAGTAAACCAGTTAATGAATAAAATTGTTTTTGGCGGGAACAGTAAAACGGGGTTTTCTAAAAATTCCGGTTTCAATTCGTTTATGTATTATATGTATGTGAGTGTGTGCTTTAATAGTTTTTGTGTGGCTAAAAGTTTTTTGTTTGAATTAAATTCACTAAATTTGTATATAAAACATTAGTTTGTGTTTCTGTGTTAGTTTATTATATATCTAAAAATTAAAGTTAGTTTATCTGAATTAAGCGGTTGACTAATTTTATAATACCGGAGACAACATTTGGAAGGTTAGGGCGGGTCTTATTTAGCACATTATTTGTTTTTTAATTTCGTATTAACCTATGTATGTATATTTATATTTCCATTAACAAAAACACGTCATGCAAACAACAAAAATTGAATATGGAATAAGAATTTTAAAATTTCACATTAAAGTAGGCTGCAAGTTATATATACATTTATTCTATCGCGTTTTTACCTGAAGACAAATATTCAAATTTTCTTCAAAATCTAGTATTAATTTTTAAAAATGATTACATTTAGAAATTTTATATATATATTACAGTATCAAAATTAACGGCTATAATATTTACATATTTTTAACAATCATATATATATTTTTATATATATCTGTGTGTATACCGCTTATATTATGACAGTTTTTAATATCTGCTCGGGTGCACATTAATTAGTGACTTAAGGAAATTTTTTTGATAAATTATTATCAGGTTAATTATTACATAATTGTGTCTTTTGTATATATCCTTAGAATTGGGATATTACGTAGGAATTTTAGATTACCTATAATTTTAAATCAAATCTTTATATTTTTACTTTTGCGTTCAATTATTTAATATCCCTTGCTTATATATGCACATTATATAAGAAATTGTATTACAATTTTTGGTTTTAGTTTATTATATTTTATCTTGATTTTTTTCAAAAAATTAAAGTCAGTTACGTACGATCCGTGATTTTGCACACGTTAAGATTATTTCCGATAAATGTTTTCATTGTTGTTCGACAGTTTGATCGAATAGAAATAATAATATCTCCGGTAATCATTTTTATCGTTTTTTTTCTGTTTTTTTTTTTTTTTTTTTATAATGAACGATCTGTATTGCAGATGAAAAAACGAGAAGAACTACAAGTGAACGTTGCAGGTCTAAGAAGAAACATAAAAAATCTAGCTCATAATTATTCCGATGCTCAGGTTTGTGTACTCTTCATTTTTAATTGAATAAATGTGATCTTCAACATTGGTTTGTGTTAACGCTTCGACTAAAAAATTATCGCAGTTGTCTGTGTTATTGCTTTTCTTATATTTTTTTTCTCATCCTGTAATATGATGGTGATATTTAACTTGTAAGAGACACAATTAAAGCCGACCGCAAATTGCGGTTGTGATACGAATCTTAAAATCACAAATATATGTAGACACATGCACACACACACACATATATATATATATATATATATATATATATATATATATATATATATATATACTTCTGTCATACGAGTAATATTAAGTTGAAAGCCGTCGATATAAATGTTAGTTGTAGTCTTGAATATTAAATTAAGAATTTTACTAGCGTATTTGTTTAATCGCATAATGTGTGTAATCGTAATTATTATTACAATTGTTAATAGCAGTAGCATTTATATGTATATACATATGCATATAAAACTATCTATATATATATGTGTGTGTGTGTGTGGCACGAGTTTATTGATAAACTTAATAATTAACATTTGTTGGTGCATTATAAATGATGAATGAGTGTAACGTAAAGTAACATATGTTTAAAAAAAAAAAAAAAAACAAGAAAAAAACAGTAAAATAATATGTATTTTCGTGGATAGCTGCCATTTTCTAATCAGCAGAAGGATAGTGATGGATAAAAAAATAAATACGTCTTTATAATTTATATATATATATATGAAGTTTATATGTGTGTATTATGTGTATATGTATATATATATATATATAACAAATGTGTGTAAACATAATTCTTTTACGGAACCCGTGTCGTATTCGTTATTATTATTACTATTACTGCAAATTTACAATTTTGAACATGAGATTTCTTATAAAAGTTTAATCATGAATGCGATAGTTTTAGCAAAAATAACCAATTTAAAATTAAGCGAAGCTTTAACCGTCTGAAACTAGTTTTAATAAGATTGTTTAAACAAGTTATTATATAGTCTCTTATAAGTAATTACTTTCATTATTAAAAATTATCCCGTATAATTAGATTTTTTTTTATAATTAATGCTGAATCTGACGTTTTTACCTCATTGTCGCGCTCTTTGCGATGATTATTGTATATATTTTTTTATTTTAACTTTTTTTTTTTTGTTACTACGCTTCTTGAACGTAATCTCATTAACTGGGGTATGTACTCGCATTCCGTTATGGTTTAGTTTAATTAGCGGACATCTGCTCGGTAATTCATTAATTTTTTTAATATGGTACATTATATGATATTTGACCAATTCGAGTCGTCTACTATCGTTAATTAACTTCACTATATTGACATTTCGTCCGTGAATTGGATTTAGTTAGAAGTTATATGCATAATTATTTATTTATTAGCCATAATAAATGAAATAATTATACAGAATATTAAAAATGTTATTGAATAAATTTATATTTCAGTTCTCAAAATAGATAAAAACTTTCCTAACTGAACCTACTCTAGTCTCATAAAAACTCATTGTTTTATCATTATTTGTTATTTTCTTTGTCCATGTGGCTACAATTTATTCTTGCAACATGGTCTGCCCCGTCTCACTATTTCTATTTCATTACTTCAGGAGAAGTTGTAATTCAATTTTAATTTATGATAATTTTCGTATTATTTTTATCTCCTAATTTAACTCATAACTTTCAATTTGTTTTAATTTTATAGTAATTTTTGAAGTTGTACGCGTTTGATAGCTAGAATGACACAAATTTAGTGTATCTACAATGATTTAAAAACAAACGGTCGAACACAACCGATTTATTTTCTGAGTCAATTCTACCATTAACCTATTTATTTGTTTTATCCGTTAGTGATATTATTGTCCCAAATAGATGATACTCGCTGTTTCTTTCCTATTCGTTATAATTACTGTTTTATCATTTCCTGTAAATAGTATTTATATATTAAAGTTCATATTTAGATCCGTCTTCTTTTCTGTCTCGTTTAATTCGTTGAACATATCTTGTAACTCGTTAATAATTTAGACATATTTACTATGTCGTCTGGAAATCGAATATTATTTTACCGTTTTGGCTTTGTATCTTTCTCACTCCGGTATAATTCTCGAAATATTTCTTCTAAAGCGATATTAAATATTAAAGCAGATAATGCGTTTCGTTATTTTACTTATTTTTCTATAACAAAGTATTCCCTTTCATTCTTGATTTCACGCTACAGTTATCTGAAACTTTCTGATTTTTCATCACTATATTTAGAATTTAACGAGCAATTATTTTTTTAATAACCTATAAATGATAAATTTATTACTATTTGATATTCCTTACAACGTGAGTAAATTAATCATATATAAATGAACAAATAGTGCGGGAGATATAATTCGATTTGTTCCAGTGAAAATCTTCAAACTTATCTGTAAAATATATTCAACGATGTATGTTATTAATTCGAGCCGTTCCTTCTTTGTTTTTCGTTTTTGTTTTATTATTGCTTTTTCCTAGTCGATTATTTAAAAAATAATTAATCGATTTTTATATAAATAACTTTTCAAAAACAGAAAAATAAACGAATTATATAAAAACTCGCGTATTCCGCGTGACAAACAAATGTCCTATGAAGTTCTACCAGATCAGATGGATGTCTATAAAATGATGACCCACTTCTTATCAACTCGATATCTCTTTTTCTTTCTCTTTACATAATATCGGTCGTTTGTTTTTTTCCCTTCACTTTCATAATAATATAGAACAATACTGCATAGCTAGTTTCTCATTCGCTTATTAACACAGTTCTCGTACTATATTGCGACAGTTTTAGGCAATACCAGAGGAGGAGGGCACATTCAAAGTATTCCTTTAAGTTGTTATTTTTTGTAATTAAATTTTATAGTTACCTAATTACATATATGTATGTCTGTATGTATGTATGAACAAAACGTAGAAATAGATAAAAATTCATATATAGTTTAGAGGAAAGAATTGGACAGTTATATTTATTCGAATAGGACAACTTAGGACTACGGTATTTCAACTGTTTAATTGATTTTGATTTTGACTTCTTCTCTATCCAAAATTTTCGCATTCGCTGTTGATGTTGTTATTTACTTTCTTCAGTCCACTTGTCTGTGCGCAATTTTGGCTTGTCATTAAATTTGCCATATTCCGGTAGTTTTTTCCTCAATAGATGGCGGTCTTCGATGTTACTCGGTTCAATGCCAGTCGTTTAAATCGCTTTCTATGAACCATTTCCATTTGTTCTTCAAATTCTGCAGGTAAGTGAATATTCAGTTAATTAACCGTGTTGGGTTCGACCGCTTTATTTGACCATAAAACCTAATTCGGTTTCTTTTTATCGCTTCATGTAGCCTTCCCGTATACTTGTATATTTCTTCATTAGATCTTGACCAGTATTCCTCGTTTACTTTAGTTCGTCCTAAGATTCTTCTTAACCTCTCATTTTGATATAATTCTTCGATCATGATCTTTGTATTTAACGTCAAGACTATTTCGGGTTGAATGACCGCACAGTAATGTAATTTCGCATTGCGCGACATACATTTTTTGTTATAAACGTTCTTTGTCAGTTGAAAAGCTGCTTCTAATTATTTTATTCTAGAACGTATTGCTGTTTTTTCTAGCATAGTAGGTTTAATCCATTCTCCCAGATATTTAAACTTAGCTACTTTGCTATATTTTTTGTTTCCAATTAATAGAAATCCAGGCGCGAATTGTATATTAGTAATGCATTTTGTTTTCTCCGCTGAGATTTTGAGACAAACCTTTGCCGCCTCTTTCTGCAATATTTGAACTTGTTTTATCGCGTCCCCCCTATTGTATTTGCAAGAATCACTATATCATCATCAAAAGCTAGACAATCGTTAAATTATCTTCCTTTCATATATATATATATATATAAGGTAACTTTCGAACGTTTAAAAAAAGAATCCTACGATATTATGTTAACATATGAAAGCATAACTCGGATTGGGTGCATTAATTTTAGACGAAAATAATTTACCGCGTTTTAAATTTTTTTTTTTACAATAATCTCTGTTAAGAATTGAGCGGAGGTGATATGATTATATTAATGGTAATACACGTACAAAGATAAAAGAAAACAAAATTACCGGAACGGGTATTCGTAAATCAAGTTAGCGATAGACAGCTTTTTAACCGGCTGAGTCACTGATTGGAGATTTTATTTTATTTTCTGGATTATATAACTTAACTTCACTAAACATATCAACGACTAATAAATCCATTTATACCATATATATCCTGTGTTTAATATAACCACGTTTAATTTATTATTTTTTAGAACACTAATACGTCCGGCTCATGTTTGTCCTATTTGGTGTTCGACATCGAACGCTAGTTATAATAAATTATAGATCATTCATAACAGGTGCTTTAGGTGCACACTATATGCTCCCTGTTATACTAGAATATTGTACACGTAAAAATTACCTCGTGTTAAATAATGCATTCTTAACATATCGCGTAAATTTTTAGATGATTGTCGTATATATATATGATAATGAGTGTATCTCGTTAATAGATACGATTCCGGGAAACATACAAAATATAAACATACACGTATTAAACATAATTTACTGAACACTAGCTTATTATTTCTTCTTATTATTACGATGTTATAGTAATTATTATCATATTTAATCGTTATAGCCAGCTTTATGTAATATTATGCTTACTTTATTTATTCGCGGTTTTTTTTTCTATATTTTCTTCTTCTTTGTAATAGTTGTATTCTATTATTCTATTGAATGTTCTTAGATAAATTTAAGGGGGTTTTTTGCGTGCGTAGACGCGAAGCCTCTCAAACTTTACTACGAAACTTCCATTGATGTTCGACAACGTTCTATCTTAATATTTCACATTTTTCACTGAATATGTTAAGTTATTTTTACCCTTGAGGGAATTTTTTTTTTTTCAACGAATATGGATGTTTCTGACGAGAATGCAAAAAATTGTAAGTCGCCAACTGCAGTCTTGTACTAATTACTATTTCGTTGTTTAAATCTCACTCTTATTGATTCATTACTACGCTAAAAACAAAACACCTTTTTCGTCTCTCCGGCGCAATTAGAATTATGTTCCTAATTAATGTTTTTTTTTGTATTGATGTTTAAAAATTGATCTTTCATATCGATTTATGTGAAATGCGCTTATAAATTTATATAAATGTAATTAAATTTTGGAATTATAACAGGTGTCAGTTCGCTGATTTTTAAAAAATTATTATTCATATTCAGCGACTGATTTGCGAAAAATAGTCCTTATATGGTCTTATTTGTTATTATAACCGATTAATCACGATTCTTGCAGGACATGTGCTTTGAATAACTATGTACTAATAAATAAGTGCATTAAGGGTGGTCAATACAATAGAATCAACCGAGGCTTAAACTTTAACTGTTCATTAAATTCAACTTTTTGATTTCGCTTATAAATGCATATACTCTAATTTGTTTTTTAAATGATTTACAACTTTTTATCGGTTGTGTAATAATCCTCGTAAAAATTTTATTTATTTATTCTTAATTTAATTTTTAATTTATCGCTTTTTCTGTTTAGTTGTTTTTGTGTTTTTCCTTACATTGCGTGGTGTTTTATTTGAGTTCACACTACAATGGAATATGAGAAATAAATTAATAAATACCTACTTTGGCCATTATGAGGCTAATGAGGAAAATGTATGGGAGTATATCAGTTTAAGAGTTGGTTGGATACGCGTTTAATTGAATTTTCGTAATGGTTGTAATATTTTAATTGACGAATTAATTTAATAATTTATTTAATTTATTCGCGGAATATATTTAGTAATAACGTTGCGTTTTCTTTAAATTAGGATAAGGAATCTCTAAAAAAGAAACAAGGCACTTTGTTGGTATCCTTGTTGTTTGATTTATTATTGCGTCATCACCCCCTGTGTGTAGGAGTGTCATTTTTTACTGTGTATTTTGTTTTCTCACGTAAAGCTAAAGTTGGTAATATTTATATGATAAGTATGCATTTATTTGAATGTGTGTGTCTGTGTGTATATATATAATGCACGTATGGTGTATAAATATTATTTTAAATTTTTCTAAATCAACAATTTTGGTTATGTAGTGAGCGTAAAGTATGTTGTGGTACGTATAAAGAATTATCAGAATAACACATTTCTTTTATTATGTGATTAATATTCATACGTATATCAATTAATGAATTGTAATATATATATGTATATATATATATATATATATATATATATATATATATATATATTGTTTGTTCATACGTGTGCACCAATACATAGTAACACGTGTTTTCAAAATCATAAAAGATTATATACGTGGATTAAGTACTAACGGAAAGTATACAAACCATACATGAAAGGTATAGGAATATAATTAATAATTGTCATACATATCCTAGTGTAGACTGCAATACAGATCACAAACTACTGGTGGCAAGATGTAAAATTATATTGAAAACTATTAATAAAAAGTAAAACAGTAAAAAGAAATCAGTGTGGGAAACTGAGTTATAGTAGAAAAATTTAAAAGCGAACGAGACATGAAGCTGAATGACATAGACACTGATAATATTGATTAACAGTGTACATGCTGAAAGACAATTAATAAACGTAATAAAATAATATGGTTTTTGCGATGCGGATGTCAGACTAATTAAAAACTTATATTGGTAACAAACGTAAATATAATAATAAAATACGAATATTCAAATAAATAATGCGTGTTACAAAATGGAATACGGCAAGAATGCCGCTGTCATCGAGATACATTGAAGAAGTAATAAAAAAGGCAAATCAAGGTAAACTGGAAGTGAAGATCAATGGCAAGTTATTAATAATACTAGTTACCTAGATGACAAAATGATATCAGAAACAGTTCTCCAACTGCATAAAATATTGAACACGGTAAATAAAAAGGAATAAAATATGAAATGAGGATAAACATGTGATAACCGCTGATAATAAACAAATAGAAAACGTAGAAAAATTCTGAATATTTATGAACAGTGTTTACGAGTGACGGAAGCGATATAAGAGAGATTAGAACTCGAATGGTCTCGACGAAATACCCTTTTAATAATTTGGAGAATGCATTGCGTAAAATACCTTTGAAATTAAGGAAACGAATTATAGAATGTTACGTTTGGTCGGTATTAAAGTATACATCAGAATCATGGACATTAACTGATGAATTAAAAAGAAACCTAAATGCATGTGAAATGTGTACTTACAGAAGATTACTCAAAATTATAAGGACTAAACTAGTTTCCACTGGGAAAGGTGTTGGATTGATACAATATGAAAAAAATCAATTATGAAAGATATCCAAGAATAGAAAATAAAATATATCGAAAAGAGTATTTATTCATGTCGGTGGGGCAGAGCAAGATGAAATCGACAAATGGAAGGAAGAGACTGGAATACATTAAATGCAATGTCAGAATTAATAAAACGTGCGAAGTTATCAATGCAGAAATGCAGAAAAGGAAAAGAAATTACAAATGACAAACCGTTACCATTATAATGTGCAACCTATGCGACCTAAAGAAGGAGTGTATATATATATATATATGTTATGTATTCATATGTATAAAAAATATTTTTCAGGCAACTGATACTTTTTTTCTATATATAACATTGAAAATGAATATATTAGTAATTAATACGTTTCCTTGCGTTCTTATAATAATAATTATGCTCTTATATATATATATATAGAGAGAGAGAGAGAGAGAGAGAGATGGAAGAGAGGGATAGATCACGAAATACAGACACGTGAAAATAATACAGATTAATTTTCAAAGTTTTATTCGTATGGCGTTGTTTGTAGAGCGGAGTGAAAATATTTCAGCTCCTTTTGTAATCTGCTTATTATTTTAAAAATTATATAATTCATAAAATTGTCCAGAAAATATGGGTGCTTTTTTGCGTTTCCCCCACCAAACTGAGTTCAATATTTATCTATTGCTGCCCTTAAATTTTATGAAATAAATCTAATTTCAGTATTAAAATATTCTTATTACTGATAACACAAACACACACACGTAAAAATATGAAACAGTCGCTTAAAGCATGTCAGCATTTACCAACCGGAATATTATTGTGTTTTGTCATCGAGCATTCCAAATATTTTCTAATTCCGAATGTTGTGCTAATAAATTCAGTTATTTCCGATGTTTTACATGAGCATCATCTCGTCCTTGTTTGAATTGGTGCGTTCAATCGACAGTAAAGGAAAAGCTGTTCAATTTTTACGCGATCATGGAATTCTTCGTGATGCCCTTCCGGACACGAAATGCTTCTATCGTTATCCGATGAGAATGACCGCTGGCGTTGTATGAAACGTGAATGCCGTTACGAGGTAGGTTTAAGAGTCGGAACGTGGTTACAAGGTAGTAAACGATCACTGGAAAACGCGATTTTATTTATAAAATCGTCGGCAGAAGAATATACTACGACTACATTTTGTCGAAGATAGTTCAGAATTTGTTACTAAAGAATCAAATACTGATCGACGGTTCAAATCTCAGCGTTGCAATCGATAAATCCTACTTCACAAAACGAAAAAAAAACAAGTGGGTCGAATATTCTTACAGCAGTGGGTTTGGTTACTGTCGTGAAACTAAAGAATGCTTTTTATTCACCGTACCAGATCGCACTGCAGTCGGGTGATTCGTCAGTGTATTCGTCCTGGAACGATGATAATCTCTAACCTTTGGAAAGCGTATGACAACATTGCAACTATTCCAGGTATGAATTACCAGCATTATTACACAGTGAACCATTCGACAAATTTTGTGGTGAATCACGACGCGCACACAAATTCCTTGGAAGGTATGTGGTCGCAATTGAAGAGACGAAATAAACGAGAATGTGGAACGAGAAGGACTCAACTGGATTCCTATTTATGTGAGTTTATACGGCGTTAAATAAATCGAAATCATGATTTATTAAAAAAAAAATCGCCGATATTGTTGCATTAGTGCAAAAATGATGAAGAATAAAAATATAAAGGTACGTTTTAATAAATTACATTTTATCTATTAACAAATATCTTACTGTTTTGTAAAAAATTTAAAAGCAGCGATAGATAAATATTGAAATAAGTACCGCGGACGGTTTCATATTTTTACGTCTAGTAATGATATTGTAATACTGAAATCGGATTTCTTCGAAAAATAATCTCTTAACAATGCTGAAATCGATTTATTTCTTAAAATTTAAGGGCAGTAAGATAAATATTGAAATCAATCTGGAGGGGAAAAGCAAAAAAACATTGTGTAATTGAACGTTGTTAATTTAATTTTTAAATGAAAATATCTTATATTCGTAGCGTGAGTAATTTTCCAACCGATTTATTTGAATGTTTATATAATGCGACGATAAAGAAATTTCCTTGGTGTGGTCGTTAACTATGTGTGCGACCAGTTGGCGACCTACTGTATTTAACCTGTTCGTTACTCTCATTAATATTCTATACGCTCTATTGTGTAAGTCCTTCTTTCATTTACCAGTATAGCGCGATTGTTTATCTTTCTTATCGAAGCATTTCTCTTTTGCGAATTGTAAACAACGGTGTACTAAGGCGGTAGATATAATATTGCCGTATAACGCATGGCCTATTTTTAAATGGCGTTGCAAAATCGCGATTTCGATAAAATATAAAAGTTTAAACAATTTTCAGCAGATATCCTCGTTGTTTAACTGTTGTCCTTCGGTCGTCTCAAAATTCGATTAACCCCAATTTCTTTCTCGTGTCTTTCCTTAATTCGTGGATTGGTGAATAACCTTTTATGACCTCCCTCTGATCTTTTAACTAAACTCTAGAATTCTTTTTGTTCTGCACTTTTTAGATTTTCATATCCGCGGGGTTGCTGCCGTAATTTTATTTATTATTTGTTCGATGTAATGACCGGCACGTGTCCTAGTCGATTAATTTTTTTTTTTTGTTATTTTTATAACATAATCGGTATTTGTTGGTGTTACGTACGATAAGGTTTATTTAAAAATTTGTCTGGTTTTCGTTCGATTTATGAATGATTTCAAATTTGAATAAATATTATAAGCAGTTGTCCAGCTGGTTCTAGGCTATTTTAACATTATTTTTATTCTTTATTCAATCGAGTGCGAAATTACTAATCTCGTTGTCTAGTGCCCCAAATTCATTTTCACTTGACGGCGATACTAGCGTTAAAAAGTGATTATCGATAGATAACGCTGATTTTTCTAAACTCACGAAGTAACATTCTTCTCCGGAACCGTTATTTTTTAATTTTTCTTATCTATGTTCAGTTATTTTTGTAACATTATCGATATTTGCCGGTCTTAGTTGGATTTTAGATAAGGTTTCTTTTAAAATTCGTGTAGATATTACTTTTTAAATAAATTATGCAACTACCTCTAGGCTATCTTTTTACGAATGACTCGGCGGAATTTCTTATCTAGCGACAATCTGTTCCGCTTGGCCTAATTTAATGATCTGGTTCGTTTTAATCGTTTGATTTCAGTCGAAATTAAAGGAACAGTTAAAATATTTGTGAGGCTATTCAGTTTGTCACTACATTTTTAATCCCGAAATCAAAATTGCTTATAATACCACGGGTCGCCCAGGATTGTTGATAATGTTTTATTTTGGAAGCGCCGTATTATCGTTACATTACTCCATTTGGCACAGTCTAAATGATTATTTACGTTAGGTATTTTTTTTTTTTTTTTTAGTTTTTTAAATTAATTGTATTGAAGGAACTTCTAATTTTAAAGTTTAGTATTTTATGAATTAGTAAAATGTTATCTATTTCTTATTAGTATTACTTGGGTTTTTAATTATAAGCTTTTTCGTTTTAAATTTATTTTAATCTTTCCAAACGTTATCGAAACTTTACTTTTATCTTGTTTGACAAATAACTCCAATCAAATTAAATGTAATGTTTGACCTTGAAATACGCTCTTCCAGTCTTCAGTCGACGTCGAGATGAAATAGTCATCAGTAGGCTCCGACTCGGCCATACACAACCAACTCGCGACCACCGTTTGCAGAAGAAACCGGTTCCGTTATGAAATACTACGTGTAATATTAATATTTCCGTTAATCATATCTTTACAGAATAATGTCCTCAATTTAATTCTATTAGATCCGCGCTAAACTTTCCATTCTCTAAATATTTACTGATGATTCTATATCCAAATTAATGACATTTTTAATTTATACGATTTAATATAAAAAACGTAGTAACCGAATTGATATTTATCCATGCATCTAGCCATTAGCCGTGTATTATAAACTCGATGTTCATATATTGTTTATTTAAATTTTTAACGTTTTTTTTTTTATTGAAATTTTTCTTGCAAACAATAAACGTTACTACTATTTTAATTACGCGTAGTTATCGACTGTGTTAAGATTATCTGTTTATAAATACATTATACGATAAAACATGATTTAATGATTAGTTATATTTCACTATATATATATATATATATATATATATATATATATATATATATATAATATTTATACACGATTCTCCTTCTTTGGAGGAATCTTTGCATTTCGTCGAGGCATGTGTCTAAGGATATATATGTCAAGCGTAAAAATTGCAATATAAAAACTGACTAAAATATGATTACTCCAACTAGGATATAATTGAAAAATTCTTTAAATCAATAAACGTTACGAAACCGGATGAAATAAAGAAATATAGTAATAATAATACTAAATGAACATATAAAGTGAATAGAAGTAAATTCCGAGAGAAAATCAACGCATTTAAAGGTTTTACCGAAAACGCGAAGAAGAACACCAGTAGTAACGTGTGGACAGAAGAAAGAAAAGCGCAGCACAGCTTGAAGATGAAAGAATATTGGAGAAGAAAAAAGAAAATCTCATGATCATCGGTTTTTCCATAGTTGGCCAAAATCGGGGAAAAAATACTATTACTACTAAATAACAAAATAATAAATATTTATTTCGGGCTATTTTTAAACACATAATAATAATAATAATAATAATCGACAATAAGTATGTACGTATATGATCATTCTTGGAAAAATAAAGTTTTGTACATAAAAACGCAACCTGCTAAAGCGGTTATTCCGCGAAATAGGATAATCAGCTCACAAACGCCAGTAAGCAAAAAATGATGGAAAACGCTCATAACGTCGTTATATCCCAAAACGTTGAACGCCCCGGCACCGAATAACCAAATTAACGAAATCGCTTCTTCGGGAATTTTAAAAGTTTTTTTTTTGGCTTCGCCGATAGTTTCCCCGACAGCAACGATAAAGTACACTCCGTAAACGGCGCATTTTAACGCGGGAAATTGTTCCGTATCGCTTCGAACGTAAAGAGCGATAAATTGAAATAAAAAACAAACTATTAACAGACCGATTAGGACTCTGTGCGTCGTTTCGGGTTTCAGTTGGAATTTTAGATTCATCGCGACGAATTTTTAAATTCCAGATGAAATCTTCTCGTATACTGCAGATTGTGTACTACGCATCGTTATTATTATCTCATTCGATTAATTTTTAAAGAGCGACAATTTAAAAATTTTTGTTAACCAGTTAATTTTTTTCCTTTTTAGCATTATTATAAATTTTTTGACTAGCCAGTATAGTTTATTTGACGAAGCGCTTAAATAAAATGACACGAAGGTTTATTATATAAAATTAAAACGGTGTTTCCTGAACAGTGTTATCAACTTATGAAATCATATCTAACAAACAGACAGTTTCGTGTTAAATGCTGAGATGACGCCTACTCTGAACCACATCCAATTGGGTTCCGCAGGGAAGTGTACTGGGGCCCCTACTGTATAATTTATATACAGCGGATCTTCCAACCGTCAGTAATGTCAAAGTGGTTACTTTTGCTGATAATACATTGCTCATTGCTTAAGACAAGCCTGAAGTGGCAGTTGGAGCACTACAGGAAAGCTCGGACGCTGCCTCAATCTTGGACACTAGAAGTGAATCCCGATAAATACACCCATATCTCATTCACCGACAGAACTGACCATCATAATTATCTATCACTAGGTAAAAATATACCAAGAAGAAACAACAGCATGTCTAGGACTACACTTAGATGGCACACTAAGCTGGAAAATACATATACAAAAAACAAGAAAAGAACTCTTTACTGGCTAATAAGGTATCATTCGAACCTTTCATTAATCAATAGAGTATTAGTATATAATGCAATAATAAAGCCAGCATGGACGACTTATGTTGCTCAGACGTGGGGATGTGCGAAAAAGACAAACAGAAATATAATACAACGCTTTCAAAATAAAATTTTAAGGTGATATACAGAATGCTGTGGTACGTTACCAATGAAACTATTCATCGCGAACGTGGGTCTACATGGTTGACGAAGCAATAGAGCAGCGGGCTCAAAGTCATGCAATGCGCATACACGGACACTGTGACTTACTAATAGATGCCTTTCCGGACGTCACACCACGTACAACTAATGTTCGCGACCTAGTTTAAGAGATTGGCTTAATACATCGGTGGATGTATTCTCCATACGAGAGAACATTGTGATATACTTCATAGATAGCCTACATATCTAGGAATGAATTGGCAGAAGTAGAAAAAAAAATATTCGTATGTCTACGGGTATCTATGTTATTTAACCTAATGTTAAAACATCGAGTTTTTATAAGCATTCCGTCGCTAAGTCCGTCACCGTCACACGATGTTTGCCTATTTTTCCACAACTCACAATCGGTTCACCTTTGCCCAGATGTCTGTAAATTTGCAAAGGTCTTCGAACTGAAATTTCTTTGCGAGCTTTGGTCGGAACTGGATAATATATAGTTCATACGTAAGTTCTCGATTAGTATGTTAAAAAAGGTTACGTACATTAACTTTATGGCGTTATTAGAAAGAGAGTTATAAGCGCCTAAAAAGTAGAAATATTTAAAAAAGGTAACTTCTATAGAAATTTGAACTTTTCTACAGCCGGTATAATCCGTCAGACAGGTTTGAAGTAAAGTTCATAGAACAACTAATTTAATAGTATAGTAAAAAAAGTAAAAAAGATTATGCGCATAACTTTATAGCGTTAGCAGAAAGGGAGTTATAAGCGCCTGAAAAATAGAAACATTAAAAAAAAAAAAAAGGCAACGTCTATCGAAATTTGAACTTTCCTGCAGCCGGTATAATCCGTCAGACTGGTTTGAGGTAAAGTTCATAGAACAACTAATATATAGTATAGTAAAAAAGTGTATGTCGGTCGGCGCTTGAATATGAATAAGAAAATGGCTTTAAAGATTTAAAGTGGTGTTGCATTTTAATGGAACATACCTACTGTAAACTTCTGTCAAGGCTACAACTGATAGCGTTGGGTAAAGATAGTCGACATTTTTTATATTCAATTTCTCAGTAGTGTCTAGAAATTTTTCAAACGGAAACAATTTTTTCTAACTCAGCCATATAGTGTTGAAAATGACGCTTAATATTTCTAAGAAATTTACATTTTTTTTTACTACCCTCTTATATGGCGATGTAATGCCGAACTGTTCTATATAGAGAGATGATGTATATATGGAAAATTATTCGTTATATGATAAAGTAGAAAAAAGTCAAATAATTTTTGGCGATAAAATAAATTAATCAGACGCTATTTTTAAAAAAAAATGAATAAACGACGATTTTTTAAAATTTCAAAACATCTTTATAACTGAGGTTCCGTTCTTTGTAACAAATCGCACCATACACAACGATCTTCTCGAACAAATTTTTTAACGAACTTTGAACCAGCTCCAACCGCAATATTTCGATGCAGCAGTCATTGCCTGGTAATCTGATAAGAATGCTTAAAAGACTTTGGATCAGATACTTTCTTAGGATTGGTTAATCTTATACTGCAGTCCAACGATTCATAGAAATAATTGCTCTATTAGTTCTTTGTATTTTTATATACCTTTTTTTCTTCTTTCTCTCTCAGTAGATCATTCATGTTTATCTCTCCTGCTCATTCTATTGAGCATGATCAGCATTTCATGCTATACCCGAGGAATAAGTTAATATGTTACTAATTTGTTAGCTTCGCCAATGGTGGTCAGTTAATACTGCCTGGAGTAGTGTTAACAATAATATAGATAAGAAATGTGTTATTAAGAAAAATATTCGTTATGGTATTTAGGAAAAAGCAATGAGACAGAATTTTTATTTGGACCTTAGATTTTTATATCAGCCTTAGTAAAAATAAAAAAAATTGAATTTTAATTTTCAACCCTTAATTACTGGCTAAGGTGGAACACTTGGGTAAACGGATGTATATCCTTAAATTACCTTTTATCACTTAGTAAAAGTCACAAATCTCCGACGGTGATCGTAACACTACACCAAAATCGCGCACTGTTTTAACACTTATTTGTGATATAAGGATTGGCGTAAGAGTTGTTTTATATAGAAGCTGTAGCCACAATTCAGATCTGTGAATGAAGCAAATTTCATCTCGATCGCTACATTATATTAAAAATTATTAAGTTTATTAGAGGACACGGTAAATTTGCTTATAGTAATATTTTATTTTATTACAGTTTGATATGTTACTAGTAAATTTACCGTGTTCTCTAATTTGTGTTCGTCTGATATATCTTGTTTGTCCTGACTCCATTTTTCCTTCATTCCTGAATCTCGTTGAAATTATCTGAGATTTATTTTGCTGTAAATTTATGAGCGGAGTTTTTTGTTTTTAATAGAAACTTTGTAGGTACAATCTTGCTTAATACTCTTTTGGTTGCCATGCTACCGGGATGGATTACAGCTTACAGCATGCTTGTAATTATTCTCACGGCTAAATTAAATATTGAATCGCCTATATGGAATATATTCTCTCATCTGTGTATTTTCCTCTCACAAAAATGTTTACATATTTATAAAAGAAAATTTTTCTGGTGATTAATTTGCTGCCAAGAACACAATCCGACGCTGGTCAATATGTCTTAAACCTTGAAAAGTTTTGATTTATATAAAATACATGTATACGTATATATGTATATATATGTATATATGCAAAGTGTGCGATATTGCGATATGAAATATTTGCGATAAATCCAGCTTGCTAAAAATGTTTACATATTTTTGAATTTGTTTTTTGAATAGCGCAGTTGGTAATACTGTTACAACGCAAATCGCGTGCTCTACGTTTATTGTACACACGAGAGATTCGTTTCTATCCAGTTTCAGTTATCGGGCATCCTATAACGAGAAGGAGCGCGCGTTTTGCATGGAACGTTATTTTCGGTGTGAATCGATCACCACAGTGCAAAGAGAGTTTCGAAAAGAATTCACTTAAGCGATTTTTTTTGTGGGGATACCTTAAGAGCCGCGTTTACGAAACACGTCCATGAGATCTGGAAGACCTGAAAACTCGGATTTCGGAAGCAATTTAAAAAATTCAGCGACCTATGCTTGAAAAAATATTCGAAAATTTTGTGAAAATACTGAATGTATCTATTGTTGCAAATGACGGTCGTTCGAACGATATTGTGTTCCACAAATGATTGTATGCTAATCTCTTGTTTTCCTATTTTTCAATAAAATTTCATGCAAAAATTTTGGTCGAGTAGTTTTTGAATTATTCAAAAGACGACAAAACCGCCGGTGACGCCTGGAAAAGTTAAACATTTCCGCGGCTACGGTTATCCCAAGCAAATAATAAAACACATTATTGAAGAATATATTCAAAAGATGACATTACTTTGAAACATTTCCATCAATTGCGCGGCGATTTCCTTTTATAGCTTAGCGCTGAATCTGTAGATTAACGTAATATGATACGAATTATCCGAATGCTAAGCAATTTTCTACACAAAGATACTGTACAACAGGTTAGTATAACCATTTTAATTTTTGTTGCGTCCCATTATCAGTAGGTTGCACGTCGAGAACTGCTGGGCGGCTTATGTTAAATTTGTATCTAGTTGTGTTTAATACTTCATATTGTTTTACTAATACCACAGTTCGACGTTATCTATTTCATCCTTTACATTACTGTTGTTTGTAGGCTTTTTCGAACTTTTTTCTTTGAACTTCTAGTACAAAAATGTCTTCTCTTCATTCGCGTTCAGTATATTTCCTATTTTCTGTTCATTGCACGCTCACAGGCGTGACACGTTCTTCTTATTAGAAACAAAATCGGGGTTCACTAGGTTTTCAGTAATCGTTTTACTAAATTTTATATATTTCAGATATTTCATATCGCCGTTTTATATATGTGCGTTTTTTCGTACGAGCAAATTTATCGCTGTTTTTTTTTTCAACTTGATTCGAAATTTATTTAGAATATATATATGTAATTTATGCTCTAAGGCAGTTGTATTTATTGTGTTCTACTATGATATGTATGTGTTATGTTTTTTTTTCTTGGGACGCGTGATATTTATTTGAGTGTATATATATATATATATATATATATATATATATATATATATATATATATATATATATATATATATATATATATATATATAGTGTTCTAAGGCAGTTGTATTTGTGTTCTACTATGTGATATGTACGTGTTATCGTTTTTTTTTCTTGTGGTACGTGATGTTTATTTGAATTTTATGGTCTTATCGATTACGTTGTTTTTCATGGCACTTATTAGCTCCACTCGTAATTGTCGTGAAATCACGACTACGGCGGCGCAATCCACCCCTCCCCCGACCTTACTGAATAGACGTTGCGGGGTGGGGGCAGGTAAGAATAAGGTTACGTTATCGATTATTAATTGTGATAAAACAAGACAAAAAATGGGCAATAAACGTAAAATTACGTCGCCTTACGTTTTGTTCGTCTTATGAGTTGCTGTTAAAGAAACTGAACTATTCTGCAACGAATACTTTGACAAGCGTTATCGATATCGAATATCCTATTAAACGTAATTATCACGCTTTGAACCCTTTTCCCGTGGTGCTTGTCTTCGACACCACTTGAAACTATCTGTAATTCCACACATACACATTGATACGTACATTTTTAGTTCTTTAATTACGACGAAGTTTTCATCTTCAAAAATTGATACTGCTTCGTTCGTAAACTACGGTTAGAATTTTATTACTTTTACAAGTGTGTATTTTTACACACTTCGTTATTGAAAGTTGATAAACGAACATGAAACCATCGTGACTCGACTTTTCAGACTGCCGGTGATCGAACACAAACGATTACTTTGTTCGCGCACAAAATAACTGCAGAATTATCGTACTACTAATCGAATGACATCGTGGAAGAGATTTTCTCACGATAATAATAATCAAAAAAACCTAGCTTACTCAATTGATAAATGTATCCAGCTTATACTTGGATAGCAAGGAGTCGATGAAGAGACAGTAAGAAACCACCTAATATTGACTAGTCAAAGAGCGTTTTAGCTGTAAATCACGGGTCTTAAGCGCCAGCTTTCGAAATCAGTAGGATTTTACTACTACTTTACACGCTATTAATTAACGCATCGACCGTAATTGACGTATTGTGAAAACTAAAAAATAAACTTACGCTTTTCGAAAATACCTTTGCCTTAACCAAGAATAATCTTATTTTACTAAACAAGCAATTCGTATATATATATATATATATATATATATATGCGAGGCTCGACAATTAAGTTATAAGACTGATTTTATTGCCGCGCTTGTGGTAACACTGCGACCTTGAAATCTTTATGGTGTGTAGCGGCATCCTTCCCCTTTCCAACGGTATGTTTATGGTCGCTCCAGCTGCATTAGTTCGTCCGCTGTGTCCGTGTTAAGTGAACGTGTGTTTTTAGTGCTCGTCACGAAAATGGAAGAACGAAATTTAGAGCAACGCGTCGCGATAAAATTTTGTGCGAAATTGGGCGAAACCGGTAAAGAAACGTATTCCAAAATATTGAAGGTGTATGATAGTGCTTCTCTTAGTCGTGCCCAGGTGTTTTTATGGCACAAGAAGTTCAAGGAGGGTCGTGAGAGTGTGGAAGATGAAGAGAGAGTAGGGAGACCAGTCGCAGTGCGAACCGACGAAATTCGTACCACATGGGCAGACCGTAAATCAACATTTCTACTGCGAGGTACTCGAAAGATTGCGAAAACGAGTTCTCCGGGTGGGTCCAGAAATCGCAAATACTTGGATCCTTCATCATGACAATGCGCCGTGCCACACAACCTTCAAGGTTTCGCAGTATTTGACCTCCAAAGGGATCAACCTGTTGCCGCAGCCGCCTTATTCGCCCGATATGTCCCCCTGCGGCTTCTTCCTATTCCCCAAAGTGAAATCGGTGGTCAAACGGACCCATTTTGAGTCGATTGAGGAGATCCAAACGTCCGTGACGAGGGACTCAAGGACATTCCAGTTGAAGAGTTCCGAAAATGTTACCAAGCGTGGAAAAATCGCTGGGCTTTGTGTATAGCTGCCCAAAGGGAGTACTTCGAAGGGGATTAAAGAATTGGTAAATAATTTTTAAATATACAGCTTTTATAATGTCAGTCTTATTACTTAATTGTCAAGCCTCGTATGTATGTATGTATATAGCACTAGATGGCAGGATGATGTGTTAAGTGTATGGACGAGACCGGTGATTGCCATAGATGGAAAAAAAGGGAATGCTTACATTCAGTGGTGGATCGATATAAGCGTATCGTGACATAATTTTGTATATACCTGTAATTTATTAAATATTTAACGAATTTCGAAATTTTGGGCCCCAGCCGAGTGCAAACTCCATTAAATTTTTGTAGTTTTAATTTTTTTCCTGTAGTCTTTTTTAATATACGCTAAAAATTTCATATCGATCACCTTGACCGTTCGTATGTTATAATCTGAGAAATTTGCTTTTTACCGCATATGTGTTAGTAAATATAATTAAAATGTTATATCGCGGATACCGTTTCGATTTTAGGTAGAATCATCCAGAAATATTCTTTAAACCTATAAAATAATTATTTTAAAGAAAAGAATTAAAGAATTCCAGAATTTATTTCCAAAAACAAAAAACAATATTGTCAAAACTGAAAGTTTTCGTTATAGCTCCAGAAATTTATGAAACGGAATTCTATACGATTACAATAGTTACGTATGTAACGGATTTTAATAGTATGCGATTCTTGTCTAAATATATTTTCCGGAAAAAATAATTTAAAAACAACAACTAATTTGCAAAAGTTCGGGCGCCCGGGTACTTATCGAGTAATTTTATAATGATATTAATTTAAAAAAAATTACTGTTCGTTAATTAAGCCTTAGTGTAGAACGAGTTACGTTGTACAATAATAATTTTCGACCAATTATAAAGTGTTTTTTTTTCAATTATATATGTGAAATACGGTCTAACGTAAATGGCCTCCAAACGGTTATTCGAAATCAATCGATAGATCAATCAGTCCCTCGATGTATTTCAGGAAAATAAACATCAAGAGTAAACATTTCGATATATATATATATATATATATATATATATATATATATATATATATATATATATATATATATATATATATATATATGTAATGCCTCCAAATGGGTATCATTTTCACGAATATAAATTAAAATTAGTAAGAGTTGTATAGTAACACAAGATTAAACGACGATATTTGAAATATAAATTATAAATATAACTTTTTCTTACGCGGAATAAATAAATTTTAAGATTCAGATAAGCGCCTATAAACGATAATAGTTCTATCTATAATATGCAAATGTGTGTATAAATTAATACGTAAAAGCCAGTGTGCTAACTTATAATAGAAGCACGAATAATATTCATATTAGAGACGTATCGAATGAAAAATAAAAAATATCGTACGCATCATCATCTTTCATCTATAGTCGTCACCTTAGGTAGAGTATCGTGATTAATATTCAATCTAACAGTGATTTTGTAACTTTTCGGCATTTTCGCGATCCTTTGATTGACGCACGCATTTCGAAAATGGCAATACAGTATCCGTCCATCTTATATGCGCTACATGTATCGCGTATATCTATACTTCTATACTAATATATAAAACTGTAATGTCTGTGATTTGCGAATATTTTCATTATAACCACTATATTGGGCTATTTTTATCACACGTAAACATAAAATATTTTTTAAAACTTTTTGTCTGTCTGTCTGTTCCGATTTAACTCAAAAACTATTAATGATCCAAATTTGCACAGCTTATAGCCTATATTATCGGATTCGCTTTAAGCTTTGTTTCATATTGATATCACAAATAGAACAGAAATTATAATAATTTAAAGTTTTAAAAAGTAGGAGACAGCGATATCTCTATCAAATTGTTTAAAGTTTAACACATTTTCCAGTTCGAGTGTACCTTCACTATCAACACCCGTAATACAAACCACGTTTTGCTGCGTAGGATCGTGGCCGAAATAACGGACGGACATATATATATATATTGCTAAAAGAAAGAGACAGCGATATTGTATTAAAAAAAGTAATTACACAGGCGAAGCCGTTGGTAACTTCTAGTAACGTACAAATTCATAAACTAAACGTTGATTAATAGTAATAGATGTGTTTATCGTATTGATTACAGGTGAAAGTTCGAGAAGCGACTAGTAACGATCATTGGGGACCGAGTAGCACCTTGATGTCCGAAATCGCCGATCTAACTTACAACGTGGTCGCTTTTACCGAAATTATGCAGATGATATGGAAGCGTCTAAATGATCACGGAAGAAATTGGAGGCATGTTTATAAAGCTCTCCTACTTTTAGAATATTTGATTAAAACTGGTTCCGAACAGGTGCGTTATACGTCTTTCAGATCTATTATTCCGAAACAGATAAAGAAAGAGCGAGTGTGTGTGATAGAGTGCGACATAGCACGAGGAAAATGGTAGTAGAACATTTTAAGATTTTCGGTGTCATGTAATTTTTTATTTTTATTTTGTGATAAAGTAAAAGTTCCGTTATTTTCTTTTCCGACACAGTTTATATATATATATATATATATATATATATATATATATATATATATATATATATGCATTTATCTATCTGTATGTATATATTTACACATATCTATTTATTCTATATAAAGAAAATGAGGGAGAAAAAAAATAGTTTATTAGATCAAATTACAATGTACTTGCCAGATTATTTACATGCTGGAGTATCGACACAGGCCTCATCTCAGCCGCGATACTAATATTAGAATAACAACTATTGTTAAACGTATGAATGTTAAGTTAGGAAAAATTAAAAAGACAAAACAGAATTAGTTCAACGTTTATTGTAAGAGCAAAATTATCCTAAGAGATATAAACTCACAAGTACAATTGTATCATCTTCCATCTCCTATTCAGGAGGTTGGTGCGGTACGTTAGTTTAGTTCGTTATAGTTGCCTCTGCCTCGCCATCTGTATTATTTCCGGTATTGGCTTTCTTTTGTATATACTACATCCTGCTTCTTCCTCTTGGCCTTTTTCCCAGGATTTTTTCCTGTATCGCTATTGTAAACAGATCCACTTCTCGGATTCTATGTCTAAAATATTTCTTTTTTGTTTCGTTAATTCTGCTTAGTAGCATTAATTTACCGATTTTACATTTACTTAATACATCCGTATTGGTTATCTTTTCCTTCCATGATATTCTGTGCATTCGTCTATAGCACCACATTTCGAAGGTGTTTATTTTCTTTTTGTTGGTCTCTGAAATTGTCCATGTTTCCGACGCGTAACTCATTGTGGACCATACAAAGCATCGAAGAATTCTCATTTTTAATTGTAAGGACAGTTTTCTATCTTTAAGTATTCGTTCTAGATTATTAAATACAATTGTATAGCGTATAAATTAAACAAGTCATTCAGCTATATTGGCATACGTTACAATAAGTTACGTTTAATACTTGTGTTATTAGTTTGTTAGCATACTGCAGTTATGAAAAAATTTATTTACTAATTGAACGATATACGTAGTTGTTAATTGATATATCGATATGTGTTTCCTAAAAACACTGATTTCGTACAAGTTATAGTTTCCTCAAAGCTAGAATTATATACAAAAATTAACTCGTTACTTTAGTACCTTAAGTGAAATTTACATCTTTAAAAATCGGATAAATTGACAAATAAGTTAGTTTGTATAATAGCACATTAATATACCAATAGAAACGTTAAATATATATCTATTATACATACATATATATATATATATATATATATATATATATATATACATATATATATATATATATATATATATATATATATATATGTAAATAATATATAATATGCCTAAATAACAAATACGATCAGACCATCTCACAGTTAATATTATCGGGTAACAAGAACCGTCTGAAAAATATTGATTACTTTGTCGAAAGATTGACGATGAACTATTTCAAAACATGTAAAGATCCTTGTTGTAATCTACTACTATTAGTAAAAAGTTGTATAGTCGACATAAAGGGCAACTTCCATGTTACTTAATTTAGAGAAATTTTGAATATATAGCATAAAGACGAAAGACGTCGCATTGAAGTCTCGCTGGTCTCGCTGGAAGAACATGTTTCATTAATCTCAACATCAAATATCCTGTAAAAGTTTAATTAAATATTGTGGAATGTTTAATCATTTTATGTATTACGCCGGATGCGTTAGTGATGTCTAACATAAGCAAGCCAGTACGATTATCACTGTTGAAATTATCCGTAACGTCGACTCGATGAGTAGTAGGACAAGTTATCCTAAATCATAATTATTCTTTAGGAATGACATTGTCACAAGAAACACACTCATTTAGACCCTTTAAATTTTATTATTCGAACCATTTATTTAAATTACTAAAGCCCTTATTTATTGGAAACTTAGCAGAATCTTGCGACTTTGTAGTTGCCGATAGCTTTTTTTTTTTTTTTTAAAAAAAGAGAGAAATCATCTGATAACATATAGCAGTGGCGGCAATAGCGGTGAAATGGATTTTTGCTTAGTTCGGAGATATGAACTCAAAAGTGTGCTGTATGGAAAAGTGAAAGCAAACCTGGTTGTGGAATGATGAAAAAAATCAAAAAATTAGCGAAAAGAAAAAAAATTGCAGTTGCATTAAAAGCTTACATATCGGCGAAGAAGGAAGCAAATAGAGCAGTTGCAAGTGCAAAACACCACTATTATACAGAGTTATGTGGACGGTAATAAGTGTATATATCGTTGGCCAAAGCACGTGCTGGAAACGCTCAGGATATTGAACACTACATGTATATAAAAGATGCAATGGTAATTCGACTTCATGATTTCGAACCAGTCGAACAATTTGTTACAGCATCTGAAGATCCCATATGGGAATCCGACTTTGGGACTGCTTGTTGGTATATCAACGGATGAAGTCTCTAGAGCAAATAGTAAAATAAAAACCTCAAAATTTCCAGTGCCAGATAACATTCTCATCGATGTCTGTAAGATTCCGAAATTAAAAGACGCTGCTATAACATGGTTAACGGAGTATCTCAATGTAATAGTTCACACAGGTGTACTTACTAGCCAGTTGGAAACCCGACATTACTATACTAATAGACAAGAACAAAGGAGGCCCATTAGATTGTAGTAATTATCGTCCAATTTTCGCAGTCATTGAAAATTCTAGGAAGAGTGGTCGCCTTCGTAACATCATAAATCGAACATCCAATCATTGCGGGTTTGTTAAAGAACGCGGTACTCCGGATGCAGTTTTACACTACGCTTTATGATGAAAAAACGGAAAAGGGGAAGAATATGAACTTGGTTTTTATAGACATGGAGAAAGCATTTGACTGCATTCCTCATAACTTAATTTGTTTTTTTTTTTTTCGAGAGAACGGGGAGTTCCTGGAACTAATAAAATTGATTCAAATACTCTATAAAAATGTAACAACCAGAATCAGATGCGCAAGTGAGGGTTCTGTCCAAATAGGTGTATATCAAGACTTTTCGCTCTCATCACTGATGTTTAATGCGATTTTAGACTCAATCACGCGCAACATACCTATACCTCATCACTTCCATATACAGATAATGTTGTTTTAATCGAAAATGTAAAGGACGTACTCCAAAACGGAGCCCAAATATAGGTTTGGAAAAGTTTGGCTTTAAAGTAAATATGAAAAAAACAATACATAACTACTGTTACTAATGCAATTGAATGTATACAATTATCTTGAGAACAACTATCCCGAACAAAAAGCTTTGCATCCGAAGTAGTTCGCAGTCGAATGAGCACAACATGGGTGAAGTGGAAATGTGTGACCGGTGTATTGTGCGACAAATTGCAGAACAGTTATTGGACCAGTTCCGCTGTATGGCGATGAATGCTAGCCGATAATAAAGCGTGGAGAAAAAGCGCTGCATGTGATGGAAATACGCATGTTAAGATGGTCAATGGGCATTCGTTTATCCGATCGAATCAGAAACGAATGAATCTGCGTTGCAATGGGAGTTGTGCCTATTGTAAGTAACCTCTGTGAAAGCCGGCTAAGGTGGTATGGATACCTTTTACGAGCTCAAGAGAATAACAGTGGTTAACTGATATCGGTAGCGCATAATACGTTTCAAGTTCCAGGTAAACGACCAGTAGGAAGGCTAAAACAAAGATGGCATAATATGATAACGATGGATCTTAGAGATGCCGGTATTACTTCAGATCTAGCAAAAAAATGAATTAGATGGAAGCAATCTATTTTTGTATGGCAGACCTCCCGCCAACGTGAAATTTCCGCTGATGAATATATTTAGTAATTAAAATTGTTTAAATGAAATATATTGTTCGATTTTTGAAAATTAATATTAATCAGTTACGATCAATGGGGTAATGCAACTGATAAACAATACCTGTACGTCCGAATTTTGTAATGTTTCGATTTTTAAATGAACGCGTTTGGGACTTTTTCATTTGTATATATTATTATTAAGTACGCTAACATACCATGAATCAGATGTGGAATGTAGTGATTTATAAACAAAAAAGTAAATAACAAACAAATAGTTAAAATAGCTAACTTTTTCTGTATAAAAAAAGACTAAAAAGTTTTTCGGCCATTAAGACATGAACATGAAATATAAATTATTAAAATGTAATATACACAAATGAAAAAACAGAAAATAAAATAGAATGTAAAAAATATTTAATTTTGATGTACAATATTACGAAAAATAGCAAAGTGAAAAACAGGCATTTTATAAAATTAAACACAATCGACACACAAATAATGTAAACTTTATGCATAAATGATTACGCTAAATTATTATAAATTAATCCATTTTTATATTAGACAGAAAGTTTTCCTTTTTTTATTATATTGTGTAATTATTTGTGTATAAATATTTATATAGCTGATATGTTGATTGTGTCATTTACCGCATTCACTATCGGATTATTTTATAAATAGCTGTTTTTTCATTTTGCTATTTTCTTTAATACTGTATATCTAAATTAAGTATTTTCCTATATTTTATTTTACTTTTTGTTTTTCTTTTATATTTTTATACATTGAATGTATTATATTGTTGTATTTTATTTTTCATGTCCATTTGATAATAACTTCATAACAAGAAGATTGATGATATAATTATGCAAATTATCAAATAATATGAGGAACTCGTCAAGAAAACTATTTCTCCGAATTAAAAAATTCGTATTAATGCAGGGCTAGAAATATATATATATATATATATATAGATGTGTGTGTTATTTTTTCTTAATTTAAACATTTATATAGTTCTTTATTGTTCCGTTGTTTATATACAAATAATGTTAAAAAATTTCATTATTTAAGCGAATAATATTACTATATATATATATATATATATATATATATATATATATATATATATATATAATTAGTTAAAAGTTCTCGATTTTTTTAAATATTTAAGATGTCTCCTACGCATATGTTAGGTAGCTAAACAATGTAAAGAAAATATATACGCTATCAGAACGTTACGAGATTTTCAACATTTCGAAGATGGTAAAGATCCTGGTCTCAATGTGCGTGAAAAGGCGAAGCAATTAGTACTGTTATTGATGGATGACGAAAGACTAGGCAACGAACGTGCACGAGCTCGTAAAGCTAAAGAAAGATTTGCTCAAAGTGCTACAGCATTCGGCAGCGATGTTACTTCGGCAAGTAACATTATTGTTATTATTATTGAAATATAAGTCACGATGAAAAAGCTTTCGCTCGTGTGGATATAAATCTGCATAGCACGAAAACTTTATAGTGAATTGTATAATTTTTTTTTTTTTAATTATAAGGTTAACTTTCTAAGTTAATGACGACGTAGCGAAATATTCTCTATTTACCGGAAAGTTGCTTTTTCTGTTTTGAGCATTTTAAACAAATTTATATTTACAAATCTTGCCAGGTCGTGGCAAATTTTCAGCCTATTTATATAAATTCCATATTGTGAGTACTCTTACCTGTTCCTTTTTTTTTTTGATAACAGAATAGATCATTTGGAACATTTTGTATTTGAATATTCTGTTTCCCGACGTGCTAAATTTAAGATCGGAAAAGTGAATTCCTTCCATCTTAACAATATAAACTAACATCATCTTAATTTTCGGAAAGTGCAATGCGACATAAATTTTCTATTATGAATGAAAATTTCAATTTGACCTTGTAGTAGGAAATCTAATTTCAAACGTAAACTCATTTTATCGGCTAAGTGACGGTTGATTTCTGCTGCATTACAAACTATTTTTAGATCGTATAAATACATAAGAAATGACCGAATTATCGATGTTAAACTTTTTAAAATAATAGTGATGGTAATCACAGTAGTAGTAGTAGTTGTAATAATAATAACAATATGTGTGCATGTATATGAATATATTGGAGCTAAGCCAACACTTCATTGATGTCATCCTGTACACCATCTTTATTATAAGTACACTATGTAAATGGTCTCTTGCACACAAATATCCTACGTGTTCTTTTTTCTCTATTTTTTTTTCTTTTGTAAACATAATTGATATAACTACAACTACACAGGGCACTGCACCTTTGTAAACAAATTAACTAATAAATTTTGTCCCAATTGTATATCAGGAATGGGGACAAAAAAAAATCAACTTAGTATAAGATCACTCGAACATGCTGCTGAACCAAATACTTGTTCGGAAAAAGTGTATCGTCACTAAGAAAAAAAAAAAACGAAAATTAATCGTTTTAACAACGTCCGTCTAATCGGAAGAAATTCAGCGTTTAAACAAAAAACGATTATAAAACGAACCTCTAGTTATAGTGATCGGTTAAGTAGTTGTTCAAAAAACACATCGAAACAATATAAAAAATATAAATTATTTCGTTTAATAATGAGCGCACTCTGGTTTGTGAGAAAAATTGACCTACATAAAGAAGATCTAAATGGTTGCTGCTATGAAATCCGAAGATACGGGTTGTTCTTCATAAAGACGCAAACATTTTAATACGGAACTAGTTACTTTTTTGCATAATTTACACTACACAAGAAACCTGCAACGGATTAAGTCTTACGATATTATTTAACCAGCGTTGCGTGTACAAATTGTTGCGAGATTCGTGTTACTGAATTTCTTTGCGTAATATTTCTTACGACATAATTACTTGATAGTCCGCAAGGATTAATTGTAATTTTGTTAAATATAAAAAACCAACAACAAGTATTAGCTACATTTATGATTATTAAGATGATTTTTTTTTAAATCAACTTTGGCCATCCACGTATCACAAAATAACATTTAATTACTTCCTTTTTCCTTTTTTTTTTTTATCCTGTATTCTTTCATCCTTTCAGAGTTTTCTTTGATCCGTCCAATCTTTATCCTGCTTTCTTTACTGCAACCTTGTAGAATCCTTGAAAAGTTTGAACTCCATGTCTAAATTTGTGTTTCTATTTTTAATTTCCTCTTCGCGTATTCCCATATGTTTGATATATCTTTTAACTTGCACTGTTCGTGATAATCTGCTTTTTGGATTGTTGTTGAAGAAGTCGAAAATTCTTTTTATAAGGCGAGCAAGAGACGTCGGATAAGAGAGACAGCCGCTTATAAGAGACAAATAGGAATAAACAAAAACAAAAACGTATGAAAATAAAGTTATTTTAGTTCGGTTTAGTGATAGAACATGTCTTATATAGAGACAAAGATTAACAGACTTTTCAGGCAATTATTGAAACGTGCAATATATGCGCGTTACGTTTGTTTTTTTTTTAAATCTCAATGGATAATGTTTTGTTTTAGCGATTTATATTTATTCTTCCTCCATTTTATGATGACGTAAGTGTATCCCGACATTGACCTTTTTTTTAAGACATCTGACAGGGTTATGTGGAAGATGTGTTGTCGACATTCGTGATATTAGCGGATTTGGATTTTCACTGAGTGCCATATGCATTTTCCTGTATCACCGTCTGTGATTCGTTGCAACGGTTGGTATTCCGAGGTCATGATGTATGATATCGTTACGAACATAAAAAGGTGCATTTGTCATAATCCTTAAAACCTTCGACTGAAACGATTGTATATTATTTAGGTTGGTTTTGGATGTCGAACCGTAGAGACCATATTTCCAGATAGGAGCAATTACTGTGCTGTATAAGAGGACTTTTCTTGAAAGACGAAGTTGCGATTTACGCCCTATTAACGGATACAACTGGCGCAGTAGAAGCGTCAGCTTTTTCCGCGTATTTATGACGTGCGGTCTCCCCACGTTAATCTTCGATCGAATGTTAATCCTAAATATTTAACTTCTGGCGCTGTTGGTATCGTTCGATCGCAATATGTAACTGGAGACAATTTTGCCGTCTAGTTGTGAAAGTGACATGCGATGATTTAAGAAAATAGAAATAGAAAGATCATTTATTTAAATTAAATTGTAAACAACAGCACATTGTATACTAAGTACACCGAATTACCCTTAGTAGCGAATACAATAATTATAACAATAACAAGGTATAAAAGCAACGATGATAATATACAGGAAAATTTGAAAAAAAAAAACTGCTACAAAAAAGAGAAAGAAAAAGAAATACAAATAGCATAAATTAAATTAAAAAAAAAAATTATTACAGTTTATTTACTTAATAAATAAATAAACAAATATATAAAATAACATAATTATGTTAAAAATCGGTGTTTTAGTCGGCGATGTTTGTAACGCGTATACCGATTGCGTAAGCTGGCCATATTATAGTCCCCTATAACCCTAATTAATTCATTTTCGTGAATTTTCCAATTTTCATAAAATTTTTTAGCAAGTTGTTGATATAGAAAAATACTAGCTCGAGGTTTAGTTGAGAATGCATATAATCCTGGCAAACCTGGTGGCATTGAGATTCTGCAACAACGGTTTTGTAATAATTGTAATTTACAATATTTACTGTTAGAAACTGAACACCAAACGGGACTATGTTAACCGGGGACGAATAATAGCTTTGTATGTAGTAGTTTTTTATTTGTGACAGTAAGGTGGGACCTTCGATGATGAAATATAGGTGAAAGAATTCGAATAGCTTTATATAGTGCGATTAATATGATTATTGAACGACAAACGCGAGTCTAGAGTGACGCCTAAATACTTAACATCTTTAACCCATTTAATACTGTGACCGTTAATTACAATTTCTGGCAAGGGTAATGGGTGCCTTCGGGAAAAAAGAATGGCTTCCGTTTTCTCGGTGTTCAGTTTCAGTTTGCAACGTTTATAGTACTTACAGAGAGTGAAGGCGGCCTTTTGTAATCTGCTATAAATTGTATCGGGTCTGTATGAATCACAATACAAAGCTAAATCGTCTGCGTAAAGAGCAGTTTTAATATAAGGTATATTAGGTAAATCATTTATTAAGAGCAGGAAAAGGAAAGGACCTAACACACTACCTTGTGGGACACCAGCGTAATAGGACCTCATTGAAGAGCTAATAGAGTGATGGGTAACATGAAAAACTATTATATAAATACGATTTTATTACTTTAATTAAATATGTGGGATAATTATTATATAAAATAGCATCGTTTCAAGCCGTATCAAACGTTTTTTTTTCTAAATCTATTAATAATAATCCGGTGTGTTTATTCAAGTTAAAATTATCCGTTATAAAGTCAGCTATCCTTGCAACTTGATGCACTGTAGAATGATTAATTCTAAAACCAAACTGTTCATTTACAAGGATATTGTTTTCTGATGAAAACTTTTGCAACCGACTAAGTATAACTTTTTCTGTTAATTTACTTAAAGTACTTAATAAACTAATGGGACGAATATTATTTATATTTGACATATCATTTCCAGGTTTAGGTAGAATAATAACTTTAGATGTCTTCCATTTAACCGGAAAGTAAGAATTTATGAGAATACTATTTATTATTTTGGTTAAATAAACAATTGCTTTACGGGGTAAGTTTTTAACCATTGTTGCAGAAATCTCGTCCACACCAGAAGATGTCTTATTCTTCAACGATTTAATGTGTTTATTAACTTCTGAAGGCGTAGCGAGATGTGTTACCTCCGTGGAGTTAGCTGCAATAGTTTGGAATTTGTTTTTAATTTCTTTACTTACTTTATAATGATGCGTTCTTGGCGCTAACTTGTCGTTTTGTTTACTGATTTTTGAAAAATTGTGCAATTCTAGTTTGTCATTTAATTTATAAACCAGTTGACTAATTGTGGGATCCTTTAAAGGGGGAAGTAATTGTGTTTGTTTAGTTAAAAACTTACTGGTTTTCCAGAGACTATTATTTTTGGGAGTTAGCTTAGATAAGAAATTGTTTAATTTTTAATTTTTCCAATTATTTAATAAGAATATCGAAAATTTGAGCAAAAATGAATATATCTGTTTAATTTTCATATATCGATGTGTAAATTTGTATTTAGGTACCATTCTTTTATAATAGTTTTTAAGAGAAATAATTCTTATAATATAATATGGAACCTGATTAGTTTTTAAAGTTGAAGAAGGAACTGAAATTTTTGGGATAAAAAGGTTAGCATCGTGTGTAATTAATTGAGTAAGATTGACAATGGCTTTATCAATTGCAGGTGGACTGTAAAAAGTTTCACTTAGATTAATATTATTATGAATAAAAGTTTTAAATCGATTCCAATCTGCATTTTTATATTGAAACATATTATGTGTTGGCATTAGTATATCTTGTTTGTCAGCAAGCAGTATATAAGATAATATAGAATTGTGATTGGAAGATAAACATGAAAGTGAAATAGGGACTATGATATTGTTGAAACCTTTGACTAATATTAGATCTATAACGCTAGGTCTGTGATTAGCTTGTGGAGGAATATACGTGGGATCAAGGGGAGACAATATGTTAAAATTGAGTTTTGTTGATGTTGCTAATAATATGTTACTCGCGCTATTATTACTGAAACAATTCCATGCCCTATGTTTGGAGTTAAAATCTTCTATAACGATAGTGCGTGAGTATTGCCTGAATATTAATTTTAAATCGTCTACAAAGTACAATTTATTCTTCGGATATCGGTAAGCACAGACTATGCATAATGACACACAATTCGTCTGCACTTCAATCCCCACAGTATCTACACATTTAGTTGATAGTGCTGCTAGCACATTGTGCTTAATTGAATCTCGTACAACTAGTGCAACACCTCCACTACGTCTACTTTTATCACATTCGATAAACATGATACCCTGGGAATTTAATTTTCATTTTGTAGCTTAATTTAGTTTCACATAGAGCAGCTATATCAACATTATTTGAATTTAGAAAATACGTAAATTCGTTAATTTTAGAGTGGATAGAATTTGCAACCCTATTAAAGAAAGTTTATCATGGGGACTATAACAGGCCATAGACTATATTAAATTACGTTGAGAAAATTGTAACGCGCTTTCAAGAATAATCATAATTTTTGTAAGAGGATCAGAATTACCGTGACGACGATAATTTAATATTAATTTCTCTTAAAAATAACAAAATTTTACTAAAATTAAATTCTCTAACTATATTAAATAATTGTGAAATAATGGAACTCGTTATTAACTAGATTATTACCACGGGTAATATCTGCATACGAAAATCTGGTATTATTGTTATTACTACTATTACCATTACTACTACTACTATTATTATTACCGTTATTATTAACCCCGTTAATATTATTATTAACAGCGCGAACATTGGACGAAAAAATAGGCTTAATATTATTAAACGTAACGTTTCTCCTGGTCTGCATGCTGGTGACGACTTTTTTACGGATCTCACAATCACTTGAACTAGCTACATGTGTCAGGTTACAGTTGGCACATTTAATTTATGTAGAATTACATTCATGACTTTCATGATGCTGTCCACACTTCATGCATCTGCTCGGCATGTTACAGTTCGACGAAACATGACCATAAAGCTGACAACGATAGCACTGAACGCTCCTTTCCTACGTTCCTTTCCTACGTTGGTACTTTTCCCATGTTATGACACAGTAGAACATGATATTATGATTTAGTACTTTTCTAATATCAGTGTTGTGCGGAAATTTCACCAAGTACACCGGTTGGGAGTGTACAGATTTCTTTTTAAATAAGAAAATAGATATAACTGCCGCTACTTCTTTAAGCGCGTGAGTAATATCCTGTGTACCGATGTCCGATGGTATAAGACCATCTTCAGTGGTTTCCTATCAGACGGTAAATGCGTATAAAAAGAAACGCCACTTTGTTTTAAGGTTGTAATAAGTTTATCATAGTCTTCCATCGCATTTGTGTAAATAAAGTATTTATCTCCACGAACACGAATATTAAATATGGATTTTAAAAATGATTTAAAATAAGTTATCATTTCATTATAAGATTTATTTTGATTACCGACTATAATTACAGGTGGTATACGTACCTTTTTCTCGGTCATATTAAACAAAGACGAATATACCTGCATTTCGTCCACTTTCAACGGTTGAAAACGGTTGTGTGTAGGAATTAGATTATCGTTTGTGTTATCTGATAAAGACGATTTACGTTTACGCCGATCTTGATTAATTCAATTATCATTCGTATCATTCGTACCGGTAACGTGCATATCTTCATCGTCCGACGTTGATGATGATGATTTATTCACATTTGATGTAGTCGCCATCGGAAGGGAAGATAGCTGGGTAATTCGCCGGGAAGGGGGAGGGGAGTGGCCCAAAAACATGGCAGTTTAGCCGTGTGCACAGTAGCACAGGCAGTAGGGGGAAATAATAACGATCAGATTACTCGGTGCGCGGTACGAACTAACAGATACGAAACGCAACGCGAGAACACAATTGTTGTATATAATGTTAGCTGACAGTACCCTGTTATTTATTTCGACTTTCCACTTGGGGGCCCATTGTTCAGTTAATAGTAAATGTCTCTGTATATATCTTGACGCTTCGCGGGGGTCTTCATGACTAGCCAAAATAGCAACATCATCTGCGAAAGTAGCCTGAATAGTGAACATTGTGGTCGGTATATCTGCCGTATATATATTGTATAAAAGAGGGCTCGGGACGCTTCCTTAAGGGACTGGTACATAATCATGACCGTGATCCTGGATGATACCAAGACCTCCCATGAAGGCCGCCTCGTAAATGTCATCAGTTGTCTTGTAACTGCCCCCTGAAGTGTTAACTGCCTAATAAATAAAATCAGAAGGTTTAACTAGTCCGTCGATACTGCTGCGAAAAGAAGACGATTAGGAGTTTAATGTGTTAGAAAAAGAAAAGAAATTATTATTTTCACGGTGTGTATATACACTCACAATTACTTTAGAAATACTTAGTTTACTGTACACATACACACTATCTAATTTCTACGTCAAGATTACAAAATGTGAGTTCTATATAGCAGGTATATTCGTTATTCGTCTCTTTCAGTACTTCCCAAAATAATATCTTATCTCCCTGCATTTGTAACTAGTATGAAACTGCACATTGCATACACACACACACGATTGGACGCTAAAATAGCGTAAATATTTAGTTTCATTCATACGAGTTTCAATATAATATAGGTATAATCACGCCAACAATGGCATGCAGTATATATACAGTTTATATTTAATTAGCGATCTAAATATTCGGATGAATTTGATATTGAAACACCTCAAATCGGATTAAACTGATATTTGGTTTAATATTCAGATACTTTTTGAATGTTTGTATGAATACAAAAAAATACCGAATCGTGTTAAAATCAGTTTTCGTAAACACACACACATACATATATATATATATATACGTATATAATTTATACATGTATCTGATGAACGTGTTTATGTTCCTTAAAATAAATGACTCTTTTATTTTTAACCTATTCCGAAAAACTTGATTTTTTTATTAGTAAAAAAAATTACCTGGAAATATCTCTTTCGTTATTTAAACGTATAAGTAATCTAGCCGATCAGGGAAAGTCTATTATTAAAAGATGATGGAAGCGGCGTTATCAGTGCTGACAATAGACTGATGAACAACAAATCTAAAGAAATTGAAAATATCTATATTCAACCGAAACTAACAGCACCGCTGTTATATTTAACGGTAATTAAATCAATATCTAAAAAAGATCAAGCTGTAACATTCAATGCGCTAGAAAATACAAAAATACAACTGTTATAAAAATTCAATAGTGATGATAGTTAAAAACTAGTTTTAACCCTTTTTTCAATATGTAATAAAATCTATTATGGATGATGAAAATCTCAAAATAAAAAAAGAAAAGAGAATATAAATGGGGCACTTTTTATACTTGAGAAAGCACCACTATTGTGATGAATAAAGGAAATGAAACTGTGAGTGGAGATTTCATACATTTATTTGTGACACGCATAAAATGCATAAATTTAACATCTGTAGCTTTATTTTTTTTTAAAGTGAAGATATATCCAACCTATTTTCAAAGACACAAAGACAAGTTTGTAAACGTTTCCTTCGATTTTTTATATAAATTAAACCACCGAATCATTCTTTTTTATATCTGTATATATATATATATATATATAAATTCATCATATTAGAAAAAAGTTGGCTTGCCTCTCAGTAGATTTTAGCTGCTAGGATGTTGGATGTAGATTTTAGCTGCTAGAGTGTTGGACTAACGGACCCTGATGTCGAGTCCTTGAAAATAGGGACTTATAACAATTTCAACATTTGGGACATAATGGGATATACGATCGTCTTATATTCACCTAACAATAAATAAATCAGTGTTTAAGTAGAAAAATTGTTTAATTATTAGTATTATTTGGTGCTTACATATATATAATTTTTTATACACAATATTATATATTTTATAATTTTTCAATTAAAATAGGTATCTCTCGCTTGTATGCGTGATCGCATTTTAAGATTCCTTGCACGCCTGAAATATAATTATATACGTCTCAGAAAGATTGCTCGATACAAACACCATATTAGTACATAATTTTGATATAATAGCAAACAAAGGATTTTATTTATTTATTTATTTATTTAGGTAGAAATTCATTTAAATAGAGTTTAGGTTTAAGTCATTAAATCAACACACGCTATCATGATAGTTGCAAACGGGCATACCAAACTTTTATCATATATCAATGATAATAGTTTAAATTAAAACGCCCTTATAATTGCAGAGAGTTGAAATTAAAAATTGCACATGCACAAAACCAACCTGTAAGTTTGCGTTCGGTCCAGTGACCAGAAAAACGCAAAAAATACCCAATAAAGGAATATATGCCCGCGCAAAAACTTTGTCACATGAATGAAAAAAATGAATGGTGCGCTATACAATAAGAAAAAAAAGCCGAATCCGATGGGATTAAATAAGGATAATTATATATATATATATATATATATATATATATATATATATGTCTCAAAATAGGGTTCTAACAATAAGAGAAAAAAATGAAACTCGAACGCAGGATTTATGCTGAAGTAGCACAAGGAAAAGGTAAGAGCGAAAATGTTCATTAAGAAAGGAGAATTCAATTCGATTTTGTGAGGTCAACAGGGAGGATGTTGGTTGAGCAGCGTGTAAAAAAGTGACATTAAATATTTCGATTATTGAAGCAGAAATTTGTGAAGTAGAATAGCGGAGGATAAATTAAAGCAGAATAAAAACCAGATTAGTTTTCTCTTTGATTTGTAATTTTTAACCGGTTAACATAAAAGAAGAAGTTTTTTATTAGCGAAAGCATAAAATTATATCGATGAAATTATTTAAAGAAAAATTAACTCAGTGGTATATAATTAGAAATAATTTGTGTGCAATTATTATCGATATTGCTATTCGAAATTAAATTCATTTTTTTCGTTAAAATTAGATTGATTTCATTGCCTATATTAAATAATGGTGTTAAATAATTCATTTAAGAACTGCATGTGTTTACAGAACGTATTTTATATAGTCGCTCCAAATAAAAAGAAAAGTATGTTCGGTAAAAACCCCGCTCTGATAAAGAATATACAACATCGAAATCGTAGCTAGTACACAGTTTGGGTAACACTGATTTTTCGTCATTTTAATTTTTCCTATACGTCGTCATTTCACATATATGTGTAAAACCCAACGGTTTCTATACGCTAAAAGTATTTCTTTTTCACTCACACACATATGTGAAGACCGTAACTGGTTTAACAGTGAACGGCGATCTAATAGGAGTGATGCGACACGCGGCGAAAGTGATTAATTGTTAGTCGTAAATTTCAGTTCCTTTGAAAATTCCCTTGGTATCATCGACGCCAACAGTGATAATCATTCGCGTAGTAGATGTAGCTTTGTATATTTTAACTTGAAATGATCTACTGTTGAGGTAGGGTTTTAAAAGAAAGTATATTTCAAGCGGAAAAATCTCATTGATCTTGGTAGAGCAGCTGTTCATGTCAGAGCGCGCCACGTTATAAAACAGTTTCGAATTTTACATGGACTGTCAGTTTTTGCCGACACGGCCTTCATCGACTGAAAAAATTTTCAAACATTGGTTAAATCACCGCGATTCTTGGAAGAATGCGCATATTATTCGATTTTCGTTTATTTTTTTATTCGATTTTTGTTTAGAATGTGAATTCTTATCCACCCTGTACTGTTTTTTCTGTTTACTGCTATCGTCGCTCTCTTCAATACCTCATTATGATTTTAGCTCAGTTCCGTGAGAATTAATGTAGCGCGTTGTGCAGTGCGAGTTTTTTCCCTTATGAAAATGTTCTCTACTCCTTTATATTTTTTTTTTTTTACTTTATGTATGCCTAATGTATTTTTCTCTAAATTTTACGTGTAAATCGATTTCACACATTAATAACGTTATCCGTATGTTTATTTATTAATATATTTTGAGTACACTCACTCACTTCAATAAGTGATTTTAAAAGATTCGCTTATAAGAGACAGCCGGTTATAAGAGATAAATGACTTCCGCCCAATGTGTCTCTTATAAACGGCCTCGGCTCTATATATGTATGAAAAAATATTTACTCAAATAATAACTGAACATTTAACATATTTAGTTCAATACTGAGATGCTTGTCAATCTGTTGTATATAATATTATAACCCGAAATTTTTCACACACTAAATACTTAAGACTAAGTATATTCAATAATGTGGTGGTCTTTAAAATGTTATTTATCTGTTATTACGTTTAGAGAAATATTTAACATTATTCATAGAGTTATACGAACTTAGTTGGATTTTTAGTAAAACGTAAAGGTGGTGGTATTTGTTACATTCGGTTTTGAAAAAATTTTTATAACTTCGGGAAGTTGCACAAAACTTTTACGAGTTTGCACATTTAGCTTATACATAATAATTTTTTATTTTAAATTTTCTTTTTGTTTCTTAACTTTTCACTAGTAAACGGTATTAATCGCTAACTCGTATTAACTCGCTTGTGTGTATGTGTGTGTGTTCGTGTGTTTTCATGTAGGACCTGGATTCACCAAATAGCCCGCCGGTGTATTATCGGGTAAGTTATTTTACGATAAGAGATAACGTTGAAATTTTATTCTTTTACAACGATAACCACGATTTGCTTTAGTTTAAGGTAAGAAACGAAAAAGTTCAATTTGTTCTTTTTTCGATTCGTTCCCATTTACCGCCAAAAAAAATTAATAGATTTAAAAACAGTTAATATTAAAAAAAAAAAACGATAATTAAATTAACGTTTTAATTCGAAGCATAGTTAGCTTCACGCTGTTTTCAGTATTTTAGATCATTTATAGAAAGGAAATATGGAAAAGAAAGAGCTTTATTTAAATATGTATAATACATGCAGATTTTTAAACGTTAAGTACCTGGTACCTTCACAGTTATCTTAAATTAATGCTGTATTAGAGTAAACGGTATTTAATATATAATCGGCTATACGAGGAAAAATAAATACAAAAAACCTAAAAAAAAAAAAAATATGATAATAAGCAGAAAGTAGTTAGATACGTATATAAAACTCCGCTGCTGACAGAAAAATACAACAAAAATCATAATACAGGAAATAGAAAGAAAAAAATCCCTTATTTCAAATCTACTTTTCACAAAATTATTAACGAAGTACTTAACCTGGACAAATAGTTATTTTAACTTAATAATAAATTAAATTTTTAATATTCAGTATAAATCTGATCAAAAAGAAATACAGGAAAACAAACAAGAAAATTAAAAACCTGCTAAAACGAGAGAAAAAAGCAATAAAAATACTTATCAGATAATTACAATTTGCAATCGGTACTTATTAATAAATTACTTAATAAAATAATATTAATAAATTACTTAATAAAATAATAGTAACTTTATTAGAAATAAGGATATAATTTTTATAAAAATCTAGGCTTAATTCTACGATGCTTATACTTAGTATATACGGAGATGTGCCACATCTTAGTTATTATCGCGACAGATAGAATAATTATCTAAGAAATTTTCGTAAATTTTGTTAATAAATTGATCAATAAAAATAATAGCTTTGTTTGCTCGTGTAAATACGAAATTTTTGCATAACGGGTACTATTTAATATAATTATACAACAATAATTTCGGACTATATCTTGAGGTTTTTTTTTTTTAAACGTACTATTAGAGATAGCAGACCATACGGGGCAAGCATAATGGTGGACGAATAACAATTATGTATAGTAACCATAAACCGACTAAGTGAGCACAGCGTTTGCGCGTATCATTTAACCCAATAAAATGACAACACATCACATTTACCAATCGGCAAGTAACGTGTTCAAAGTTGAAAATCGACGACACTGAAATTCCGCCGACAGACTCAGTACGTTACTTGGGTTCGTTCATGGATAGGGGACTGATGTGGCGTTACCACGTGGCGCGCTGATAACGAAGACTATGATTACTCGCGCCAGAATGTTGCACGTTGTTGGGAAAAAAATCAAGTGTTAACTTAAATGTTAAAAGAAGCATATATTTAACAATCATCGCACCGATCTGGATATATTGAATCGAACTAATGGTACCACATGTAAAAGCATTACGGATACAACAATAACATTCGAAAATACTACGCACAATATATGTCACAAATTTAACGCTTCACAATGACATTCTCATACCATCGATTCAAGAATAACGGTACAAGAGATTTTTCAATAAACTATAAAATAGTGCAAATCCAAACATAAGCAGAATGTACACAATCACATTGGCGGACAATCCCAGAGACGATGGAAAAAAAGAAAATGGTGCCGCGATGCCTTTCCTATTATCTGAATATAACAAATCTGTGTCAACGTGATTTAATCTTATCTTCAATCCTTTCAGGCTAGTCGACTCATTTAAAGTCGTTATTACTTCTCTGTTTATTGTTTCCTATCTTCCTTCTACTTCCGTTTCCCTCGTCTTAATTCTTAGCACCGATGGTTGTGATATTTTATATCGTTACAACGGGGGGGGGGTTTAATCTGGTAAGATCTGATTTTAAATATTAAGGGTGACAAGCAAAAGAAAACAACTCGTTTTTGCTAAGCTTACGGTGTTAGTAGTAGTAGTATAAACTAATACGTAGTAATCGGTGCAATCATGATTATGAAAATAATAAATAATAATAATAACTGTAATAATAGTGATGACAATAATGATGTTGCCGATAGGTGTGGGAAAAATAATTTAATTAAATTCGGCAAATATCTGTAGATTATACGGTAAATTAGTTTTAAACGATGTTTACTGTAAATGAACTTAAATCGTTGTTTTAGTGTAATTTTTAATGAATTTATTTATTTAACGTACTTTATGTTTCACTAACGTAATTAATCGTAATTTACCGAAAATTACATTCGGGACGCAACTCCAGTCGCTTTAATTAGATTTAATAATAACGGATATATCGAGGAAAATTTTAGCTTTTTACAAACTAATTAAGGTAAGCACATCTATAATCGAAATCCCGGGATGTTATTTATTAACGCGATCGTTTAAATTAACAGGTGTGCGATTAATTTCGATTTGATGGGTTTGCTTAATTAAAATTTTGCACGTTTCGAAGTAATCAATCGGTTAACCCTGTACCACGCGCGTAAATTTGGACCAACTTTTTGCGCGTGAGCGGAATATTTCCGCACCCTGGTTTTTCAAATTTTTAGCTTGTATTTCACACGATATGTTCAGTTTTTAAATTGTGGATGTCCAAGTTGAATGGAAAAAATGGTAATCAACAAAAAGGTTGGCTTAATAGACATTTTAAATACAAGTAGACACCTACATAGTTGTTGAAACATAGATAACGTCAAATAAATCAAACATAACTTTACAACGTATCAGAATATCGCAACATTTTAGAGGTACATATTACAGAATATTCGGTATACATAGTTAAAAAATAAGATTAACCGGAGAAGGAAAAAATTTTCAAAGATTCGAAAAAAATTCTCAAATAATTTTAATAATCCATTATTGTAATTTTGAATTATAAAAGTTCTTAATTGTAATGTTGAATTGCAAAATTCTTAAGTAATTTTAACAGAAAAGAGATGAGCATATTTTTCATTGAAATAAAAAAAAGTGATAATCATCATCTAGGTACTTTCAGTAGTCGTCTTCATCAACATAGTCTTCTTCTTGACAGTTCTGACAGGTGACTTTATGTTGACTGTGACTTCGACAGACTAATCGTTGACAAGTGCTACAGGAAATCTTTGTCTTAGAATTTTTGTGAGTTAGACATATGCAGCACAGTTGTCTTTGAGATGAATGATAAAAAAAGGGAAAAACTAAAACATAAACATCAATAAAATTGAACCGAAAACAAAAGATGAAAGATAAGAAACAATGTACTTACATATTTTGCGCGTGGCGGAAATGTTCCGTAAACACTATAAATCCAAAACACTTCACATTTACAGCTGAATTATGCAACGAGTTCACATCCAGTTAAAGCGATAATAGTGTGACCTTATCTCTAGACTGTCAGTTGAGGAATAACAATGCTCTTTTTGCCCCTCCTACTCATACTCGTCAAACGGCAATTAAAAAAGTGTGAAATGCGGAAAAAACCTGCTCACGCGCGTGGTGCAGGGTTAAACTAGCACGATGAAGTGTGCGTGTGTTGTGTCAAATTAACTTTGTTTGAACGATGCGGCGTTTATTCGATAAATAAATTAGTTTCGCCGTTTAAAACAAATTTGCAAAAATATTGGGTGACCCAAAGAAGACGGACGATTTTATTAAATAGCGCAGTTGGTAACACTGCCACAACGCATGCTTCACGTTTAGTGTGAGATTCGTTTTTGTTTAGTTTCATTTATCACGGCATTCTATAACGAGAAGGAGCTGGCGTTTTGCGTGGAACGTTATTTTCTGTGCGAATCGATCACGACAGTGCAAAGTGAGTTTCGAAAAAAGTCCAAAGCAACGCGATTTCTTTTTTTTTGTGGGTATACCTTAAGAGTCGCGTTTACGAAACGCATCTACGAGATCTGGAAAATCTGAAAAAACGGATTTCTGAAAAAATTCCAAAACTTCAGCGACGTATGCTTAAAAAAAGTATTCGAAAAATTTTCTAAGATGACTGAATGAATGTATTGTTGTGACGGTCACCATAAATTATTGTAGGCTAATCTCTCGTTTTCCTATTTTTAAATAAAATTCTAAAATTTCGATCGAGTAGTTTTTGAGTTATTAAAAAAAAAATCGTCCGTGTTCACTAGCTCATATATATTATGTTAGAAAGTGGACGTGCTCTATCCGTAACGATTTATTCAAAAAATAAGGGAATGAACAAAAATATACCATTTGATTTAGCTATTTTTATGCAGTTATGTTATTGTCGATAATTCTTTGATCATGATTTTTAGGGAAGAGAAACGTGGAGTTCGTGTAGTACAACGAATAATACGCCAACAAAAGGTATACTGTTCCGTTCTATAATTTCAATTTCAATTTATTTCAATATTACATTTTTGTATTGTAAAATGTACGTAATACACAAAACAGTCAGTGTTTAATATTCGACTACGCTCGTACGTGTACATGAGCGTCGATATAATAAACGAAGAAACAAAGAAACAATTTATAACCACTTCGTCGAAATAAATATAACGTTAATCTAAATAAATACACAGTCTTAAATGATGCGATCGAGAAAGACATTCTAAGAGATAAACAATATAAGTAATTAAACATATAAGTACATAATATGATAAACTAGCTTGTGCTCAGTTTGTGTACATACAGAAATGCACTATACCAGTCCTGATGTAATAAACATACATACATACTATATATGTGTGTATATATACGATATATGCGTACACATGACTACTTTGTTAAATATGATCGAAGCGAGTTTTTGGTTTTAGAGTAATGATTATTAATATTAAAATTTAAAAAATCTTTGTTAAGGAACGCTGGCGACCAATGCGTTTCAATAGTCTTCTGTTGCGTGATGCGTCTGTTAAATAGTCTTCTTTTGCGTGATGCGTCTGTTAAATAGTCTTCTTTTGCGTGATGTGTCTGTTAAATAGTCTTCTTTTGCGTGATGCATCTGTTAAATAGTCTTCTTTTGCGTGATGCGTCTGTTAAATAGTCTTCTTTTGCATGATGCGTCTGTTAGTTTTCTTATATTTTTTGATGCCTATCCGGTTTTTTTATATTGTCTAACAAAGATATCATCTGTCTGTCGCGCTTTCGTGCTCCTATTTTTTCCTTGTAATATGAGCTGTATTAGTTCGTATTTATTTCATCTCATCATACGATCCAGATATGCAACCTTTCTCTTTTTAATTATGGTTAGCAGTTTCGGGGCTTTCGCGAACGCCGTTGCACCTCTGGTTTAGTTACTTTCTCTGTCCAGTTGATCTTCAAAAACCGTTTCAATCTTCTTCGACGTGGCTGTCTCAGTCGCATATGTTACTGTTGCCCATATATAATATCTCACTAGGCTGGCTTAATTTTAATTCCCTACTAATATCGTAACTGCGCATTAGGCCCTCGAATTTCAGGAATGCCTTCCGTGCTATCTCTATCCTGCAGCTAACTTCCATATCCGAATTTGCCCTTTCAGAAAAAATCCAACTTCCTAGGTATTTGTAGGATGATTTTCATTTTTTATCCTTCAATTGTGCAATTTCTTCATATCTTTCTGGATTATTTTTTTAGATATATTTATATATTTCGTTTTACTAGAGTTTATTTATTATAATAAATAAACAAAGTAGCGATCATTCATGTCTGGTTTGTACACGATGTTCTATAAACAAAAACAAAATTTATTTCAATAAAACTCGAACAATCCGGATAAAGAAAAGCGCGTGAATTATTAAATAAAATAATACGCGACTTAAGATAAATTAGGCATATTACACCAGTTCGACAACTTTCATTATAATTAAATAGTATTACTTATGAATACACAATAATAATAATTTGTTACATAGCGAATTAATATTTTTTGCGATTAATTTATATTAACCCTTTCAACAACATCGTTCCCCGTACGATACCTAGACTTAAATTTTTTTGACACCGAATGTTTTAACTCTGAAAATGTTTACACAACACACGAAAAATTATTCGATCTTAATATTAATTTATATTTTCACATTTGGAATCTTTATCTTTAATAATGTATGTCTGAAATAATTCGCGTAATGTAACAAAATTTTAATTAACCGTCAAATTAACTTAATTTTTTAAAATTTTGTTACACTTCTTTTCTCATTTATTACTTTTAAAAATTATACTTTGAAGGCGTATCTTTAATATATATAGATGTATATATATGTTTTTATTTAAAGTGGAAGTTGAATGTGCTCGACCACAAACTGCCGGGGAAGAAGAATTACAGTTGCAGCTAGCGTTAGCCATGTCTCGAGAGGAAGCTGAACAGGAAGAACAGAAAAGGAAAAGCGACGATGTGCGATTACAATTAGCTTTGTCTCAAAGCGAAAAAGAATTCAGGTAATTCCCAGAAATAAGGCTGTAAAAAATGTTTCGGATCCAAATATTATAGGTTATCGCGTTACGCTTTTGAGACATCATGAGCTGTGTAACATGTTTGACGACTGTTCCAACGAAGTGAGTATTTTTATTTTAATAAAAAATAAAAAATGTTCAGTCAGCAAAGTCGAAAATCCGTTGGAATTATCATTTATTGATATTTCTATTTACTACAAAAAAATTTTTTTTCAAACGCATTATATATAACTGTGGTGTTTGTTTATAATCACTCCATTCGATTATTTTTATAATACATAGACAGAAAATATATTTTTTAAATTTTTTGTCGTGTCTGTTCTGAATTAACTCAAAAACTATTAAAACAATAATGATGCAATTCGCACAGCTTATAGCCTATATTATTGGATTCGTTCCAAGCTTTGTTTCATATCACAAATACGACAGAAATTACAATAATTTAAAGTTTTAAAAAGTAGAAGACAGCGATATCTCTGTCAAATAATTTAAAATTTAACACGTTCTCCGGTTCGAATGTACCTTCACTAAATCACGTTGCATTGAATTAGGGGCGTGGTCGAAATAACTGACCCACACCCCATTCTTTACATGTTTTATAATATACGTTCCGTCAATCAACTGATCTATACTATTTTACAATATATATATATATATTTACAATATTAAGTAACTAGAGTTTTTCGATAGTTACGCCATTATGAAATTTTAAATAACTTAACTAATAATAATAAACAGCAATGAAATAAATTATTAATAATTAACAAAAATGATATACGATATGAATTCTTAACCACTTTAAACGGCCATTCTATCGTGCGCCCAGTTTCAAATTGAGATGCTTGTGAACTATTACAATAACCTACAATTTTACATTCTAAATACTGAAAACTATATATATATATATATATATATATATATATATATATATATATATATATATATATATATATATAAGATGGTCTCTACAATTAATTCACCCCACTAATGTTATTAAATAAATTATTTTTATTATTTATAATTTTTCTAATAAGTTCCTTTGCATTGGTTTAGTTCCTATATGTAAAATATTGTAATAATAAACCAAACAAAATATAACACAATCACTAAAATTGTTTAATCGCGAAGCTTTTCGACAGTTACGTCATTTTTAAAAGATATAATAATTTTGGTGCGTGCTTGAAAATGACGTAACTGTCGAAAAGCTTCGCGATTAAAAAATTTGAGTGATTATGTTATATTTTGTTTGGTTTATTATTAATTAATAAAATCACTAATATATTCAACATTTAAAATATTGTAGTTTTGGTTAATACTATTAATTTCATGATTCTTTACAACGTTTACTTTATAATGATTTATTATCAATCTTAATTTAAATGCTAATTAAATAACTATCTACCTGTTTCTTCTATATGCATTTTTTGTGATTACTACAGTTTAATTTATAAACACATGAATTTCGTAATATGGTATTATTGTTAATAGATGTTATTGGTGGCATTATTTTTATTTTTTTAACGTTCTCAAAATCTTGTTAGTTATTTAAAATTAATAATATTAACCGTAACTATAATATTTTATATATAGGAGGGGGAAAATTGGAAAAATATAAAGAATAAAATTAATAAATAAAAATAATTTATTAAACGCGTTAAAAGCATTTGACGACGAATCAAATATACTTAGTTTTTAGTATTTAGAGTGTAAGATTATAGGTTATTAAAATGATACCTATTGTCTGGCATTTTGTAATTCTTGTTATTGTTAAAATTATTAATTTATTTTATTATTATTTACTTTTATTAATTATTTGTAAGTTCATAATTGCTTAACTGCCGAGAAGAAGATTTGTTATATATATATATAATATCATCATTATGTGTCTTCTTCATATCGGAGATAGGATACTACTTACCTATAGATATTTTGTTGTACAGTGTAAGTAACATACAAGTCAATCGTAATATGACGTTAGTGCAGATAGACCACACACACCCGACAGATCTGATTGTAATCGCTTTGTAGTCAGGGCATAATGCAGCCCCGCTTGTTTATGTAATGTACTACATTGTTAGTACCTCCCGTATAAGAGTCGGTGCTCTAGCCACTAGGTTATATATATCATTAGTTATTCTTATGCTCTACTATATTTAATGATCTCCGCTGGGATTCTACTTGTTTTTCCAGAAGCTTCTCACATGTACGAAAATAATATAACGGCCGATGAATTATGGATAGAATTCAGATCAATGATTCATGAAACTGTGAAAAAAATCCACAGTGAAGTATAAACAAAAAAGAAGCCGTGGATCTCCGAGGCAATATTTAAACTAATTAATGAGAGGAATCAAATAAACAAAGGGAAAACTAATAACATAATAGATTCAAATGTTTATGAGGATCTTAATAAACTAATAAATGAATAAATACAAAGAGATGGGAACAATTACACAACAGGAATTTATGAAGAAATAGAACAACACTCACAAAAAAATGAACCTTATGATCTATATAAGAAAATTAAATGGTTAAGTAATACTTTCAAAACCAGAACGATGAGGAAATTAACGGTAAAGTCAGAAATAGCAGAAAGATAACGCCAGTATTATCAAAATCTTATGTACGACAATGAAATATCAGTATTAATGCAGGACTTTGAGCTTGAACAGTCAATTATGAAAGCTGAAATAGAAGTCGCATTGAAGAAACTAAAAGATCGAAAGGGGATAGGAGTAGACGGTATAACTGCAGAAATGCTGAAAGCAACTAAAGATTAGGAATAAAGGTATTGCATATGATTTGCCAAAAAATATGGGAAACTGGCAGCTGGGCAGAAGAGTTGACAAAATGAATATATATACCACTACAAAAAAAAGGCTCTACAGAAGATTGTGGAAATTATCGCACAATGGCATTGATTAGTCATGCCAGTAAAATATTACTATATGTATTACAAGACCGGCTTGATACTCCTAACACAAATTTCGGAAGAACAAGCTGGGTTTGTACCAGGTGGAGGCACACGTGAACAGCTATTAAATATAAGACAAATAATAGAAAAAGGGATGGCTTTGTTTTTTAGATTACCAGAAAGCTTTTAATAACATCAAGTGGACGAAAATGTGGCAAACATTACTAGAAATGAGAACACCGAAGCATATAATTTATATGATGCAAAAATTGTACTTTAATAATAAAGGTTTCATTAAACTAGAGAACGAAAAATCGAACGAATTTTCAGGAGTAGCCCACAGAACAAATGATTCTGTTTTAAAAGAACTGAAAATCGAACCCACTGAACAATTAGTACCATCCATTGAAAGACGCATGCTCGGCTTCTTTGGTCATGTAATACGAGCAAATGGGCTGGAGAAAACAATTCTTCAAGGAAAGGTTAATGGAAAAAGGAGGCAAGGTAGACCGATGAGCCGTTACATTGATCAAATCACAAGGTTATGTAAAGTAGACACATAGCAAATCATGAATCTAGCGCAGAATCGATATAAATGGCGACGTCTTGTAACCTGCATCAAATAAGGTCAATAACGAAACGAGAAGAATATATATGTATGTGTGTATTTATATTTATATTTACATTAGTTGTTTTGAAATAAAGAAATCTATTCATCAACTCAATTTAAGTCAGGGAACCTCATGAAAACAGCGTTTTCTAAACTAGCTTCTTGACTTCCTTATTTCTCCAGCGTAGTGAATAATCTTTTCTTTTTTTTTATACATTGTACCGGTAACAAAAACCATAAACAACGGTGATCGCGATAAATTTTGGGGTATTAAACTAACGTCTCCAATGAGACATTACATTGCAATACAATAAAATAATTAATAAGTATGGATAATAATTAAGATATAACGCGAGAGTAATATGTGAGATAAATATTGATTAAAGAACGCCTTTTAGAAGTATTGAATTAATGTAAGTAATATAGTAAAGAAATGTAAAGAAATGCAACGATCAGGATAATTCCGGTTACTAGGTAATCGGGAGAGCATCCCGGCACCACTTCCTTCTCAGTCTCCTAGTTGGATTGCCTGGAAGTTCTAATGAGTGCATTATGAAAATATTTGGATTACTGCTATGTTTGAGTTTGTTAAATAATTTCTCGTACTGGCTAATGTAAACATCCTGGACAAATGAAATATTCAAATCATTATGCAGGGTTAGATTATAATCTTCATTCATAAAATTTAACTTGTTACTTAGTTATTTATGTTATGCAAATTTTTTCATATCGAAAGTAAATTAATTATATTAGCACTACATCACAAAACAGTATTTGTATTTGACTGGAAGGATTTCGAAAGTAATCTTTCCGATGTAATTTAAATTTTTGTCTAAACAATTAAAAGGTTATTGTAATAATCGTAATTCCGAATTAAGTTGAATTACTTCTAAAATGACGTTATTGTTTAATTTGTACAGGCACAATCAGCCTCATCCAGTTGTTACGCAACAAAGTCACATGAGTGACTTGTTGGAAATTGACGCGTTAGTGATAAATTCTCGACCACCTTTAGTCGATCCTTGGGGAAGTATTATTAGTGCACCTACGACAGTTGCGCCGTCCATTCCGAAAACGCAGGTACTATGCTCGTATTACGATGGTTGCCCGTATTGTTAACATTTAATTTGTTATTTTTATCATCGGAAGCATTTTAATCACCGTTACTACAGTCGTATTAATTTTTTCCCGTAGAGTGATCCATGGAATACTTCGTCGCCTTTATCACCACCCTTATCAGTCCCGTCACATTCTGCTACTCCAATTATTTCATCATCTTCAGATCCGTGGATGCCGGTGACTAATGCCCAGATGCAATTTCGAACAAATAAAATTGGTGAGCTGATTAATCATTTTTCGATAACAAAATAAAGAGAAGCGTATTTACGTATATGTGATAAGTTGTAAAAATTAACAAACATATAAATGCATACATATCTATTCGAGACTCCTACAGACGCGCCGTTATGATAATACGTAATATGACTCTGCGTCCTGTTTTGAATGGGATTGTCCCTTTTTCTGGTACTCCGTCTCGGTGTCTCCGATACAAGTTTCGGGACACAGAATTGTTCCGTTTTTAGTTTCAACCAATTATAGCCAATACAGCGTCTAAATTTTAACAGAGTCTCCGACAGCTCAGACTATCGTGCATTTAGTAGAGTTGTTAATTTCGTGTGCACGGGCGATAATTATTTATGATTATTATTTATTCTTACTCATCACCGTCCACGTTTAATAGAATATAGCCTGGAATAAATGCGTCAGTATAAAGAGTATTCTTTTAATGATTAAATTATGGATATCAGAAAAAACTCAGCTTCAAGTGGCTTGTTGATAACAAAGGTGAAATTAAAAAAAAAAAAAAAAACTGCCAAGAATTTCATTTTTATTTGAAATCATCATCAGCTATTATTGAAACAAATATATTCGTTTGAAAAATACACCTAACATTAATTAGCTATTGCTACTTTTTGAATTAGAAAATTATCAACGTATCATTTGATTGCAAGTAACTATTATTTTTATAATACATTATTTTTTATTGTGATACTGTCCCTGTCGTCGCAATTATGGCAATGTTCCGTTTCGAGCAAAAATAAAAATGGTCAAAATGTGTATTATATTTTCTACGTCTCGATAATTTACATTTGTATTTCCAAACATAGCGATATTTCTAGAGAAGTTGTCCATGTTTATATAAATATAAGAGTTAATTCGTACGTACGTAAAGGTATCCCATTAAAAATAATAATAAAAATACATTTAAAAAATAATAATACCTATAATTTTCTTTTTTTTTTAGTATTTAATACAAAGCCGAATTAAATATTACAAATAAATATGAAATACGTCTAGAATTATTTTCGGTGAAAACCACGTCCTGATTATTCAAAAAACTTAACGTTTCGAATGGGCTTACACCACTCATCATCAGAAACGAACTAAACCACAAACCCTTGAGTTATTTCCTTTTATAGGCACTTCTCAATCGGAACTTAATATTTCCAGGGCTGTGATTGGTCCTACCGTCAGCTGATACATCACCTGATATTACTGTATGGTGATTGGTCAATTCTTCTGTAGTCATTATATTTCCAAGGCTATGATTGGTCCTACTATCAGATGATATTCCTGTATTGTGATTGGTTAATTTGTCAGTAGTAATTATATTTTCAGGGCTATGATTGGTCCTACCATCGGCTGATTCATCACCTGATATTCCTGTATTGTGATTGGTTGGTACTTCTGTAATCAATGGTTGGTTGGCCACTTCAGTAGGGTATTTTAATTTTTCTCTATTGTTAAGTAATACTGGTTTCCAAGCATCAGGTAGCCGAAATCCATCTTCTCTGTTGAAATTATTATGCTTTTCTATTTCAATAGCCTCTCGGACAATTCGCTTCCCATATTTTTGCTCCTTTACCAATACCTTCCTCTCCTCGAAGTCTATAGAGTGACCCGCTGTAATTAGATGTTCTGCTACTGCTGATTTACTTATGCGTTTATATTTACAATCTGCAGCATGCTCTTTAATGCGTGTATTAATAGACCTTCCAGTTTGTCCAATGTAGTTTTTGCCACACGAACAAGGAATTTTATACATGCCAGCAGTATGACCATCGGGAATTTTATCTTTATTATTATTTAACAGGTTCTTTATCTTTTTATAGGTGTCAAATACTGTTCTTATACTGTTTTTTTGTAACACTCTGGCAATCTTATCTGTTGTTCCCATAATGTAAGGTAACTTTATGCTTGCTCTATATTCTTCTTTGTTTTCCGCCTGTTTTTTTCTAGATGTTGTACTAAATTTATTAATATATCTCTCAGACTGTTTTATACTGTACCCATTGTTGATCATAGTCTGCTTAAGATTAACCAGTTCATTCTCAATACTACTGCTGTCACATAAACGCTGGGCTCTCACTGTTAAAGTTTTGAAAACACCCAATTTTTGACTTGGGTTGTGGTGTGAATTTTTATGTATGTATAATCCAGTGTGTGTACTTTTTCGATACACACTAGTTGACCATGTGCCATCTATGTTTCTTTTTACTAGAACATCTAAGAAAGGTAAAACACCATTATTCTCCTCTTCCATGGTAAACTTGATATTAGGATGGATATTATTTAAACTTGTTTGAAATTCTTCTAATTTCTTACGCCCATGTTGCCATACTACAAATGTGTCATCCACATATCTGAACCAACACTTGGGATTCCAGTTATGAAGCACAAATTTATCAATTTCTTCCATATAAATGTTAGCAAATATCGGAGCTAGTCTTGATCCCATTGCCATACCTTCTATTTGTTTGTAAAATATTCCATCAAACGAGAACACATTATCAGCAGTTACTGTTTTTATAAATTCTACAATTTCACCTGAAACACCTTTCTTTTTAATGATTTCTGTAGTTTCTGATACTGGGACATTTGTGAACAAGGAAACTACATCAAAACTAATTACCAAATCATCTTGTTCCACTTTTATTTCCTTCAATTTTTCGATGAATTGCACAGAATTCTTTATACACGATGGTAAACAACCTACTAGGGGCTTCAGCTGTTTAGCTATAAAACCTTCCAGATTATACATAGGACTGTTAATAGAACAAACTATAGGTCTTAATGGATAGCCAACTTTGTGTATTTTTGGTACTCCATAAATCCTTGGCATGGTAGGTACCTGGCAAATCAATTCCTTCTTAGTGCTTGCCTTTAACTGTGATGTTTTTATTAATCTTAATACTTTAGCAGTAATCCTATTAAGTGGATTTTTTTCTAATTTCACATAAGGACCTTGTTCTAATAGCTCTAGCATCTTACCTTTATATTCATCTGTCCTCATAATAACAGTAGCATTACCTTTGTCAGCCTTACATACAGTTATTTCTGGATTATTTTTCAATGATTTCAAGGCCATATACTCAGTCCGGGATATGTTCAGTCTGGGTGGTTTACACTGTCTTAATATTATAGAGCAATCTTGTCTTATAATTTCTGCCTTGTGTGGTGAAAGATTTCTAAGACCACTTTCCACACTACTCACTATATCTTCAACTGGAATCTTACGTGGACCTATAGCATAATTCAGACCTTTTTCCAGAACTCTCTCCACTTCAGATCCAAGAGGAATGTTAGTCAGGTTCACAACTGTATTCAACTTTTCTTCTCGGTGTCCACCCATCATTTTTTTCGCTTGATTAGTACTCAACTGAGAAAATTTACGTACCTGTTTACTCTTAGTAGCATCATATAACTTATTTGCATGTGTGCCTGTAATTCTATCCACTGTTTCCCAGTCGTTTATTTTTAGTATGTTTTTCAAACATTGTATCATATCATCCAATTTGCTATCCACTTTCACCAATTTTAACCGGATATACCTAATCTCATTTATCAGTAACTTCTTACCTAATTCTTGAAAACACTTCAGATTTCTACCTTTGGCTAGAGGATGCTTGATTTTAGCAAATGTCGGAGTAACCTGTTTATCTCGACACCGTTTTAAAAATGCTAAATCACACAAAAGCTTCATTTTTTTAGCACGAAATTTGTCCAACTGACGGCAATTTTTATACACATTCTCCCCATAGAGATTCGTTATATATTTATTAAAACTTTCGTGGTTGTTTTCCATACGTCTAGAATTATTTTTGGTGAAAACCACGTCCTGATTATTCAAAAAACTTAACGTTTCGAATGGGCTTACACCACTCATCATCAGAAATGAACTAAACCACAAACCCTTGAGTTATTTCCTTTTATAGGCACTTCTCAATCGGAACTTAATATTTCCAGGGCTGTGATTGGTCCTACCGTCAGCTGATACATCACCTGATATTACTGTATGGTGATTGGTCAATTCTTCTGTAGTCATTATATTTCCAAGGCTATGATTGGTCCTACTATCAGATGATATTCCTGTATTGTGATTGGTTAATTTGTCAGTAGTAATTATATTTTCAGGGCTATGATTGGTCCTACCATCGGCTGATTCATCACCTGATATTCCTGTATTGTGATTGGTTGGTACTTCTGTAATCAATGGTTGGTTGGCCACTTCAGTAGGGTATTTTAATTTTTCTCTATTGTTAAGTAATACTGGTTTCCAAGCATCAGGTAGCCGAAATCCATCTTCTCTGTTGAAATTATTATGCTTTTTTATTTCAATAGCCTCTCGGACAGTTCGCTTCCCATATTTTTGCTATGTTATTTCGTAACTTTTAATTATATCCTTAATATTTTCAATCATATTACGTCGCTTTAATTTGGTTTCCTCCGCGTACGTGCGTTTGGAATCTTTTCGATCTTCGGCATACTGTTGACATGTATGTAGAATGTCCGCGTCGGTTAGTGCTTCTTGTATCTCTTTAATCATATTATTTATTCGTTGCCATCCAGCACTAACCGTATTTCCAAACTGGATGTAAATGGATGCACCGTAGCGGAGGCAATATAGTAAGAATCTCCGAACATATCGAACCTTCTGGCCTGTAGCCATTGATTCTGCTTTTCCAGCAGCGCTTCCAGTGATAAAGTCGACGATCCGGGCTCGGGTTCTGGCGACGTTGGCGGTTGACGTAAGTCCTCCATATAGGAAGTGGAAGTGGTCGCCATGGTCGAAGAGTCCGAAGGTGGTCTGTTGCTTACGTCTGGAACATCTTCATCGCCAGTCGTCGGGGATATGTTTCTTGTGGATGATGAATGTGAACCAGAGCTCGCGGTTATTTTGAAATTTAATTTTTTCTTCTTCGCCATGAAGACATGAGGAGGAGCTTCCGTCTTCCTCTTGGGAGTGAAGAATTCTTGTGGGTCTGGCAGCTTCGGATCCTTGAAATTGCGAATAGGATGGTAGATTATTTGTTTCCAGTCCATACGTTCTAACGGGTGAATCGGTACGGAATCCACTTTGTATTGAAATAGGTCTTCCGCTCTCGTCGTTATCACGGTGATGACATCGTCTATCGTCATCGTTTGATACATCTGAATCTGTGCGTTTTCATTTTTGAACTGCGTGAACGTACTGGCCGGTTGGTAGAATTTTTGAAGTTGATTGAGGACGAAGAAAAATATGTTCGTCCTCATTGCTTGCGACGATACGTTCGTTAGCTGTAGAAGTAGATGGTTCGATGTATTGCGAAGAAGCATGAATACCGACATTAACGAGTGGAGTGGTTCTTGATATTTTTGTAGATCGTGATGTTGATGGAGGTACGTTGTTATGTTCTTCAGGATTTGAGTTGGTAGCGTTTTCTCCGATATTGGTTCTAATATCACGATGTACCTCCGTGGGGTGACTGTTATTTTCTTTCCCGACTGGTTCACAAAGAAGGGAAAGTCGTCGCTGTTCTTTACTCCATGCTTCCATGTCGCCATAATCTAAAATAAAAATATATATTACCGGAGGGAAGGAAGTTTAAAAAAATAACGAGAATTTTTAATATGGATGAAGTACTTACCAGGTGTAGGTGGATGAGTTATAAGTGATAGGTCGTCCGTGTTAAAGTTAAATTGAAAAATACAAATATAGTTACGCGGCGTGCACAACTGACAATTACAACCGTAGTTTTTGTGAACGCAAAGCGAATGGTAACCGCAGTATATATTACGATCGCGCTCGTACATAATGTAATCCACTTAAAAAAAAGTTGCCGTTTTTATACTAATCCTTCCTTCCGATCGATGATATGATAATATGATACGAGGTTAGCGTGATATCGGCGTGATTATCACGTGATATAGTCGGCGTTAATTAGCGATTATTTGATGATAAGAATGTATTACGTAAGCGGAGTGGATGGAAGTTGAAAAAAATATGTAAAAGTCGTTAATTGGATGAGGATGATGAAATAATATTATTATCGGAAGAATATGTATACGTCCGATCAAAGGTCGAATCGATAGTCCTTAATCTTTTTTTAAAAATAAATTTGTGGGATACAGTGTATCCCATCTGTCAGTGACAGATACAAATTTATTTTTAAAAAAAGATTAAGGACTATCGATTCTTCCTCTCTTCCTCTCCTCGAAGTCTATAGAGTGACCCGCTGTAATTAGATGTTCTGCTACTGCTGATTTACTTATGCGTTTATATTTACAATCTGCAGCATGCTCTTTAATGCGTGTATTAATAGACCTTCCAGTTTGTCCAATGTAGTTTTTGCCACACGAACAAGGAATTTTATACACGCCAGCAGTATGACCATCGGGAATTTTATCTTTATTATTATTTAACAGGTTCTTTATCTTTTTATAGGTGTCAAATACTGTTCTTATACTGTTTTTTTGTAACACTCTGGCAATCTTATCTGTTGTTCCCATAATGTAAGGTAACTTTATGCTTGCTCTATATTCTTCTTTGTTTTCCGCCTGTTTTTTTCTAGATGTTGTACTAAATTTATTAATATATCTCTCAGACTGTTTTATACTGTACCCATTGTTGATCATAGTCTGCTTAAGATTAACCAGTTCATTCTCAATACTACTGCTGTCACATAAACGCTGGGCTCTCACTGTTAAAGTTTTGAAAACACCCAATTTTTGACTTGGGTTGTGGTGTGAATTTTTATGTATGTATAATCCAGTGTGTGTACTTTTTCGATACACACTAGTTGACCATGTGCCATCTATGTTTCTTTTTACTAGAACATCTAAGAAAGGTAAAACACCATTATTCTCCTCTTCCATGGTAAACTTGATATTAGGATGGATATTATTTAAACTTGTTTGAAATTCTTCTAATTTCTTACGCCCATGTTGCCATACTACAAATGTGTCATCCACATATCTGAACCAACACTTGGGATTCCAGTTATGAAGCACAAATTTATCAATTTCTTCCATATAAATGTTAGCAAATATCGGAGCTAGTCTTGATCCCATTGCCATACCTTCTATTTGTTTGTAAAATATTCCATCAAACGAGAACACATTATCAGCAGTTACTGTTTTTATAAATTCTACAATTTCACCTGAAACGCCTTTCTTTTTAATGATTTCTGTAGTTTCTGATACTGGGACATTTGTGAACAAGGAAACTACATCAAAACTAATTACCAAATCATCTTGTTCCACTTTTATTTCCTTCAATTTTTCGATGAATTGCACAGAATTCTGTATACACAATGGTAAACAACCTACTAGGGGCTTCAGCTGTTTAGCTATAAAACCTTCCAGATTATACATAGGACTGTTAATAGAACAAACTATAGGTCTTAATGGATAGCCAACTTTGTGTATTTTTGGTACTCCATAAATCCTTGGCATGGTAGGTACCTGGCAAATCAATTCCTTCTTAGTGCTTGCCTTTAACTGTGATGTTTTTATTAATCTTAATACTTTAGCAGTAATCCTATTAAGTGGATTTTTTTCTAATTTCACATAAGGACCTTGTTCTAATAGCTCTAGCATCTTACCTTTATATTCATCTGTCCTCATAATAACAGTAGCATTACCTTTGTCAGCCTTACATACAGTTATTTCTGGATTATTTTTCAATGATTTCAAGGCCATATACTCAGTCCGGGATATGTTCAGTCTGGGTGGTTTACACTGTCTTAATATTATAGAGCAATCTTGTCTTATAATTTCTGCCTTGTGTGGTGAAAGATTTCTAAGACCACTTTCCACAATTCTAGACGTATGGAAAACAACCACGAAAGTTTTAATAAATATATAACGAATCTCTATGGGGAGAATGTGTATAAAAATTGCCGTCAGTTGGACAAATTTCGTGCTAAAAAAATGAAGCTTTTGTGTGATTTAGCATTTTTAAAACGGTGTCGAGATAAACAGGTTACTCCGACATTTGCTAAAATCAAGCATCCTCTAGCCAAAGGTAGAAATCTGAAGTGTTTTCAAGAATTAGGTAAGAAGTTACTGATAAATGAGATTAGGTATATCCGGTTAAAATTGGTGAAAGTGGATAGCAAATTGGATGATATGATACAATGTTTGAAAAACATACTGAAAATAAACGACTGGGAAACAGTGGATAGAATTACAGGCACACATGCAAATAAGTTATATGATGCTACTAAGAGTAAACAGGTACGTAAATTTTCTCAGTTGAGTACTAATCAAGCGAAAAAAATGATGGGTGGACACCGAGAAGAAAAGTTGAATACAGTTGTGAACCTGACTAACATTCCTCTTGGATCTGAAGTGGAGAGAGTTCTGGAAAAAGGTCTGAATTATGCTATAGGTCCACGTAAGATTCCAGTTGAAGATATAGTGAGTAGTGTGGAAAGTGGTCTTAGAAATCTTTCACCACACAAGGCAGAAATTATAAGACAAGATTGCTCTATAATATTAAGACAGTGTAAACCACCCAGACTGAACATATCCCGGACTGAGTATATGGCCTTGAAATCATTGAAAAATAATCCAGAAATAACTGTATGTAAGGCTGACAAAGGTAATGCTACTGTTATTATGAGGACAGATGAATATAAAGGTAAGATGCTAGAGCTATTAGAACAAGGTCCTTATGTGAAATTAGAAAAAAATCCACTTAATAGGATTACTGCTAAAGTATTAAGATTAATAAAAACATCACAGTTAAAGGCAAGCACTAAGAAGGAATTGATTTGCCAGGTACCTACCATGCCAAGGATTTATGGAGTACCAAAAATACACAAAGTTGGCTATCCATTAAGACCTATAGTTTGTTCTATTAACAGTCCTATGTATAATCTGGAAGGTTTTATAGCTAAACAGCTGAAGCCCCTAGTAGGTTGTTTACCATCGTGTATACAGAATTCTGTGCAATTCATCGAAAAATTGAAGGAAATAAAAGTGGAACAAGATGATTTGGTAATTAGTTTTGATGTAGTTTCCTTGTTCACAAATGTCCCAGTATCAGAAACTACAGAAATCATTAAAAAGAAAGGCGTTTCAGGTGAAATTGTAGAATTTATAAAAACAGTAACTGCTGATAATGTGTTCTCGTTTGATGGAATATTTTACAAACAAATAGAAGGTATGGCAATGGGATCAAGACTAGCTCCGATATTTGCTAACATTTATATGGAAGAAATTGATAAATTTGTGCTTCATAACTGGAATCCCAAGTGTTGGTTCAGATATGTGGATGACACATTTGTAGTATGGCAACATGGGCGTAAGAAATTAGAAGAATTTCAAACAAGTTTAAATAATATCCATCCTAATATCAAGTTTACCATGGAAGAGGAGAATAATGGTGTTTTACCTTTCTTAGATGTTCTAGTAAAAAGAAACATAGATGGCACATGGTCAACTAGTGTGTATCGAAAAAGTACACACACTGGATTATACATACATAAAAATTCACACCACAACCCAAGTCAAAAATTGGGTGTTTTCAAAACTTTAACAGTGAGAGCCCAGCGTTTATGTGACAGCAGTAGTATTGAGAATGAACTGGTTAATCTTAAGCAGACTATGATCAACAATGGGTACAGTATAAAACAGTCTGAGAGATATATTAATAAATTTAGTACAACATCTAGAAAAAAACAGGCGGAAAACAAAGAAGAATATAGAGCAAGCATAAAGTTACCTTACATTATGGGAACAACAGATAAGATTGCCAGAGTGTTACAAAAAAACAGTATAAGAACAGTATTTGACACCTATAAAAAGATAAAGAACCTGTTAAATAATAATAAAGATAAAATTCCCGATGGTCATACTGCTGGCGTGTATAAAATTCCTTGTTCGTGTGGCAAAAACTACATTGGACAAACTGGAAGGTCTATTAATACACGCATTAAAGAGCATGCTGCAGATTGTAAATATAAACGCATAAGTAAATCAGCAGTAGCAGAACATCTAATTACAGCGGGTCACTCTATAGACTTCGAGGAGAGGAAGGTATTGGTAAAGGAGCAAAAATATGGGAAGCGAATTGTCCAAGAGGCTATTGAAATAGAAAAGCATAATAATTTCAACAGAGAAGATGGATTTCGGCTACCTGATGCTTGGAAACCAGTATTACTTAACAATAGAGAAAAATTAAAATACCCTACTGAAGTGGCCAACCAACCATTGATTACAGAAGTACCAACCAATCACAATACAGGAATATCAGGTGATGAATCAGCCGATGGTAGGACCAATCATAGCCCTGAAAATATAATTACTACTGACAAATTAACCAATCACAATACAGGAATATCATCTGATAGTAGGACCAATCATAGCCTTGGAAATATAATGACTACAGAAGAATTGACCAATCACCATACAGTAATATCAGGTGATGTATCAGCTGACGGTAGGACCAATCACAGCCCTGGAAATATTAAGTTCCGATTGAGAAGTGCCTATAAAAGGAAATAACTCAAGGGTTTGTGGTTTAGTTCGTTTCTGATGATGAGTGGTGTAAGCCCATTCGAAACGTTAAGTTTTTTGAATAATCAGGACGTGGTTTTCACCAAAAATAATTCTAGACGTATGGAAAACAACCACGAAAGTTTTAATAAATATATAAATATGAAATAGTTTTTCGTTTTATTGTTGTCATATCCGGCATGTAATTTTTTATTTCCTATTACGTAGCAGTAGTGGCGTATCTTCTCTATTATTACGTTGATACTCTTATTTTAAACTTATAAAATGAAAATTAATTTATTAACGCAGACGACTTATGGTCCACCGTTAATACGAGTCCCGCTGAAATCACTTCCTCTCCTTCGCCGCCAAATTTACCCGCTCGACCTGTGGATCCGTGGGCCCCTATACCGTCTGGTAGCGAATCATCGTCTAAAAATAACGAAGATCACGAGTTTGCGACGATTACAAATCGGAACGCCCAGTTCCATAATCAAAATGGAGGTACGTATTTCATGTTGAAATCGAAATGTTGAACGGTGTAATGAAATTTCTTAGAAAATTGAATTTTTTATTATCGGTTTGTAAAAAAATCTATCGAAAAATTTTTCATTTAATTTTAAGACATTATAGAACGAAACGTAAACACATTAAAAATTCTTATTTGTGACGAGAGATATTCTTTATTCGGTTGATGTAGTATTACACGATCAGATTTATGTTAAACTAATTATTAATATATACTATACGATTTTTATATTTCATTATATATTATTATTATTATTATTGTTGTTCGCGTCCATCCGAGTCAATCATAAGATAAATATTAATTTCATTTCTTATTGAATCCTTTCATACCGCGATACGCCAGTTTTAGGGCGTCCTCGTCCTATGATACTCTTCGTCATACATCTAATGTCAACCAATGTGCATTAAAGTAGGCGCGTTGTAGTTTGCATCGGGATCACTTTACTAAATTTTACGTCATCCGGACATACCTTGATTGAATTCGATTCACAATCCTTCATATCCACCATTTCTGCCTGAAACTTACGGTGGTTTTTCTGTCGTAGTTAAATCTTCCGACAGAATCATACTTTTGTTCATGGTTTTCTGTTTAAAAAGCTTGACTTTAGCCGCGGAGTCCTCGTGTTTTTCGACCGTGGAATATACTTGTCCAGTATAGGCGCAGAGTCGATCCATGCTGAGAAGATGCGAATATATATAGTCTTGAATTAAATAGGTCAACAAAACGAGATAACTTATATTTACTAAATATTATTACACTTCCAAATGTAAAGAGGAAGCTGGCTGTCTATTTATATATGTATATATCTTAATTCGTATTTATCTTTTCTCAGCCGGAAGTCCGGATCCGTTCGATTTAACTACGTTAGAAAACGGACTTTCCAGTTCACCCATTCCACGTTCTAGTAGTAGAAATGCGACGAATTCCTCGCAGGTCGATGGAACGACAAAGAAAACTCCTCAAGCTTTTCTGGGAGAAAATTGTTCTTTAGTGAATTTGGACAATTTGATAACGACGCCGACTGTTCCGCCATTGCCGACGATAGCTACGCAAAAGACAGGTAACGTGTAATTTTGAGAGCATTTTTAAAGCTAGAAAAGACAAGTGGGAAGAATATCGTTTTAATATGGAGCGATTTCTTTTGGATTTTTTAAAAGGCCATACGTTTGATTTTTTAGGGTATGTAACAGGTGCCTGTTACTAGTTGGGTATTTTTATCCAAATTTACTACAAATATAACTACTGAGTGAGTATATGAACCCCGACGAGAGGAAAAGCACGGATGTAGTGTCTATTAATGAAAGTTTTAGGTTTTGTTATCGTCAACATCTCCATTGATCTATGTCGGTTCATTGCTGGACGTAGGTTTCCCCAGGTGCTACAAATTATTACGCTCCTCCGCTACTCGTATCTAATTTTTTTCTGCGACTCATTATATCGTATAAGCTTTTTTTTTTCAATTTGTCTTCAAATACCCTACTATTTATGTGTTCTACTAGCTATGTGGCCAGCACATCTCCATTTTAATTTAGTCATTTGTTCAACAACATCACAAACCTCGGTCTGTTCTCTTATTCGCATTTTTCCTGTTCGGACCGGTCACTTTATATTCAATATTGTTTGTGCTTTCTTATCTTAACGATGTTGGTCTTTCTATCGCAAATCATATGTAATAAGCAGCAGTACGTACTGATTATGTGGTTTAATTTCCTTAAGGTTGCTGCTCACGCTACGGATATTTAACTTCTGATTGCGTTAGAATCTTTTTGTCAGTTTATCGTTTTTATATTTATATCATCTGTTTTTATTTGTAAATCTTCTAGGCTATTTGTTGATACTTATGTTTTACGTAAATTTATTTTTAATTCTATTTTATTTGAATATACATTTATTTTATTTGATGTCAGTTGTAGTTCCTCCATACTGATACGACTAAGTTATACGAAATAAAATGTTTATAATTAATGCAAGTTAACATTAGGTAAATGTATAAAAGTGTAATTTATTTATATATATATATATGTATATATAGCTGGTGTTAATTTTGTCTTTGATAATACGTAACTTTCGGAAAGCTCGTATGAGTTGAAAATATTTTTATTTATTTTATTAATAAAAATAATCGATTTCATTTATATATATAAACTATTACCCACGGCGTTGCCTGTGTATATCGCTGTCTCTTTTTTTAACTATATATATAATATATATATATATATCCGTCCGTTATTTTGGCCACGTCCCTAACGCAACAAAATGTGGTTTGCATGCGGATATTGATAGTGAAGGTAAATTCGAACGGGGAAACGTGTTAAAGTTTTTGACAGAGATACATCTACTTTTGAAAAGTTTAAATTATTATAATTTCTGTGCCTGTTTGCGATATCAATATGAACAAAGCTAAGAACGAATCCGATAATATAGGCTATGTGCGAATTTTGATCATTATTGCTTTAATAGTTTTTGAGTTAAATCGGGACAGACAAAAATAAAAATAAAAAAAAATACATTTTCTGTTTATGTTAATTATAAACCGAACAAAATATAACACAATCACTGAAAGTTTTTAATCGCGAAGCTTTTCGACAGTTACGTCATTTTCAAGCGCGAACTAAAATTATTACATCTTTTTTTAGAAAAAAAGATGTAATAATTTTAGTTCGCGCTTGAAAATGACGTAACTGTCGAAAAGCTTCGCGATTAAAAACTTTCAGTGATTGTGTTATATTTTGTTCGGTTTATAATTAATTAATAAAATCACTACTCTCCGATATATTCAACTTCTGTTTATGTGTTATTAAAATAGCCCAATACAGTGATTATAATGAAAATATTCACAAATCACCGACAGACACTACAGTTTTATATATTAGTATAGATTTGTGTAAGTGCTCGTATGCGCGCGTACACTACGCCTCGATCGTTTAATTATTTCATTAATTAATAGGCGATATATTTATTTTATCGCGTACGGTTATTTTTTTTTCAGGCGTGTCTAATACTAATCCTTTTGGTAGTGCCGTAGGCAGTAGTACGATATTTAATAAGACCGCAGTACAAGCGAATACGAACCTGTTTCAAGGCGATCCATTTCAACCGGTTCAAGTGCGAAGTACGTCTAACACTCTCCCGCAGCCTTTACTACCACAGCCGAATCCATTTTTATCGTAACAAAAGTATAAATTATATACGTAAGTAATGGTTATATATAATTATCGAACAAATGATGTGAAAAATATTTCAACGATATGTATTTTCGAAGTTAATATTTTAATATGTAAATAAGAAATATAATAGAGTATTTGAGAGTATAAAAAAATGATAAACAACAACAAAAAAGTAGTTAAAATCACTAAATTTTTATATAAAAAGACCACAAAGATTTTTGGCTATTAAGCTATTATGAAGTAGACATAAAAACAAACATATGAAAAGTATATACAATTTATAAAAAGTGTAAAAGAAAAAACAGACAAAAAAATACTACGTAAACAAATACTTGATTTAGTAGATGTACAATATTACAAAAAATAGCAAAATGAAAAGAACAGTTATTTACAAAATAATCTGATAGTGATTAATTTAAATTTAGCGATTTTAACTACATTTCGTTATTTATTCTACCCTGTTCTCATTTTTTTTAAAAAAAGGAAGTCAGCTTTATCCAATATAGACTGTGTCAATCAATTTTATGGATTATTGTTTTATAAGCGAAACTCATTTTTTTTTTTTACGTCTAAATATTTCGGATATGTTTTGGAGAACAATTGAATTTAAACTATCTAATCGGAATAATAGTTTATAAAAACGCAGATTAAAGTTCGTGGAAATATTATGTCGTATTTTTTTGAAAAAATAAAATAAATAATACTAGTCCTTTAATTTTTTGAACGATGTTACTAAGTTTCGTATCAATATTTATTTGTAGTAGATAATTTATTTTTCCAATGCCGGTAATAATTTGGAAAGTTTGAAACGGACTTAGATTTTTTTTTTTTTTAGAATATATACACAAATATTCTTGTATCTCGTAGCTTTGCGTTGTTTTAGTTTATTTATTAAATGTACGAGATTTATTTATAAATCAAATGTCACCGAATAATCGATTAACTTGAAAACAATTAAGCGGAAATTCGTAATTAATCAAGTATGTTGGCTAACCTTACGTTCATTTTTCAATTTCTTTTACTAAAATTAAAGTGCTTTTATTAATAGCATAACTAGAAATTTCCGTTCAGGTGGCTTTTCGTAATGATCTTTCTTCATAAGTGGAAATGCTCTTTAATCGCTGCGAAAGCCATAATTCTTGTAATAGGGGGGTTCAGGATTTTTTAAGGTTTTTACAAAATACAATCTGTCACACTTACGCTCTGACCAGTTTAAACGTATGAGAAAGATCGTCAAAATCAGCCTAAATACCAACTTTAATATTTAAAAATTGCGAAATTTTGAGAAAACCATTTTTTTTTTGATTTTCTCGTGATATTGTTATTTTTGACTTGATATTTTATTTTCAATAAACCAATACTTTTATTTTTTTAAACGTTTGCTGGTCAAAATTAAATTAACCTAACCTAACCTAACAATTATAGAGCGTTAGATGAATTGTGAACAAAAAATTTAGTCTCCTCGAATTAACATACAGAAAAAGTGTTATTATATCGTCCAGAAGCTGCGGAAGTGTGTAGTTTATGTAAAAAACATAATGTGCAACTATAAATGACCGAAAAGTGGATCGTTTCCTATTTTCCATTTTTATCATGTATAACCTTTTGTAATGTTCGATTCTTTTAAACTACCCTTAGAATTTCCTTGGTGCAGCTTTTCGTTTTAAATATACGTAGCTTGCTGCTCCTGTATATTTTATTATTTGCTCGATGTATATTTTCCTGTGCTTCCCTCTGCATTGCTGGCCCCGCATTTTTCTTTAGATTATTTGTACTAGCGTCTGATTAAGACGGTATAAATGTTCTATCCACTTAATCGTTCTTCTTTTCAACGTATTAACGGTTCGCCTGCTATTTCTAATACTTTCTCGTTTGCTCATTTCTTTATCCAGTTGATTTTTTACATCCTTCGTCAGCACCACATTTCAAAGGCTTCTATTCTGTTGCCTGTTTCTTAATCGTATGATTTTACGATGCGCTTTTAAATTTTATACTTTTGCTGTCAGTAGGAATTGCTTTTTATTGAACGATGTTTTCGGTACTTCTCCCGTCCCGGGGTTATAAAGCTTCCAAACTATTTGTGACTATTCACATACTTTAGCGCTTTTCCATTCATTTGTATGTTCACCGTTCTCCGCTTTTTATCGCAGTTTATCATCACCACTGTCTTTATTTCGTTTATTACTATGTTATACTTTTTAATTAGAAGCACACATAATCACCCTAGGTATTACTATTGAGTGTTTGCTTTTTCAATTAATCTATCAAAACTGTATTTTGTATCATCGAGTTGAAAATGTATAAACTTCTACGATTTCACTTATGAGGAAAATTTTTCAACGGTAAATGAGTTTTAAAACGTAAGTAGCGCTTAAATTATTACAACATCGTCTGATAATATTAGAGAGTGTTAAACAATTTTATTGTTACGCATAAAATTTAATTACATATTGTTCATCGAATTTTTCATTTGACGATTTGACACAATCATGAAGAGTTTAATGAAAAAACAAACAAACGAGAAAACATAAATGAATGTTTCCATAGCGTTTAAATATTACTTTTTAATTGTTTACGTTGTAATCATTTGAAGGAACGTCGTTTGTTTTGTAGATAACGAGATAAATCTTGAGCACACGTAACCTGTTATATAACACTGCGGCATCAAGAAAATTTGTTTCATTAATCTTTCTTCGCGGGGTAGGGACTCGTTATATATATATATATATATATATATATATATATATATATAAATGTATATATAATATATATAATTTAATATACGTTTATATATAATATGTACGTGTTGGCAGCTCGCATCGACGTTAATTTTTTTGTATATACTGTCTTGTTTCACATTTGGCATCTAAATTTCTTGTATTTTAAGTATGTTTAAAAAACAAAAATATATACATATTTTTTGTTATTGTTATTTTTGGTAACCATTTATTTGACATTTCTAAGATAATTTATATGTGTATGTGTGTATGCGCACGCGTGAAAGATTTCAGATTTTGGTATATAATTTATAATTTATATGGGGGGAACAAAGAATATTAATGTCGATTAAAAAATCTTGTAAATTCGAAATTTGTTACACGCTTATAATTAAATAGTATGTTGCAAATGGTATACACACAAAAAAGAATTAGTGCTTATATGCAGATGACCAAAGTTATTCTGAACTGTACTTTGACTGATTACGCTCATCATATACTTGAGAATTTACATATGTTTCCAGACATAGTGATTGTTCGTGGATTATTATAAACTGTTCGTGGAATATTATGTTTTACGATCAAAATATATTAATTTACGAACAAATATTTAATAAACATTTAATTACATTAAATTACGAAAACGACATTTAATAAACGTTTTAATTACATTAAATTACGACAACGACATTTTAGAACAAATTAAAACGAGGAAGAAAAGACGAGCACGACATAAAACGAACGAACAGCGACACATCGACATATTATACAACGACCTCCATCTTATCTATAAAGGTTAACGACGAATTAACTACAACGCGTGACAATTATCAGTATTACCACGATGTAATTATAAAATAGTAGTATTCTAAATATAAGATTTAAATATTAATTTTAAACAGATAATTTAATCGTAACATACTCCCCCGGCTGAACTATTGTTCAGAGGTGGGTAAAATTATTAATGATGAAATTGGTCTCTTATAAATGGATCCTTTTAACTTTATGTCCACAACACGAACAATGCCATCTTTGCCTGGTCGTACAGCGACAACTATTGCCAGTGGCCATTGATATACCTTACAATTTGGTATTTTTACTAAAACAACTTGGCCAACATGTAAATTTTTGACAGTAGCCTTCCATTTTACTTTTTGTTGTAATTGGTTTAAATAATCCTTACTCCACAAATTCCAAAACGATGAGAGTCGTGTTTGCAACATCTGCAACCGCTTTGGTAAGGATACATCCAACAAATCAAACGAAGGCGCAAACAACAACGAGTCACCAATCAGGAAATGAGCTGGTGTTATAACTTCCTCATCATGTTGGTTCACTTGACCATAACAAAGTGGACGCGAATTCATGACAGCCTCGATCCGAGCGAACAATGTATTATACTCTTCGAACGTTAGAGCATTTCCTTTTGTAACATGAATCATGTATTTTTTAGCAGACTTCACCGCTGCCTCCCAAATACCACCAAAATGCGGAGCTGACGGTGGAATAAATTCCCAGCAAAACTCTTCTGAAGAGGCGAACTTTTTGACTTCATCTTCATTCAATTTAAAAAAATTGCGAGCTCCAACAAAATTGGTACCATTGTCCGAATAAATCTTTGATGGCTTTCCTCTTCGCGAAATAAACCGCTGTAATGCTTCCAAGAATTTATTTGTACTCAAATCCGAAACGATTTCAATATGAACGGCCTTTACAACGAAACACACAAAAATTGCGATATATATTTTGTACTGACGAGTAGTTCGATGTCCAACACATTTACATGCAAATGGTCCAGCAAAATCTACACCTGTGTTGGCAAATGGACGATCGATTCCGATTCTTGCGGCAGGTAACTGACCCATTATTTGTTGACTCGTGTGGGCTCTTAATCTGTTACAATGAACACAATTTTTAATAATGAGTTTGATCACATTTGTCAGACCACCGACAATCCAATGTTTTGCTTGAATGTGTGACGACAAAAATAAACGACCAGCGTGAAAGTATTTTTCATGTAAATGTCTTATATAGATCCGACAAAGATGTGATCGAGCATGCAAAATAATTGGATGTTTCTTCTCCATTGAAAACGACGAATTATGAATCCGACCGCCAACACGCAGAATGCCATCAACATCTAGAAACGGTGTCAATGATAGTAGTCTACTTTTCTTTTTCAATGGAAATTCATTTTTTAACCGATCAACATCTTCTGGAAACGACGATTGTTGTTCTAGACGAATAAGAACTGTTAACGCACGCTTAAATTCGTCATTGTCTATTACCAACGATTCAAATTTTATTGAAATTTTTGAACGATTGCCGAAGCGTAACATATATGCAACGACTCGAACCAACCGAGAGTACGACGAAAATTTATCAATAAAATTATATGTCACAGCAGTGTTGCACGTAATCTTTATCCTACGCCTTTCCAAAGCACTATGAACATCAAGATTCGGAATTCGATGTAACGAAAATGCATTTGACATCATCAAGAATTTGGGACCATGTACCCATGCCTTGTATGACAGAAAGTCATTACATTTCAATCCTCGAGTACCAATGTCAGCAATATTTTCAGCTGTAGGCACGTAATGCCAGCAACGAAAGGGTAATAATCTCGAGATTTTGGTAACACGATTAGCAACAAACGTCTTCCAATTTGTCGAAGGTGCCGACAGCCAACAAAGGACAACAGTTGAATCTGAAAATAAATAAACTTTTGAAATATCAATGTTCAAAATTTTCCGAACTTTATCAACCACTGTGGCTAACAACGCTGCAGCCAACAACTCCATCTTGGGTATAGTAAGTGGTCGTAATGGAGCAACACGAGTTTTCGAACAAACAAGTTGACACGTTACATTATCGAGGTGCCCAACTGTACGAAGGTAAATGACGCAACAAATTGCTTTACTACTAGCATCGCAAAATCCTATGATCTCGGACGATGGTGTCATTGAAAGAAGTCGAGGAACGACGAAAGATTCCAATTTACTTAAATCGACGATATAATCTGTAAAAAGCTCTGATAATTTTTCTGAAACTGAATCATCCCAGGATACACCTTCTTTCCACAATTCTTGTAAAAGCAATTTGCCATTAACTGTTATCGGAGATATTAATCCTAGAGGATCGAATGTGCGCGATATACAGGACAGCATTATCCTCTTTGTAAGCTTTGAACCAATTGGACAAGAATTTACATTTAATTTGATTTTAAAATTATCCTGATCAGGCAACCACGATATACCTAAAACCTGAATTTTTTGTTCAAAATCACGAGCATCATTATTTAACAACAAATTTGAATTTAACTTCTTCAAAAAATCTATCGAATTCGATGCATATTTTCTTAAATGAAATCCATGGTTTTCTAGCTTACTATGGATCACATTTTGTAAACGTATCATCTCGTCTACTGTTTTACCACCACATAATAAATCATCCATATAAAAATTGTCCGTTATTATTTTCGAAGCTACAGGATGTTTATCTTTTATTTCCTCAGCAATGACATTTAGACATTTCGTGGCTAGGAACGAAGTAGGAACGGTACCATATGTGAGCGTGTTTAATCGATACTCCTGGACAGCATCGGAAATATTTTCTCTCCATAATATCCTCTGCATATCCCTGTCATCTTCTGCAACCCATATCATTCGATACATTTTTTCTATATCTGCACAAAAACAGTAATTATACGAACGCCACGAAATCAATATATCAAATAAATCACGCTGTAGCACTGGACCGACCATCAATACATCATTTAATGACTTCTGATCCTTACTTTTTGATGATGCATTAAAAACTACACGAACCGGAGTAGTTAAACTATCCTTCCGAATAACTTCACGATGAGGAATATAGTAAACAGGCGAACTGACTGGGTTGACTCGTGACATGTGTCCGCTTGATAAATATTCCCGTAAAAAATTATTATAAAGAGATTTCACGTCTATTCCAAGTGTTCGTTCGATTCTAAACAAACTCGATAATGCTTTACTACGATTATTAGCGACCAAAGTTCGATCTGTGTTAAACGGCAATTTTACAACGAATTTTCCGTCTGGGGCTGTTGAATAATTATTTTCAAAATGCTCAACACATTTATCTTTCATCGGAATGTTCTTCTGTGAATTCTCATTCACGCATTCCATTTCCCAAAATTTATTTAGATTATTGTAAATGTCTTGTATGGTACAACAACCAGAAAAATTAATGTCATTTTTTTTGACGTACGACAAAGAACCAGAGACGATCCATCCGAATTTGGTTAGTCTAAGAGTTAGACCTTCGATACTTCTAGTTTCATTACAAAGACATTTTTCATAATATTCGGCACCCAGTAAAATGTCAACATTTCCAATAGCGATATTTTTTTGTGCAAGAGCTGGATCCGCCAATTTTAATCCTTTAATAACATCTTTACTTAATTTCATCTCATTTTCAACGAACGCGGTATATGCTATTGCTGAAGATGGAACGATATCCGCTTCTATTTCTAACGAAAAAGTCTGAACACGCGATTTTACTGTAATATTTACCGACGCGTTAATATTTACCGAACTACCGATTCCACGAACCGAAAAATTAGGTTTAAACGGCGAAATAGATAAACCATATTTTTTAACAAATGTGTCCGATACTAAAGTTGCTTGCGAACAACTATCTAATAAAATACGAGCGTTTCCGACCGTACCATTACATTCAAATTTAACGAGAGCCGACGGTAAAAGTATAAACTTATTTTTAATACTTCGTAAGCAAGATAACGACGATAATTCGCTTGAATTTACGGTTGTCTGATCAGTTACTAACGAATTATTATTACTTATTACGGAATTTGTTAAATGTTTGGATGCGGTTTCTAATTTAGGTGGAAAATGCAACAACGAATGATGATTTTTTCCACATTTACAACGATAATTTGATGTACATTGTTTCGCGATATGATTAGAAGCGAAACATATTAAACAAAGACGATTACTTTTTACATATTCGAATCTTTCATGGGGTGATTTATCTTTAAACTGTGTGCATTGATTTAAATAGTGATTTTTTAAACATAACGAGCATTTTACATTTATTGTAATAAACGATTTCTTTTCAAGTTGTTGTTTTTTATAATCTTTTAAATTTACCGAAAACGAATTGTGTTTATGCCTTTCTTCGATAACGAATGAACGAGATTGCAAAAATTTGCTTAATTCTTCATATTTCGGAAATGTTTTATTAGTTAAAATCGAATTTTCCCAATCTTTTTGTGTGTTATAATCTAATTTCGTACTAACTAAGTATGTAATAAACCGTGAAAAGGTATTTTCGATATTTTCACCGCATATTTTTAAACCCGACACGATAGAATTAGTTTGGTCAACAAGTTTTTGAACGCCAAATTCATTTTTTATTGATTGTAAATTAATCAAATTACGAAAATGAGTGCGTATAATCGACCGACGATTTTCATACCTTTCTAAAAATCTCGACCAAGCTTCTAAATAAGCTGTTTCATTTAATTCAAAATCTTTTACTATATTGTGTGCATCACCAATTAAAGATTGTTTTAAGTAATATAATTTTTGAACATTTGATAAATCATTATTATTGTGTATTAAATTTTCGAACAAATTTTTAAAATCATAAAAATTTTCTTCCTTACCGTTGTACTTGGGAACATCAATATCCTTTAATTTAGGTTTCATATTTACCGACGTTGTTTCTAGTAATGAACTGTACAATTTCTCGGACGAAATCGAATTTTGCAATGCTTTAATTTTTGCGCAGTAACTGGCATAAACCTTTCGCATCTGTGCATCGTCATCCAGTAGTTGTTCTTGCAATTGACGGTGTTCTTTATTATCTTCATCGAGTAATTGACAAATTTGCATTGATAATTCTTCACAATTCATATTATATTTACGAAAATTAGACATAAGCTCATCAGCTTTTAATAAATTTTCTGTGTTAACAGGATTATCTAAAATGTTACTAATTTCATCCTTATCTTTAAGTAAATTTATTTTAACGATGCGTTTAGTACGCTTAAGTTTATCCATATTTAACAATAACAAAATTAACAATCCGCACCGGAGGACCAAAAAATGTTCGTGGATTATTATAAACTGTTCGTGGAATATTATGTTTTACGATCAAAATATATTAATTTACGAACAAATATTTAATAAACATTTAATTACATTAAATTACGAAAACGACATTTAATAAACGTTTTAATTACATTAAATTACGACAACGACATTTTAGAACAAATTAAAACGAGGAAGAAAAGACGAGCACGACATAAAACGAACGAACAGCGACACATCGACATATTATACAACGACCTCCATCTTATCTATAAAGGTTAACGACGAATTAACTACAACGCGTGACAATTATCAGTATTACCACGATGTAATTATAAAATAGTAGTATTCTAAATATAAGATTTAAATATTAATTTTAAACAGATAATTTAATCGTAACAGTGATATTTCTAGAGAAGTTACGTTTATTAAAAATATGGGAGTTAGTTGGTACGTAAAGTATCACGTTGGTTGAGCTATGAAGGTATCCGTATTTAAAACAAAAAAATTACTAAAACCAATATTTATAGGCGTGGTGTTGGAGTTCCTCGTGGTTTTCCAATATCCAAGAATGAATGGCCAAGAAATCTTTTCAATCTGGCACGGGCCCACAAGCGTGAATGTTGTGGAAGCCAGCATTCAATAACGAATAAGAAATATATATAATATTTACCATGGCACAAAATTTGTGGTTGGGATAACATATATATATATATATATATATATATATATATATATATATATATATATATATATATATATATATACACATATATATACATATATATATATATGTATATATATATATATGTATATATATGTGTATATATATATATATGTATATATATATATATATTTACTACGGTACTATATTTTAGGTTTGAGATAACGTACTATAATACCGTATTTTGGAATCGGGATTTCGTACTGTGTCATACATTTTTTCGCGTTATTCGCTCTCAGAAATTTATATATATACATTATATATTCACTACTATTAATTTGTACGAAATAGATACAAAAGAAATAAACCTAGGCGTACAAAATATATTCATTTGATGTAATTTTGTTGAAAATTATAGTTCTAATATTAATCTAGGATATTTATAATTTAATTGTGTAATATACGAGTATATCCAATATAATTTTACCCTATTACTCTAGTGATCAGGTTTTCTATATATATTTATATAATGTTTAATATATAGTGTATCATGTAAGTCTAAATTTATTTCTTTTTTTAAAGAAATATAATCGATCACTTAGTCTTAACATAAGACAAAAAATTGTTCGCTGCTACATTCATTCAATTTTGTTATACGGAATCGAAACTATGCCTTTAAATAAAAAACAAATCGATATGAAGCTGTAGAAATGTAGCTCCATCGAATGATGTTGAGAATCCCATGGACAGCCAAAATATCAAATAAAGATGTTTTAAAGAATGCTAATACAAGCAGAATATTAAAGAGTCACATTATACCAAAAAATGTGTCATATTTTGGCCATGTCATCATGGGCGAAAAATATTAAATACTCCACATGATAATACAAGGAAAGATGGAAGAAGGAGAATAGATTAGCTGCAAAATATTATAAGCTGGACAAACAAGTCTTCTCTGCAGCAATTATTGACAAATGCAAGACAGCGCAAAGTCTGATCGACCGATTAGTGACAGCCTACGCTCTGTGAATAGTATGGCACGATGATGATGATGATTATGAAAGAATCTTTGTATTTGAGACATCAATTATTTAAATTTTGTTGTGTATTTCTGCATTTAATGCAAATAAGAAAAATAATTTTATATATACTATAATAAACTAGAACTAATGAATGGAGTAATAATTATTATTACGTTCCACGTCGTGGCCTGCCAATTTATAATAAATTGATAGTGTAGAATAATTGAAATATTTTCTCGTGGACGCTTGTTTATAACAAACTTGGTAGAATAATATTTATAATCGATTTATTTATATTGTCTTTTTATTTTGTTAATTTTAGCTATGGTCGTGATCGTCACTTTGCGAAGAATTATATATATATATATATATATATATATATATATATATATATATATATGTATATAGTGAATTTAAACCTTAGTCATAATCGCCATATGGCAGAGAATTACGTTTTTTAACCTATTATACCTCCCCACAACCTGTTATGGCAAACTGATAAGAGTTACCGAATACCCAAACTAACTAATGGAGTAGCCAGCCTATCAATCCAAATTTTAAATTTGCTGACTACTATTTTATTCGTTTTATCCGCAAACATTTAAATACGTATAATGAGTTTAAATATCGATATATGTGAAACTACTAAAGAACATGCAAAATACTCGAAAACAATAAAAATATATATATATTTATAATAAAGGTAAATAAACATAACCTGACGGTTGCACCGCGGGAAGGAACTGATGCGATGCCGGCAGTCGGATGCTTACGATATTAATTAAATATCTGGACCGTTTCAGTACTGAATTTCCGTATTAAAATTACGAGAGATCGATTACTTTAACATGCGATTGTTTTTTATTTTCATTTGTTTATCCCGAATTATTTTTTTAAAAATATATTTAATTTTATATCTTATAACTTATATTTAATCTTAATGTTCGATTCATTTAACTGACTAGATTTTAAAGATTTAAAATAAATTCCGACTAGATTTCCTTTTTCTTATTATTATTTTTAAGTTCTAATGGGTATCTCTATTTTGTTTATTTTTTTATTTCATTTTTAATTTTCCGTACCATGTACTGCTACAACGGCCAAAAGCATCGAGTCTATTATTCCGTTATAGATGCGAAGATAATTTAGCGCAAACGAGGAAAGTTATAAGAGTATTTTCATTTCGGGTAAAAGTATTTTGTTAAGTGTGTTAGGGAAGTGTAATGAAGAGCGGAATAGAGTTATATAGAGAATAGTAGAGTAAGGTATAAGATATAGTAATTTGAACATTACAGGTTGAGCAAGTAGGAGGATCGGTTTTGGATAGAATATAAGAATGAGTCAAACGAATATTGTGCGGACACGAAACAATATAACTATCCTGATCTGGTGCGATGAACACGTTGAATAGGCCAGATAGCATTTTTTTTTAGGTAAACCGGAAAATCTGACTGTTGCTTTTTCCTTGAATTTATGGAACACGCAGCGACGCATATCGAAGCATGTTGCGCTGGAAGTAATTCTGCAGGAGACACAAATGCGTCTTCTTTCGCAGTCCGATCTGTTCTTCATTCCTTCCATATCCTCTATGTCAAGGAATCCAAAGTACATGGGTCTGCAGACTTTTCTTGCTGATAAACAATACAAAAATAACGGCTATGGCCATTTATCAACGATTTTAGAACGACAACTCGTAGGATGGCTACTTCACATTCGTTTTCTATTTCGGTATGTATAAATACGAAATTCCCCAATATCTGTTATGGATAAAAAGTGTGTATAAAGTTCTCGCATTTATCACTATATGCTGTCATGTATTTATTATAATTATAACTATTTCTATTCTACTGGAAATTCTTTGTAACTCGGTTCTTATCTATATCGGCGATTGATTGTTGACGTATACGACGAGTAATGTTAACGTATAAGACCGATTTATATATATATATTCAGCCTACGTACTTTATTATTCCAAATAAATATTTATTTTGAATATTATAAATTAATTTTATTTTCTAATGTACCCCATTACTCTAAACTAGCCATATATATATATATATATATATATATATATATATATAATGGAACCAAACCTATTGACCCATCCGGTCTAAGACAAGGATTATTTATATGAAATGTGTATAGTTAAAAGAAGTTAGAAGTTACGTTATCCCTTGTCTGTATTTTTGATATTGTTCTAAATAATATTTATTTAATATAACTTTGAACTTGCTATTATTATCGATTCTTTATACGCTTTGATCATTTTAATTATTATTATTCTCTGAAATCATCTCATTAGTGTTATAGGTCTTTCGATTTTTAACATTTTGTAGTAAATGTTATTGTTATAAATTAAATTCGGAATTATTATCGACTTGTACTAAATTAGTTTTTATAATTTAATCTATCGTTATTGTTATATAATTTATTAAATACGGACGAAAATTTAATTTCATTCTTTATGTTACGGAAATGATGGTAAAATTTTAAATTATTTTAAAACTCAAATATTTTATATTTGTCACGCGCTGAATATTAATATCGTAACTTATTAAGTTTAACTGAAATAATACGTCAAAATCCAAAATATATATTATTTTATAAAAAATTTAAAAGCATAAAAAAAGCAAAAAATCCACAAAATTACTCGAGGAAGTGAAAATATAATATCTAATATTTTCCTTCTCTCCTAGTTTCGTAATACATTCACGATAGCAAACCTATTCGGTTAGAGGTTGTGTTGCTTCCATGGCAACCTTACGATTGTAAACAAAACAAGTTTCCGAATTATTCGCTTATACATTTTTACATAAGAGGAAAAACGTAGTGATTTTGTATAAATAATAAGAAATCAATAGTAAGTACTATTTTGTGTAATAATTTGACAAATTTGGAATGTAACGATTATTTAAAAAATAAACAACAAGGAATGAGTAAAAATCGCTGAACGTTTTGTAAAAATCACGAAACTTTTCGGCTATTAAACCATTATCAAGTGAACATATAACAAAATGTATAAATATATAAAATATGTAAAAATACTAATTTAGATATATAAAAATAAACAAAATGAAAAAAAGTTTGATTAGGAATGTGATAAATAACACAGTCTACTTATCGGAAATATGAAATGTAAACATACTTGTTTCAGATTTATAATTTATAAAATTAACGTAATAAAAAACAGTATTTATAAAGTAATCTAATAGCGAATCTGTTAAATAACGCAATCCTGTATATATTTACATATTTCTATATTTTATTAAATGTTTATTCGATAATGGCTTAATAACCGAAAAGCTTCGTGATTTTTATTAAACGTTTAGTAATTTTAACTCATTTCTTATTGTTTATATTTCGTGTAAGTTAACAAAAAAACAAGTAAATAAATAAATACCATTTCGACCGTTACGACATTATCGTGTACAGATTATTCCAAAAAAATTTAAGTACTCGTAATATTACCTGTTTTTTTAATATACTTTTCAGTTTTAATCGCGTATTAATTTTATCGTCATTTTCCTCCTAAATAAATGCAATTAAAAAAAAACAACACATTTTTCGTCTTTTTGAAATAAATAAAATATTTTAATCCTTTCGGTCGCATTTTATCGAAATTGTTTATTACGCAATATCGATTTAAGTAATTCTAGATAATAATCTTGTATTATTATTAAAATGTTTTTGAAATTAAATTATTTCACGTCAACCGAGAAATTATTGGCGTTAAAATTTCGCGTGTCATATAGGAAATATCGTGACTTAAAATCAGATTACAATATATTTTCTTATATACTTTCGATTTTAATAAATTAACTGAAAAACGAGTATTTTTATTAAACGATGAAAACCATTCGACATAATTTGAAATAAATTTAAAAATGAGCGTTAACGTTGTGACTTACGGTAATGTTGTTTTCGTATTATTTTTACTGACATGTGTTAATATACATCGAATTTTTTCCTTACTGAATCGTTATTAATTGATTTCATTTTCAGGATTTCGTGTAAATTGCAAAAAAATTAACAATACTTAACTATTATACGTAGGGTTTATCGAATTTTAGTATTTTAAAAATTTTTATACTTTTCTAATTATGCGAAAATAAATTTTTAATATATTTCGGTTTAATATTACAATTTTTTATCTCGGTATCGATAATCTTCATAATTTTTAGTTTTCCCGATTACGGTTTTAAATGATTCCCGTACTTGTATTACACTTTTTTTTAAACATTATTAATGTTACCTTGCGATGTTGTGTGAAACAAAAAAAAAAAAATGTTATGCGTGTATATGTTTGGGAGGGGTGTGTAATTGTAATAGATTTTTTAACCACGAACCGCCACTGATACCAGGAATATTGTGACAGAGAAAGGGTTAATAAAATGCTATACATATTATCGTTATTGTTGTTGCGTGGCTCTGAAAGCTGAGTAATCATAAAAGCGACGGAGCAAAAAAAAAATAGATGCCTCCGAAGTACTGCGACGTGTGAATAAATGCGAGTAAGTTGTAAAAGAGAGTATCGTAAAATGAAGTATTTCGGTCGTTTAATCTGAACATCCAGAACGATACGGCCTGCTCCGTGCGTTACAACCCGGTTACGGAAACTGTTATAATTCGAGCAGTTTTAGACGGATGTAAGACTGGCCATAATGTTGGCCAACGTTCGATAACGGACACGGCGCTTTAACGAATAAATAGTAAGATTATATGTTTTTTTCGTACATACTTTTAGTTTTAATCGTAAATCAAGTAATTTTTTAATCGTCATTTTCGACGTTGTAAATGTAATTAAAAACGAAAAATTAAATCGTCATCATTAATTCGAAATAAATTTTTTAAATAAACGTTTACCTGTATTTTAGTAATATAGCGCGTTTTTATTTATTTTTGTATTTTATTTCTACATACATATGTATATATATTTCTTTTTGTAGGTTTAATCGAAAATTAATCAGGAATTTTTATCATCAGTTTCATCCATCTTAATACAATTAACGAGAATTCGGCCGTCATTGTGGGTCGTTTGAAGTAAATTTAAAAGCGAGGGTTGATTTTAGTAATTTTGTTCGAATTTGCCCATGTACGGACCGCGTGAAAACAAAGATAATTTTCCTTTCTGCCCCAGTCGGTATTCCACGTAGTTTCTTTCTCCTCTTATCGTCTGTGTGTCCGGTTCTATTACTTTCTTTTTGGTTCCTTTAAATCCGTCTAATTTTTAATCTAAATATTATTTTGTTAGTTGTATTATCTATTTATTTTTTCGCGTTCGAGAAACTCCTCTCTGAGCTCTAGTATTACAATCTTTTTTTTCTTTTTTTTTTGACTCCCTCATTTTTCAACTTCTCTCCATTTAGTCGATTTTTTGCCGAATCACTCAAGTATTTGAAATTTATTTCGAATTAAGCGTTTTTATATTTTCGTATGTACTCTTTTCTAATATCTTTATTTTTATTATCTTTTATTTACATCATTTCTTATTCTCTACATCGTACAAATAAAATATATATATTTTCTGGTCGTTATGGACGCGAAATTTATCGTCGACCGATTGACTAAGCCGCCTTTTAATAAATCGTACACGTTGGTTACGTTCGACGCGCTACAACACGACGAACTGCTTCAAGTATTGTCGGATATATTAGGCGAAATTGGTAACGGCGATCGTATCGAAATTCAACTAGAAGATCCGGAACAGACTACTAGACGATTACTTAATTCGCTTCGCGTGCTGAATTATAAACCGTCGTCCGATATCGATACGATCGAATTTAAACGCGGTCTAATCGAAGGCGATAAACGCGTATTACGTCCGATATTGAAATGGTTATTATCGAATTTGTACGAATTGAAAAATCGCGCTTATCTGGCGAAATATCTCGTTCGTATTAACGTACCGAACGACGTACTAGGCGATAGCGATATAGCCGTTATGTACGATCGATATTTAAAATTAATCGACGAATTTACTAAAACTCATAAACAATCGATCGAAACAAGTAATAATAATAATAATAATAATAATAGAAATAATAATAATAATAGTGGTAACACGTCCGAATTAATATCCGACTGCGGCGCTATCGAACGCGAAAAAGAACTCGTAATGACGCGTATCGAAATATTACGTAAGAAAGTCGAATCGATATCGGACGGCGATAGAATGTTAAAATTATGCCGCAGATTAAGAATCGAACGAGACGCTAAAAAAGAGACCACTAGACAAACTCGCGAAGAATTAGCGTTATTACAACGAGCTCGTCAACAGATTAATCGATTAAACGAACGATTACGAGAATCGAAAACGAATCCGAATCGATTATCGTCGACCGATCAATTATTGACTAATCTCGAACAGGAGACGTACGTTATATCGTATTTAGCCGAACGGAAATTACCTAGTCGTTTGAATCGCGAAAAAAACGCCGTCAAAATATTATCCACTATCGTAGACAATGCTAATAGTAACGGTAATAACAATATTAATAATAATAATAATAATATTTTGCAAACGAAAGCGACCTCTTTAGTCGAACAGATTAGCACTTTAAAATCGTCATCGTCGAACAACGTATCGAATTTTAATAACGACGATTCGATCGGTATCGTCGCGGCCGGTGTAAAAGATAATTTAGCGACGAAATTTTTCGAATTGAAAATTACTTCGCAACGATTGGCGAACGAATTACAGACTAAACGCGATCTCTTACGAAATATCGTGCGAGATAGCGGAATGGCTTCCGGAGAAGAATTCCGCGATTACGTGAAACAGTTACGAGCTCGAAGTTTAATCTATAAAAGTCGACGAGGCGATTTAGCTCTGGTGAAAAACGAAGTCGCTATATTATCGCGTACGGCGGAAAAATTACGCGCGAAAAAAACCGAATTATTAGGCATCTCGGATGACGAACAATACGACGAAAATAATAATAATAATGATAATAATGATAACGACGAAGATATTTTACGACGTATCGGACGGCTTAATAAAGATATCGGCGATTTGAAATCGAGAATAATACCGTCGTTACGAGACGAATATCAACCGTCAAAAGAAGATTATCGACAGACGCGATTAGAATACGACGAACGTAAACGTTTATACGATAAAACATCGACCGTTTTAGACGGTAATCTGGCTACACTGCGACGAGAATATAATTTATTACGGGAAAATTACGTGCGAATTTTAAACGAAACGCATCTGTTCGAAGCGAAAACGATCATTTGTCGTACGAATTTAGAACGAGCTAATAACGAAATTCAAATGCAAACCGATAACGTATCGTCGACACCGACTTTAAGAGAACGTTATCATCGTAAAATAACCGAAAGCGAACGAACCGGTAAACTGTTGACGGAACATCGAAAACGCATAACGGTCGCCGAAGGAACCGCCACTAAAAGAAAAGAATTGTGGACGAATTTGAAACGGTTATTAAACGATAAACGGAAAGCGTTACAAGATGAACGTGCGAAAAACGGTATTATACTTCGTTTGGAAAAAGGTTCGGAAACTTTAGTATTATCGAATTAATAGGGATTTATATATATATATATATATATATATATATATATATATATATATATATATAAACATTAGTACGCTAACTTTTGAAGTGAAACTTCTATTGGCACATTGTATCTGGGGGAGTTAACCCGGCGAACGAGCCAAAGGCTTATACACGCACAGGCATATAGACCGGCCTGTTTTCACAGCGTAGTTGGGTTCTCCTCTCTTTGCCGCATGCTGCATTCATATACGTGTGTTTATTCAGTTTACATACATGCATACAAACACGAACATAAATTATGATAGACATGCGTTATATATATATATGTATGTATGTGTGTGTGTGTGCGTGCGTGTATGTAAACATGTATATATAAAATAATTAATAAGTTCATTTAATTTGATTACACCATAACATAAACAAAATAATCAAAATTTAATAATAATGAAAGGCCAACTTAAGCAAAGGCCTCTTTTGTTTTTTTTAATTGATTTCTTTTTCCTATTTTAAAGATATATATCCAGCACTCATTTTCTTCCAAATTGTTCTATCTCTTGCTTTCCACATCCAACTGGTCCCCACATATTTGACAATACCATCTTTTCATGTTTTTTTTTTGTTTAATTTTCCTTTTCCTATATCACGTATTATGGGTGTCGACACAGCGTCCAAACTAATAAAATTTGTCGTCATGCTGAATTTAATTTTAATAAATTATGCATTTAGAACTATATGTTAGAACAATGGCGAGAAATTTAGTTTATAGAACACATTGTTTCCGCATGACATGACCACACCATGCTCATTTTAGTTTTCTTACTACCTCCATTAGGTCATCCGTTTTTGACTGTACTGTTAATGCATTGTTGTTTATTTTATCAAATTATATATATATATATATATATATATATATATATATATATATATATAGCATAAAATTTTTTTGCCTGTTCGTATTATTTTGCTTGCGCATATTTCGTTCACATTACATATATATATATATATATATATATATATATATACATATATATATATATATATATATATATATGCGTAAAAAGTTGTTGCTTTTGCATTCTTTCTCTTGCGCGTGCATTGTACGAAATCGTCAGTTTATTAAATGTATCTTGAGTTTTCACTTCTCTGCGCCACACCCTAAAGACACAGGTAATTTTTTTTTATATAAAACGTTTGACGAAGCCGGATATGACATCGAAAAAATATATTTTATAGAACGAAATATCAGTACTGATGTGACACTTGTTTTTACTACATCGATAAACAACCATATGTAAAAAATATTCGTCTATTAGTTCTGTTTGAAAAAAAGGGTTCAGGATGAAAAGTTCACGGTGTAAAGCGGAACCAGTTCGTCTTATCCATGATAATAAGTATTAAAATAAAATCGCGAAGATAAAATAATAATTGTGTTGACACGGCGTCTACGTGTATAGATAGGGAACGTCGTGTACCTTCTTCAAAGATAAAAATATATAGACAGAATAGTCGTAAAAGACAATTGTAATATTTGCCGCGAAGGAAATTAGAGCCTGTCTATCTACTTGTTGCTGACGTCACATCGCGGGCTTTCATATAGGAGATGGGGTTAAAATATAAGAGGATAAAACTAATTGGTTCGTGTATAATTGGGAGAATGCTCGAAATCGTTGACATGCACGCTACCTTAAACATGCCTTGTATTAAGGACCGTATCTTAAATTTAACGCGTAAGTTCTGCGATGACTGCTTAGTCCACGATAATAGTTTAATTTCTACCATTGGTAATTACGATTCCAGGCAACTCCAATTTATGTATAGTAAATATAAACATAGGAGGCTCAAACATAACCTGTTGTAACGTTTTTGCGGCGCCTATTTTAGAAATTAATATTCCTTCTTTATTTATTTTTTAATGTCTAACGTGTTTTTTCTTTTGTTTTATTATTACTATCTTAATTTTTTGTTTTTTGCTGTACAGTTTTTTTTCAATTATTTTTTGCTGTCATTATAAGTATAAGTATAATTACTTCTTTTATTTATTACGGGTCTTTGTATTATTATTTCTGATGTACGGCGAGCCATCCTGGGGGTTACGTAATTATTATTTAAAATTTTTGGTTTGTGTATACTCAATGTAAATTATGCTGAAATATACGTTGTTGTTGTTGTATAATATATGGGTGCGTGTGTGCATATGTGTGTAACGGGTTTCGACAGATAATACACAGTATTAAAAATGCGGATCTGTCACAATATATTTAAAAAAATATGCACGTTGCAAAACGACGCTGTCTGTAGTTGGTCAGGGATATTGAAAAAACTGGGTTTAATAAAGTAACATTAAGAGTTTTTCCTTTTGTATGATTAACGAGTTGTACGGGTGACACACCGTTCGTAATTATGTCTGATATCCGTGGGATTTTCTTACACAAAAAATAAACACGAATTCGGGTAATGTATGAGTACAGTTTTAGTGTATATATATTATAATTATTATTTATATATTCTCACCCCTTGTGTAATGACGTATGTGGTAGGCTAATCTAGACCGAGAGAATACACATGAATGACGACTCGGGGTTAGATAGGTCACAACTAATATTTTATATATATATATATATTATATACACATATACATAGGTACATACGTACGAATATTTTTATATATTGTAAAAAAATTGATGATAATGAAAAAAATTGTGTATGCTTCATCGAGCATAATCGACGAAATTAGCAAATGGTTTTGATTAAATAAATATATTGCGATACGGTATAAAAGTATTTTCTAATAGTAATAAAAGTAATATAGACAATAATATGCAGCACAGTCATGTGAAGCAACGGCAAATGTGCAGAAATCCTGCAAATAAAACTGCACTAAATAATCAAATTAAAAGGGCGAAGAGTTTGCTGTTGGATCTAAAAAAATAAATCATTTAGAGAACTTCTTACCAATTTATCACCATCAATCGAACATGATTATTTTTTATGGAAGGCAAGAAGAAATTTTAAAATGCCTAAACAAACTATTTATCCAATAAGAAAACAAGACAGAAGCTGGGCTCGAAGTGATTTAGAGAAAGCTGAAGTATTTGTAAAATATTATGCTGAAACATTTCACTCACATCTTGTAAATTCATGCAATAATTCTAATGCATACTATCACGATGTATCTAAGCTTGTTAAATTTACATCCCCAGGTGAAATACAAATTACAGTTAAATCATTGAATCCTACAAAAGTATCAGGTTACGACTTAATCTCAGCAAGAGTTCTAAAAGAACTAACTAGAAAAGGCTTAATACTGCTAACCTATATATTCAATGCTATACTTAAGACTAACATACTATTCAATCCAACTGAAATTTTCACAAATTGTGGTTATTAAAAAACCAAACAAACCGGCAACAGAATCTAGCTCGTACCGTCCTATTTCATTATTGCCGATACTTTCCAAGTTGTATGAAAAACTAATTATAAAAAGAATACTAACACTTATGGAGTATAAAAAAATAATAACGGATCATCAATTCGGGTTTAGGAAAAAACAGCACCGTCGAGCACAAGTTCATCGGGTAGTTAATATGATTGAAGATACTTTTGCGTTCAATATGGTGAAGAAGAATCTCAAATTTATCCAGTAAGATCAGGTGTACCTCAAGGGAGTGTACTGGGGCCGTTATTCTATATAATTTATACGCAGATATTTCCAATCCTGCAAATGTTGAAGTGGCAACGTTTGCTGATGATATAGCTATCCTATGTGTAGATAGTTCCTCTGTGGACGCATGTACAAACCTGCAATCAGCAGTTGAAGAAATTGGTTTAAAACGTGGAAAATTAATATTAATGAGGATAAATCAGCTCGGATGTAGAAGAACTGCTTCAACAAGATCCATTACCATAAATGGCACCATAATCCCTCAAAAAGAAGAAGTAAAATATCTTTGGATAAACTTAGATCAACGGCTAAGATGGAGTAAACATATAATTAAAAAACGTAATGAACTCAATATTAAATGAAAACAAATATTTTGGCTGTTAGGAAAAAGACCAGAATTAACAAGCTGTTATTATACAACAGGTTCTTGAAGCCAATTTGGCTATACGGTTGTCAAAATGCGGAACAAAATCCTCAGAAATATTGCTAGTGCTCCATGGTATGTAACTAATCTTACACTTCACCGAATATCTTAAGGTGAAATCCATAAAAATCGCGATCGTTGCCAAAAAATATGTCAACCGTCTGGAAAAACACACTAATTACACGACGATCTCCCTAATGGATAACTCGCTGGAATATCGTCGACTGGATAGAACGAAACGTCTGGACTTAATATAAACTAAGCGTATTAATATATAGAGTTAAGTTTTATGAAACAATTAAAAAAAAAATAAGAAAAGCGACAAATTATAAATATATTTAATTTAAAAAATAATAATTATTTAAACGCCAAGTAGGAAATTAAAAGAATAATCTCATAATACGTACGATGTAACTTGCCAAGATCTAATAGCTACACTTTTCAGCTAATCAAAAAGTTTTCTGCATCGCACGTATATTAGTGAACAGCATAATATTGACTTCACTTCTAATCGATAAAGGGAATAAATATAATTATTAAATTTCTTTATATGTAACTGTTCGACTGAATTCTTTACATTTTTATTAATTAAATTCTGGTTTACAGTATTAATTTGATTTAGGTCTTATAAAAACATAGACTTTTCAAATGTATACTGAATTGTATCTAAACATGCTTCAAACTACGTCAATTAAATTATAATACAACATTCTCTACTAAACGTTAAATAACTTATTTTTCTGGCGATACCACGTCCTGAACGTTTTAGATGATATATGTATATATATATATATATATATATATATATATATATATATATATATATATATATATATATATATATATATATATTTGCTGATAGATTTGCACTTTCAGTTGCAATGGCTGTGACTTAGTCTCAGTCAACTACTTGCATATTGTAAGAAGTATAAAACACGATTGAATCATCGCAGCGTACGCTACGATTGTTCTAATTCCTGACAATTGATAAGAATGTGTTTCACCGTATGTATTATAAATGTCATACACTGGTTTCGATCTGTCGGTAAAGATAGATTCATGCGTATAAAATGACCGGTTCTTAAAAGAGAGTTGATCACCTCGTGTTCTGTATTTTATTATTTGCTTTTTAATTTTTCGGGTTTTCACAGTTGCGAACGTTCCACCGTTGGTAAGACTCGTTCACCATGATTCGCTGAATTTTTTTAACAACACTATGTTCCATGATCGACGTTTTAGCTGTACTATCACCTTGTTTTTTATTTTATTTTAAACATGGTGATAAATTACGGCGGAAATAGTATCAAAAAGTACTTAAATAAACAAGTTATAGGTAGTTATTCCAATATGTTCACTATGTTCCTCATATAGCATAAAGTCTTAACACGTTTGAAACTTTCATTGGTTTGGTAGAATATGATACATTTAGTTTTTCTGACCGAAACTACATATCCATCAAGTAATCCCCATCTTTCCAATTAGGAAATAGTTGACTGCGTTATTTATTTATGAATGAAGCCCATACAACAGCTAAAAGGACAATTATAGTGTAGGCTTATAATTATTAAATAGTACAATGAATAATTTAAAAATTACAAACAACGAGAGAAAAAAACGAAATACAGAGAAAGCTACATACATTCACAAGTCTCGTCTATTAAGACACATAAGAAAAACTACCTACATTCAGAAGTCTCACACCCATTATGTATACCCTTCACATAATACTACTACAAATAAACGCACGCATATGAAACCTCTGAGATAGAAAATTCTTGGCGAATTGGAGCATGTTACGCGTTATTGGTAATCTTCGATTTAAGTCGAATGACACGATTTGTGCTCTAGAAAATAAAAAAAGTTGGGTTATTAATCGCCTTATGCTGCACGCTTCACAAGAATGCCTTTACTGCGTCCTTAAAGGGGTTTTTTTAAATTCAACATAAATGACCTCGATTAAACAAGAAGAAAGAAAGAAAGAAAAGAAGTATATTTTGATTAATTAAATTTTAGAAGAAAAGAATAACTTAAGATCATTTTCTATCTCAATTTTCATAATAACAATAGCGAACACACATTTATTAATTAGCATAACTCAATTATGTTCATTGTATTTCCGAGTTATACATTTGTAATGATATTGAATCTTATTTAATACTACACTATCAAATTTATATTTAACGCATAAGAACTATTTATACGAACCGTACAATATGTACTTCACGTATAAAGTTCATTTGTATCAACTACTGCGCGGTGTCCTGAATTATAATCGCCAATTTACCTCTATGCTCAAGCTTTGCACTTATTGAAATTAAATAACTTTTTATTAAACCAAAATAAATTCTGCATTCTTTCACATGTATATTTCTCTTTGTTTTCGACTAAATTTAATTAATTTTTATAACTAACAGATATTCACCCTAAATTATTTTCTACCACAATCTACGAAATGTTTCTACAATTTTTTACATGACATTTTTATACGCAAATTCATTAACATTCAACTACAATTTTTAGTCGGCTATAGAATCTGGTAACTTATGAACACAATTTCTTTACGTATATATTAAGAATGAAAAATAAATAATACATGTTGACATAAAAATGCTGTATACATTTAAAGGATTTTATTCAAATATATATATTACCATTACTTGCTATAGTATATTATGCACAACTACATTTCGAATATGTGCAATTTAATATAAATGATCATCTGGATCGCGATGAGGTGTATAAATCTGTTTACGATATGCATGTAAATCTCTCATAATTTCTTCTGTACTAAATTTGTGCGTAACGTATGCACCAAAACAAAACATTGCTCCGGCCGAGAAAATCAAGTATTTGAATAAAGTTACATATCGCCAATGGTAAACGAATGGAAACTGAGCAATTTGAGCTGCAAATGTATATGGATATCTCATCGGTCTAGGTCCGACAAGTGGAAAATGTTCAGGGTACTTACAAATGACCTGGTAAAAAGAAAAGCGGTTATACTATCTCTGTTTAAAAAATATATATTTTTAGACGTACGATCAACTAAGTTTTAGTTCCTATCACAAATCACAAGTACACTATGTATACATACACATATATGCGTTAATGATACAACTAATTTAGAAATTTGAGAAATTATCAATAGATTGTTCTACATTTTAATAAAAGTATTTTTTCTTAACAATAACATAAAACACATATGGATTGACCAAGCTTGGACCCTACTAATAAAATGTGTCATAATGCTGAATTTAATTTTAATAAATTATGCATTTAGAACTATATGCTCGAACAATGGGGAGAAATTGAGTTTATAGAACACAAATCCCATACGCATAACGACGACTAATGACGAATAATTTCTTACCGGGAATTGAAAATTGTTGGAAAAAAGTGAAACAAGTTAAGAATTAGAAACAGCGATACTTTAAAACAAAAAACTGGTTACGATACCAATCCTAGAATTGTTTGTTTATTTTAAATATTAAAGTTTCGAAGTATAATTTTTTTTAAATTCGTACTTTATGCGCAGTGCTTTTATTAAGTATACTTAGTCATTTTAAATTAAATATCCCATAACGGGTTTTTTGTTGATTTAGTAAATTCGGAAACACAGATTTAAAAATTAATTTTTTTCGAAAACATCGTGAAAATTTTTTCACTAGTTTTTTTTGTGCATCAAAAATTGTTAATTTTGAAGACATGTGTATAAATTCAATGTTAGCCAAATAGTACCAAAATCTTGATTTAAAAATAACGAAATAAACAAAAAATAATTTATTTAAAGATTGCACTTACACATATTTAAATATGAGAAAAATTAATAAAATACAAGCTGTAATTTAAATAAAATACAAGCTGTAATTTAAATAAAATACAAGCTGTAATTTAAAGCAATGTATGATTTATTATTTTATGTTTGTACGCTTTATATTATATTTGTAATATATCCACAAAGTAGTTATTAATTTTTGTAAGGAGTAGTGTGGGATTTAATATTTCATTATAAAACCTTGCAGTTTATTTTTTAAAATACATAAAATAATTAAGAGGTGGACATTTGCTCTATAAATCTTGAAATTGACAACGAATAATTAATGTGATTATTTACTTTCAGAATTAAGTTTCCGTCTGCTAATAAAAAGGGCAATTGATTAAAAAGTTTGAATAAATAAAACTAAAAAATATGGAATACAAATACTATTTTGATATGACTAACATGATGTCCACGAAATCTATGTTGTGTATACAGTACGTTAGGTTCATAGATTGTAAACTTTTCATATATGAAATAACTAAACGTTTGTTTAAACTGAAACATCTATTACGTATTGCACTAGTGAATTATACGTTACCTTAAGAGCAGAAACAGTTTCCCGTATTTTAGGGATAAAATATCATATTACTTATACTTGCACATGAATACATAACTTGAGGTAAGTTTTTAACCGAAGTGATGTATTACATCTTAACCACTATATGCTTTATACTGTCTTTTGATTTCTTTAAACAAGTTTCATTCGTGAAGAAATAATAGTTTGTATAATCAATTTCAAAAATTAACTTGCATAGATAAATTAGAATTAAAGTTGCAATTCTCTTTGAAATACGATTTTATAAAGAAAATATTTAGAAATCAAAGTGCATCTTCAATAATTTATGTCGTTTCGTGATATTACACCAGATGAAAATTTAGTGACATTTTAAAGTATTATTATGTTATGTATAAAATTATTGACACTAAATTAATAAATTTATAATATTAAAATAAACTAAGTATTATCTCACGTACAAAGAAATAAATAATTTATGTAGAGTGGCAAGATTGAAAAACTGATTTTTATGATAGGGATAAATAAATCGGACACTAATTTATAAAAGGAATAAGGTCATATAACATAATTTGTGACATGGTTTCACGTTGAAAATATAAATATAAACAAAACAAACTGACAATGATATATCATGTACAAGTTATATAATGCATTTATTATAAAAATTATCTATTTACCTTATTGTCTCTATTGGCCATTTTTCTTTAATTGCTAGAGAACATACACAATCAAATTTAATTTTAAGTTCTCTTCTGAAAACAGTGACCTCTGACGTTTCGTATTTATACTAGTGTCATACTTTTAATAGTCTTTATAATGTGTATTAAAATTAAATTAAATTAAATTTTTAAAATCAATTAAAAATTTGATGGATTTAATAAAAGTAAAAGATAGTTCAACGAAATTACTTATAACACAATAATAGCAAAAATCAATTTTTTAATTTAATATAATTTTATAAATCTTTTTTAATTTACGTGTTTTAATTTTATTCACCTTCAATTAAAGTGGATCTCGCTTATTTGAAAATTTGAAGTCAGGTGGAAGTTACATTTTATTAATTCAAAAACACGATAATTTGGCGGCTGAATTAGAGTTTGCACTGTTAACATATTTGTTTTCGTAGAGTGCAATGTTTTTGCGTGATAAAGTGGTTATTTTTAATGTTTTTTGGAAAGCACGGATGATAATGATTCACGAATGATGAGTAAGTTTAGTTCTGGTATGGCAGACAAAGATTTAAAAGATCAAGGAAACAAGCTTTTTGCTTTAAGAAAATATGATGAAGCTATTAATTGTTACACGAAAGCGATTGTAAGTATAAGTGTATATATGTTTTGTTTGCAATAAATTTTACCGAAACAAGGAGTATTTAAGTGTTATTTTATGTTTTTAAAATTACTGATCTTGCACATGTTTGTCGCGTTTTTCACTTAAATCATGCTTTTTCTTCGAAATTTATTTGTGTTTGCGAATATTCCATTTAAGGAAAAATACGCATTTGTGTATTGACAGTAATTTTTAAAACAGAATATTTTTATTCATTATAATTTCATTTAAGGAGAAATACACTTGTTTATATTGACCGTAATTTTTAAAGTAGAATACTTCTGTGATATATGATTGTTAAAAGTAAATATTAATTTTTTTTATTATACTTGTTTAACATTACCTGTTTAATATAAAATTTTTATTGTTTTCTTTCAATGATGCTTACTTTAAATGATTCTAAACGGTTACTATTTGAAGTATTGAAGTAACCGTTGGTATATTTCGCATTAGCTTTTTTTGAGGTAAATCTTTGTATGCCAATTTTGTGAGTAATATTAATATTTAAATTGTAGTTGTACAGTAAGGTCTTTTGTTCTTGTTCTCAAAAATAAAATATTCCATCAAGCTCTTCTCTCTCTCTCTCTCTCTCTCTCTCTATATATATATATATATATATATATATATATATATATATATATATATATATATATATATGCGTATGTGTATATATAACCTCCTCTTAAAGCAAAACGTAAGATGTAGTCGCTTTCATCAGCTTTGTTTACGTAGCATGAATTCTCGTACACTATATTAACGTAATTCATTTTCGTTTTCTTTAATGTTACATATTTTTTTCTGTTAGGGTTATAATATTAATACCATTTTTTTTTCTTTTGTGTCAAATTACTATTATTTTAATGTAACAGTTTCACATATAAAAAAACAATATCATGATTTTAAATCTTTAATGTTACATATTTTTTTCTGTTAGGGTTATAATATTAATACCACTTTTTTTTCTTTTGTGTCAAATTACTATTATTTTAATGTAACAGTTTCACATATAAAAAACCAATATCATGATTTTAAAAAACATTTATCTTCGTTTTATTTGCAATGGAAAAGTAACTCTTGATTTGTTCTTTTATATAAGTGAGCTACCAAACGGTCCTCTGGCAATCAATAGTTTAAAGTCGTTTTAGTTTTACAAACACATTTAAGCGTATCAATAGTTGTCATTCGTTCTCCATTACCTACGTGGAGTCTAGTTTTATAAAATGTTTTTTAGAATATATTTGCTTCTTGAACGTCTGGTTACATTCAGTTATTTAAAATTGGTTAATAAAGGTCAGCTGTAGTTAATTTGATGACTAGTTTTGTTACTTTTTTTTTTAATGATTGTTCTTAGGTAATTCGTGTAACTGTCGTTACGCTTACTCTCTGGCTTGAATATACGAGATAAGCGTTAATTAGTTCTTAAAAATATCGGATTTTAATAATCTTTATTACAGCTCTATATGAACAAATTTATTTAACATTATTACGCAAATTTTTAATCCAACCCTTGTTAAATACGCTTCGTGATTAATATGTTCTCTTTATATATATAATAGAGTAAGTAATGTAAGACGAATTTTCGGTGACTAGAAACTGTAAGTGCATTCTAAAAATCTGCGTGTAATTGTGTAAATTTTCCACCCCTCCAACAAATATATAACATTTCGATTCCTCGAGTTTGTAAGATAACGTTGTAAGATTACTTTCTCAAATTGTATAGAGCTCGTTGAATTAATTTAACGGCACTAATACACTTCGTTGCCTACATTAACATTAAGCATATTTTCTGAATAGTTACTTAGCGAACATTGAATCGCGTTAACTTGATAATTATCGACATTTGTTTAAAAAATTCAAATTACTTACGAGTGGAAATTATTGTTCACGTATGTTTTAAATTTCAGATAAAAAATTCGAATCAACCGTGCTATTTCACTAATCGAGCACTGTGTCACCTTAAATTAAAGCGATGGGAATCTGCTTGTCAGGACGCCAGACGAGCTCTCGATTTGGATAATAATAACATGAAGGGACATTTTTTCTTAGGTTCTGGATTATTGGAATTAAAATGTTACGATGAATGTATTAAACATTTACAACGTGGTAAATACGTGCTTCTCAGTTTTATATGTGTATTCTTATTTTTAATTATTTTTTTACATTGCTATATGTATATATTTTTTATTTGTACAATCGTATAATATTTATGTATTTCTTTGTTTCTCACGCGTAAATGTCAAAAGTGAAAATTGAGAAAAATTGGTATCAATTTATTTATTCGGCATTTATAATATTTCCACAATAAACAATGCTTTTAATAGTTTTTAATATCAAAGTATTTATATGAATATATATATATATATATTTAAATATATATATATATTTAATCGTTTGTGATCGTAAATTTACTTCAACAAATAATGGAATTTTTTACAGGGAATCGCAAGCTGATAAATTGGAAAAACAAATCTAACTAATTTCCCCTACTGCAAATGCATTTTGGATCGTAGTTTCAGTTGTGCTATTGCGCGCGTAACTTTAATTTGTGAAGTTATTACACCATTTTAAAATTTGAAGGCTTTCGGAGTACCAACTTTAAGCTTCCGGTTATGCTGAAGAAAACCCGCGTTGGGTGTAATAAATTGAGATATTCGTGTTGTAAATGTACAGTGTATTCAGTTTGTTAACTGCGTTTATTAATATTTCTTACAGTGATATTCGTTACTTTTTTCAACATAGACCTTTCGCAATGTTAAGATTGATCTCTGTCCTAATTGCGTATATAAAATTTTTTAATAAATTTTCAGCGTCCGAATATAAGTCTAACAGTGTTCCGTCAACCATGACGGAATCACTGTTTATGTTCGAAGTGTTATTTCCAGTTTTCGGTAATTGTTTCGAAAGTTGTTTAATTACTTTTAATTACTTACGTCGGTTTGAAATGTTCAACGATTTTATGTCTTACTATTAGGTTTCATTCATTTCGCTATAATGGTGAAGAAAATTTTAAGGAAACCCGAATATTATGGATTGTGTCAGCGAAGTTATAAATCGCGAAGATCGCATAAGGTTCGATTGATCGCTTCAGTGTGAACTTTACATAATACTACGCATTAATCCGTTTCGTAAATAGTGATCTAAAAATTAATATCTGCCATATGTTTGTCACATTGAAAATATTACTTCATATTTCGAATTTGTTGTGTAATCGTAGTAATACAGAACTTCTCTTGTTCAGTGTTGCGGATAGTATGCCCGTCGAATCGCGTACAATTAGCAGTATTAAAAGTTTTTATGTTAATCTGCGTTCTATTATATAACGTTAGGATAGCGTAGCATTTTATTCGATTTCGTAAATATTATTTTATAGCACGATTTAATATGGGTATTTTTAATCTAATACGATAGGTTGTTGTTTCTACACGTATCGTAGAAATTCGAAAAATATAAGAAAACATATGAAAGAGTTAAAGGGTTCGGCCCAGTTAAAATTTGGATAGAAACGCCGAAATTTTACTGCGACGATTATTTTTCTATTAATGTGTTCACCGATGGTTATTTTCGAACGAATTGTACACTTTTAACGCCGTGTGCTTTTTACATGGAAGCGGCAACATTTTTACAGAAACACCGGCGCTGGCCTTAGTATACTCCGCCGCAGAATATTGTTCTCCCATCTACCTAGAATTAATGTACAAAGACGGAACTGGCGAAATTTAAACAGATTTAGAAGTGGACATGCCAGGTGCGGATATTGGATGGGGAGATGGGGTATGACAGCTTCTTCCGACTGTGAATGCGGAAAAACGCAGCAAACCGCCCAGCACATTGTAGAAGTGTAGAAGTGTTTAGTATGACTCAAAATGAAGGAATTGCACAGCTTAGAGAACGAAGCTATAAGTTAGATGAAAAATTTAAAATTAGATTTATAATTTATTATTGTTTTATTATAATTTATTCTATTAATTATTAATTATTTTATTTAATTACTGCATATATATAATATTGTGACGCTTAACGATAAGAAGAAGGGAGCTAAATAACGAAAAAAAAAAGTAGTTAAAATTAATAAATTTTTCTATATAAAAAGACTACAAAGCTTTTCGGCTGAAGTCATTGTCGAGTGAACATAAAAAAATAAAATATAAAAATATAAAAGAAAAAAACAAAATGAAGTGTCAAAAAATACTTAATTTCGATGTACAATATTACAAAACATAACAAAATGAAAAACAGTTATTTATAAAATAATAAGATATTGCGAATGCGTTGTTAAATCAGCAATATACAATTTATACATAAACAATTATCAAAAAAAAAAAAAAAAAAAAAAAAAAACTTTTCGTTTAATATAAATAATTATTTAAATTTATGGTGTACTCCCTATAAGTAATACTTATTCGGATCTTATCATTGAATTTAATAGTTATTTTTATATGTTTCTTTTATTATTTCTATTTTTTCTAGTAGTTTTCTTGTTTATATCCGCGTGTAAAAAATGTTAACACTTTGTTTAGTATTGATTTTGTGTTTTAACACTTTCAAATGTTTTCTAAATAAAGATTTCTCATCGTTGTTTGCATATGAGTTTAAATGTTCTTTAAATCTTATTGCGATTCGTCTACCTATTCTCCTATGTATTCTTTTTCATATTAATTACAATTTAATTTATATACTGTTGTATTTTTAAACATATTTCTATTGTTTATTTTATTGTAACGAATTGATTTCGACACAATATGTTGTCATTTCTTATTGCCAAATCTATGTTATACATATTAAATATGTAATTTATCGAACCTAAATATTTTTTTAACTTTTTTTAGTTTGCATTTTTCGGTTATTTAGTGTAATTGTTTATGAAAAAACCGATTTGTTGAGTGTGTTGTTTACCACATCCACTATCAGATTACTTCATAAATAACTGTTTTTTTACTTTGGATTTTTTTTTGTAATATTGCACATTTCAATTAAGTATTTTCTTACTTTTTATTTTCCGTTTTCTTTTAAGTATTTTTTGTTGGTTATTTTTTTAAAATCACTACATTCCACCCTATTAAAAAAAATGGTAGCTATCTTGTTTATAGGTTCGAGTTTTGAATGTTTTGAAATTTTACAAGAGATTTAGGGGTGGTATTTCGTTCGTTGAAATGTTTGAAATTTCGTTTTTTCGTACAACCTGAGGAGAAATTGCTTTTGGACAAGCGTTGAGATGGAAATATGAGATAATTTTCCCCTACAGACTGGTGGTAAAATGAACGTCGTCGCGGTAATATGCGAAATGCGATTATTTATGTGTCGTACCGTTGGACGGTGTAACGTTAGATAAAGTGTCGTTACATCTCTGGAAGTATATGGTATGGTTTTCCCCGCCCGTAACTTAATTATTTAAGGGGGAATATTTTCCAGTTGAAGTATGATACGATGTATAAGAGTTTACTTTATCGATAAGATAAGATTATAAGTATAAACGGTTTTATATTTACGATAATGTACAATGTTCTAAAAATTAAGAACTGTATATTATTTCATCGATCGATTTAAATTGTAATTTTGTAATAATTTTCTTTAAGCGTATGATTTATCGAAAGAAAATAAGCAAAATTACGGTGATGATATAACGTCTCAGATTCGTACTGCCCGTAAGATGAGATGGAACATATTAGAAGAGAAGCGCATCGCGGAAGAAGAACAATTATTGGTAATTATTTCAATGGCTATCGATTTAAAATATTCTTAAAATTTTATTATTTTTATTGACGTTTCAGATTATTTATTTATTACTACAAATAATTCATTTCACAGTTTAAAAAAGAGTAAGATATCTTTTAGTTACAACCGCATCGTATTTCATCGTTTTTTATTTACGTGGATAAACTGTGTTTCACTTATTTGTATTTTTCGCAATATTAAATTTATCTAATATATCGAGTGAAAACATTTTTTCTTTATTTTAAATAATTGTTGTAATTTGTCGGATTAATTTTTTTTTTTAATGTATGTATTAATGCATTTACGTCACTGAATTATATTGGGTTCGTTTTGAAAAATTGTTATATTGAATTGTGAAGCTGGTTATCCAGCGATAAAGATTTTCGCTACTTGTAATTTAATACTATCGTCCACTTGAAATCTGTCGGTTTTGTCCATTTTAATCGTCTTTATTTATGTCGAGTTGTCCTGCAAACCAATAGCGAAAATATTAGTACGATATTCTAGTTTATCGTCATATTCTCGAACTATTTCTCGTATTTTTCTCTGACAGGTTTAAATGTATACAGTAAAATGTTATTCTGTAGCAATAATTCAGATTTTCACCTAACAGATATAACACGGTAAGTGTTCTGTTTTCCTCTGTGTGGCGGAGTGCTGGACTCTGAAGAATACTGACAAGGAGCGCATTAACGCGTATGTATTGTTGAAGACGAATGTTCAGCGTGACATGAACGGCGAAAAGAATCAACTGTTGATACTGTAAGAGATTAAACTATATCACAGACTTCAAAACATTATATAAAGACGGATAGCATGATTCCGACGGGAATGGTGGAAGGCCACTGTGAGAAGCGGTGAATAACTGCAACAACATATTTAGATATAGTAAAAATAACCGTTGATGTCTCATCACTACGTCAGCTGATAGATCTGGCTGTAGCCAGAACTACATGTCGAATGAACACGTTCGCTTGCGATAATCTATACTGTCACCATGCTGTGATGACGAAACCGTAACATATTCCTGTAATTCGTTCCGCTTTTTTAACTTATACGGCGTGTAAAACATATTCGACTGATTTCTTAACCGGAATTGTTAATATTTTTGATACTGTAAAGTTATATAAATTAAGTAAAGGATCGAATCTAACATGCTACCACGTGATACGACAGATTTTGCCGGATGCGATCGAGATTCTTCATCTCCATATTTGACCACAGAATAACGTTCACTAACATATGATTTAAGTATTTCGAAAAACTAATAGAGCAGCTACTTGTGTTATACTCTGTCAAACGCTTGTTTGACATTGAAGGGAAAACCGCATCATATATTTTTTGATGGGCGTGATTCAAAACAGAACCATGACCCTTTTTGAACTCCAGCTAGGAGCTGTCACATAAATGCCAAAATAAACTATTAAACGGTTAAGGGACAAGATTTGATGGTGTTTTTTTATATGATTATTATTATTTCTGGTGAACCGTTCCACCCACAGTATTCAACGTATGTGCGAAAAAAGGACAACATACAGTGCGTTTATTATTATACTCGTATGGCTCGTATGGATCAGAAGAGGTTACCCAGTGTGAAAGCGAAATATATAAGGGACTTAGTGATGAAAAAATCCATTCCATATATGCTGCATATAACAATAATAATAATAAAGAGAATAACACATATAATAACAATAGTAATCATTTTTCTACGATGAGAATAACACGTATAATAAAGCAATAATAATAATAATAATATATAACAATAATAATAATAAAGAGTATAACAAATATAATAACATAATAATAGTTTTTCTATTAACACGTATAGTAAAGTAATAATAACAATTCAATTTAAAACTATAATTCATTTTAAATTTAGGTTTTATTCGTAATAAATTATGATGAATAAAATTAAAATGGGCAATAATGAGTAAATGGCAAAATGTATACTGCTGCTTATTCACGACACAAATACGTCAATTCATGTGCACATCACACGAAACATTTTTTACGTTAACTTATTATACAGATGATAATTATTACACATTTATAATATCTATATGTGCAATATTTAACGAATAATTCCGAAACTTTTAATTTTTATATACGCATTTATATATGAAAGTATATGTAGAAGTTTTAGAAAATACGTCGCGTTATCGTCTGAAACGTTTTTTTCTTCTTTTTAATAAACTGTATATAAATATATATATATATATATATATATATATATATAATGTCGCGGTGGCATAGCTTAGAGAGTCGACTGTCAACTCGACGGTCGAGGGTTCGAAACCAATTCGCTACATAAAAGAATTTTATAAAGTTTTTCATCGTCATATAACTTAATTATCACTGAGTAGACAATGCACCCCACTCGGGATAATAGCATATGCACGCGCATTCGCCTTGCATATAATTAGTGCCTTGAATGCGGGCCCATTATGTACGTAAAAATAAACGTACAATGGCTAGTCACAACGTTCGACAACGAATAATACGACGATGATTATATATATATATATATATATATATATATATATATATATATATATATATATATATATATATATATATATATTACAAACTATCAATTTATTCCTATCTTTAAGTTGATCGAGACGTTTTTAATGTTGGAATAAAAATGTTTTTATCCATTAATTTTCATATTACAGCCGTATTTAAATAAATTAATTTTTGACGATTGTCATGGAAAAATCGACGAATTAAAGAAAAAACTTGGCGGTAATCCTGAAAATGAAGGAATTCAGCATGAAATCATCGAATTAGAAGCGAAATGTGTAAGTTAATCTAAATTATTTGTAATATATATATATATATTTAAATAATTGTCGATATCTCTTGTTGGTTTGTTCAGTCGTTTTGCGGATTTTCTACCTAATATTCAGATTGATGATCCTGAAGCGACGTCGTCTCGCGTTGATTTATATCAAAAAAGCGCGAATATTTAAATGACCTTGTTGTATTGGAAGTAGATCTCTAACGCTTGTTTGTGTTTATTGTTTGCAGTAATAGTTTTTCAATTCATTTTATATTATTTCGAATAAAATTAACCTCGAAATTTAACTTCTATCGAATTTTGACAAAATTTATATCTTCCTAAATTCATCTGTACGTAAATTTTATCTCAATTTTTTATTATTGCTGTATTTTTGCGAAATGTATTACTTTTAAGAACTCACCGAGTATTTTCGAAATTTGTGTGTAAGAAAGTATTAGTTTAGCGATTTTAACAAAACCGTTGAAGAGGCTGGTGTTACAACAAAAATAATTCGATAAATAATTAAATATTTTTACGATAGACATCTAACAGTTCGTTACAATCGTGTATTATACCTCGTTGTTTACCTTTATAGAAAAAGTACAAAACAAATGCATCAGATTAATTCGATATGCCGATGATTTAATGTTATATGCTTCTCATGCAAACCTGAATACAGTTTTCCAAAGAGCAAGAGAAGCTACACGAAAATTATCAAAGTATATCCAGTGAATTATTATTAGAGATGAAAGTTTAAGAAACACAAAGCGTACTATTTACCGGGAAAATAAATAACACCTTTCTATTAATTCGAATAAATCAGTACAATTTAAACCGTCATGTAAATACATAGGAGTTATATTTGATTACAAACTGACTTGGCCGCATGAAATGAGACATCTACTGACGAAATATGAGATCGGACTTAAATCTAAGTGGGGTGCACATCCAGTTTCGGACATAATGATATATAGAGCTTGAATAAGATCTGGAATAAATTACGTAGTCCCATTTAACAAGTATAACAAAAGGAGTATTTAAAAGTTACAAACAATACGATATAAGATCGTGAGAATATGTATAAAAGTTGCGATAACTACTTGCTAGCGTATGTTCGTATATTTATATCGCTAAGAATACAATTTTTTCTTGAAAATTAAAAAATAAAGATACCATTAAATTTCGAAATTAATTGAAACATCGAATAACAAAATGAACAATAAATGCCAGATACATAAAAACTTTTCTCCTGTATTGATTGGTTTACATAATTACTCGCAATTAAAGATGGTATCTAATGCAAAACCGGCGATACTTCAAATGAAATTGGAAGAAATTAAGAGCGACAGAATCTCTCTCAGCAGTAAGTAAACTATAAACCACAAAGTTGCGTAGAAATAAAAATTAGAGAACTAGTAAATAAATTAAAAAAAAAAAAAGTTAAACATCAAATTAGTTTTTAATTGGATTCCAGGGCACGTTATGGAAACGAGATAGGTGATGCAATGACTTGAATGATGACAGCCTGAAAGCATTATCTAAAATCGGTAATACGTTTTTTCTTCAGCCTTCTAATCGCCGATTGAACTTGCAAACTTATAGCCGATTTTCGTATTTTCGTGAGTTTCCAATCTCGCCAGGTAATCGCGAGCAGCTCGTTGGATTACTTGTTCCACATATTGTATCCGAAGATCTTTATGCAGGATTACTTGTTCCATATATTGTATCTGAAGATCTTTATGCAATGTGTAGTTAGTGACATACCATGGAGCGCCAGCTTTCCTTCGTAGTATCTTATTCTGGTACCGCTGTATTTTTTGAATGTTACTTTTAGAGGAACATCCTCATAGTTCGCAGCCATATAGCCAGATTGGTTTAAGTATCGCATTGTACAATAAAAGTTTATTTTTAATATCTAGTTGCGATCTGGGTTCTAATAACTACTTTAATTTTGCTGTTTTGATATTTAATTCAATCCTTTTTGCCGTTATATGTGATGACCATGTTAAAAACTGATCAAGATGGATTCCTAAGTATCTAACAGAAGAGTCTTGAGTTATTGTTGTTCCACTTAACGAAACTTGATATTTTTTGCGTTCAATTTTTCTTTTAGTATATAAATAAATGTTTACATTTAGCTTCGTTGCCGAGTGGACGCACTAGGACACTCATGTGAAGCTAGTATTGCCGTATCATCAGCGAAGGTTGCTATAAATCTATTTTCTAGAATATCTCGTAAATACTGAGTATAAGAGTGGCCCCAGGACACTGCCCTGAGGTGTACTACAGCCTGAATCTTATGGGGGGGGGGGAGATGATTGACAATTATTAATTATTACTTGAAAGTATCGATCTTCCAAGTATGATTTCAAAATATTATAATATTCCGGTGGCAAGATTCGTTTGCATTTATACTGATATTAGTTATAAATATTTTTTTTTCAAAAGAGATTTGTAATCCTGCTTTCCCCGCTTGTTCCTTTAAAATATCAATTTGTTTTACCCCATCTTCCATGTTACCTGACAAAATCGCTAAATCGTCTGCAAAGGCTAGTATGTATGTATATGTATATGTATATATATATATATATATATATATATATATATATATATATATATATATATATATAAATATATATATATATATATATATATATATTATATGTAAAAGTTGTTGTAAATTAATAATATATACACGTTCAGTGTTTCGCATTGTATTTTTATTATTATAACCGATTACGTTATTTGTCTTATCATTCGCAGGATAGTTTTATCGATCGACTAAATAATATTTTCTTGGACGCCGACGACAAGAGAAGGGTAAGCGTATAATATCGTCACTGTTTAATATTATATGAAATTATTTTCATCGAGCGTTATTACGTTTTTGTTTTTAATGGCGGATGCCTTTTAGTTATTACGTTTAATTTTTAGTTATAAAATGGCGATCGTTTATTAAATATCACTTGATTGTTTTATGGGGGCGGAAACGACTAAAAATTAAAATTGTTTTAAAGTTTTATTATTAAGTAATAATAATAATATAATTGATTTTGAAATATTTAAAATATTTCCGCTGTTCGTACAAAAATTACGTCATTTCGGTAGACCTGAAATTATTATTTTTAAACAATATTATTTTTTTTATATAATTTCTGGTCATAACCCCTTTTGCGACTAGTAAACTAGAAATTTTAAAGTTTCTTCATACATATCGGAATATAATTGATACGCATTAAAGGTGCCAAATATGTCGAATTTGAATAAATGTTCGTTATTCTGCACCAATTCGCATCGATTTTCTTGCGTCATTTTTGTTTAATTTGTACCCGATTCGTTACCATTCTACTTACTATTCTGTTTAAGGTGCGCCATATATATATATATATATATATATATATATATATATATGTGTGTGATGTCACGTGTTTAGAGATTCATGGACGCTATTGTCGCTTTATAATGGATGTTCAATTGTTTGGGAGTCGTGTTATAATCAATACATTAGATTATTCGACCAAGTTCAGTGTAAATATTTAAAGAATCTATATTACCGCGTATTTACCATAAATATGTGACTTACAATACATTGCGAATTATAATGGATGCGAAGTCCTTACACTACAGAAGGAAAATAGATAAATTAATGTTTCTTCATGAAATATGCATATTTCGGGAACTTATTTTGCGACGAGCAAATGAGTTTTGCTATTGCTTGATCGTTCTATATTTGTAGTACGTGATGGTTGTTTGACATGTGTGTTCCTTTATTGATGTACATCTGGTATGTAAGTAAAAGTTTATATTGTATGTATTCATCTGTTGAGGAATATTCGTGCGTTTATTTAGCGTAAGATTATGTGAATCTGGTGTAAATAATGTGTGTTTTAATGGGTGTGAAATTTGTGAATGTATGTAGTTTTTTCTGTATTTTTTTCTCGTTCTTTGTAATTTTTAAATTATTCATTGTATTATTTGATAATTATAAGCCTACACTATAATTGGCTTTTTACCTGTTGTGTGGACTTCATTACAATGAGTAAATAATTAATTTCATAAAGTAAAATTTAAACAGTTTTCCGTTAGAACAGATTCCGTTACATTACTCGCGCTTTGAGTTTGCCAGGCTTTTAGTCTTTCGGGCTTTATTTTTAATCTCGTTGACTATTCCTAAAAGGTTACATCTCGATTTTGATTCTCTGTTACTAATTCCTGTATAATTATATAGCGAGTGGCGTTCATTGTTTGTTATTTTTCATCATTCCTTTTTTTCCCTGCTACATTGCATCTAATGTTAGAGGGTGCAATGCAACTGTATCGTACAACTGGGGTGTTGTTTTCAAATGTCTGTAATTATTCTACATGTTTCGTTCATAGCAACATTTACTTTCATTGACTCTGGATAAGCATACTCTCTTATTGAGTAGAAAAGTGCTATTGCTACTGTTCGCAGTACGCCTGGTTTTACTCTTCGTTTAGTGTTTATTAATTTCCGAATGGTATTTCTTGTTATTATTTTTATTTTTGTTGCTTCGCAATGTTTTCTAAATGAAGAATTAGCTTATTATAACGAATAAAGTAATTTTAAAAAATAAATGCATTGATGGTTATTTTTTGAATTAAAATATTGTAATTGTACGTGTTCGTCAAATGGAATAATTTCGTCTAAATAAAATTGTTAAAATGAAATAAGTTAATTATTTTTTGATTCTGTCGAGTGGTTTCGGTGTTATTTCCGTCTACGAGGTAATTCCGTATATCGATCGACGCTCTTGTATTTTTAAAACGTATGATTTAACAAATTTTAATCGAAGAGTCAATTTTCGTATAATTAAATTTTCGTTCGTCTTATTAGAAACGAGACGTGCCCGATTATTTATGCGGAAAAATTAGCTTCGAGCTGCTTAGAGATCCCGTCATTACTCCGAGCGGTATGACCTACGAACGTAAAGATATTATCGAACATTTGCAGGTTGTATTTTTTATTTAACCTTTTGTTTTTTATTAAATAATATTTTTCGATAATAAATTGTAACGTTTTGAATTATCGTTGAAAAAATATATCGTTTTTATCATTGTGTGACCACATAACAAAAGTTATAAATGCGAAAACGGTACAAATACTTCAAAAAGGAATGTAAAAAAATAACGTCATCCTATTCCTTATATCGAGGACTCCGAAGAATTTCATATCACGTGTCACCTATATCGATCTTATAACACCATGTTTTTACTTTTTCGAAAAAAAAAAAAAAATAAAAACCCTCAAACTACAACCTGTAATCCAAGCCATTTTCAATAATATTATCTTCGAAAGGCTATTTATACAGGTTGATCAAAGTTAACTCAAGGAACGGAAGCAGCAGTGTTTATTCCATCTCTCAATATTAGTAACGTGTACAAATTATGCCAACATCGTTCGGTGTTTACTGCTGAATGTGCAGCAGTATAACAAATGCTATTAATTTTAATGGACTCGAATCTTTTTGGGAATTATCTTATCATTATCGCCTCGAAAAGTATATCGTGAAGGTTATAGACAACAAATGGAATGTGTGTGTCGCATACACATTAATTATGTCAAATCTTAACAATTTGGAACGTGTGGGAACATTTGTGCCCTTCTTATGGATGCCGGATCACGATTCCAAAAGATGAAATTGTAGATGTATTAATTAAATTTGCGTCGTCTAATGGCGTAGTATTCTCTTTTATTTCTCGCAAAAGGATTTCATTCACTCTGCATACTTGGAGCATTAAGGATGTTTGGAAACTGATGTATACTGAAAGTATTAAACTATCATACTATCACATGCAACCGCCTATTCCTAAAAATATCCGTGGTTCTTTTGCTTTAAAAAGATTAATCGCAAAAGAATTGCGCTCATCGATGTAGATTGCGATTTGAGCACCATTTGTTACCAGATCGTCTTTTCTCATACGTAACTTCCGCTTTATCGCCATTACGTTCTGAACTTTACCTAATCTTACTTCGTTCACCATATATTATACATCCGTATAATCTATCGTTCCTTCTTCATCTAGATAATTTACTACTGTTCTCTCACATAGCAACATTTCTAGAGAAGTTATCATCCTTGATCGAAATGATAAGCCGTAAAAGCTGCTCCTTGAATAAAAAACAACGACAAGGAAAAATTTATTATACGCAATTCGGAGAGAGATTACTCTTGTGGACATTTGGATTTATATTATTCCTGTTTTTTGAAATATTATTTCGATCAATTCATTTTCTACTATTTATCATCAGCGTAATTATGTTAAATTTAAATGAAACGAGACGACCTAAATCGGCTTGTTATACGTAGAGCTGAAGCAAAACACATATGAGTGCCACATAAAATCGATACGAAAAAGGGCGAGTGAAATTAATATTGTGTTTCGCTATGAACAAAATGTAGAATCGAAAACTCGATACTCAAAACTGAAAAATAATACGCACACATAAAAAAAATCATTTAAAAAAATTTGGGTTTCGTAATAGGTTTTTTAAAGATTGTTCTGACAATTATGTAGAGAAGTTGAAAACACGTGTGAAGAATTACACTTCCAACGAAGTGACTCCGACATATTCATTACGTCACAAGTCATATGGTTTTCGATGTTTCAGCCACCTTAAATTCTTCCTGCTAATTTCATCTATCACTATTGGAATTTTTAAGTCTTGGTATATGTCATTATTGCGTTCAAATCAACATGCGCGGGTTCCAACGAAGTGTAACATTGTATGTTGGGAATACTAGTACTACCCCACAATTGTATTCCACAAGTCGAAATAGATTTAACAATGGCCATGTACAAAAGTCGTTTATTTTCAGTAGATAACGTTCAGTTCTTTCCTATTAGCCAATAAAAGTATTTCTGATTTTTGCTTTTATTTCCAAAGCTTCCAATATAGACGGGAATTGATGTATATAGGTACTTGACTGACTGTTTTTTGTGAGACTATCTGCCGATCAGTGTCATCGGAAATTGTTTTCCGCAATGAATAATTTTCCAACGTTTCAACCAAGCACCTAATTCATTTATTGCTAGCTGTAGATTTTCAGTAGCATATTGTTGAATCTTATCTGTATCTAGAATTATTAAGACACTACTTTGTGGTGTTCCTGCCGATACGTTTCTCCAGTCAGACGTTCATTTCCTCATACCTAATTCTGGACAGAGTTCAGTCAGGTATGATTCTAGAATGCAATACCGTAGATATGAAAACTGTTCGCGTAATTTATAATGAACAAACCGGCATGACAAACTTTATCAAACGCTTGAGCTACGTCGAGGAATACTCCACAGCAATATTTCTTTTCCTGGAGAGCTTATGCACCTGATCAATTGTACTACGCTTGTTACGAAAACTCAAATTGATAGTCTGGAATTAGTTGTTTTGTTTCAATGATAGGTGTAAGCCTTTTCGAATAGTTTTATATTTTCATTTTTCTAATACGTGTGTATACATTTGGATATGACTGTGGTAAAACAAATGGTGTTCGAAGATAATGATACGCTGTTTTGTGTGTTTTAACAGAAAGTCGGTCACTTCGATCCGATAACGAGAGAAAAATTAACAGCCGATCTGTTAATTCCTAATTATGCCATGAAAGAAGTGGTCGAATCTTTCATTCAAGAAAACGAGTGGGCTTTGAATTATTAATTAGCTAGCGTATTTTATCTTTCAATTAAGGGTTACATATTTGTGTTTATTGTTAATTATAATATTATATATATGTATATATATATATATATATATATATATATATATATATATATATATATATATGTTTGTGCGATTGTGATTATTTTTATTTGGGATTATCATTAAGTTAATCAACGCTATTATTTTATTTCAACCGGATCTATTCGTTCTATGTAAATAATTAATATATGTTTCCGGTTAATTTTTCGTTAACAGTTATGGCGTTGGTACTATAATTATGTTTTTAGAGAATTATTCTATTCATTTTATTGCATTTCGTCAAGAAATTAACGTATATCGTAATATATTAGAAATTGAAATATCTACGTGTTCAAATATCTTATGATGAAATTTTTGTGTTGTTTAATAGTAGTCTAGTCGATGTAAAAATTCGCTGATTTTTCTCAACAGTTCATAAAAATTATTATCTACTATAGGAAAATGATTTGTTGATTTTATTGAAATTTAAGAAAACTGTATTGCAGACGATAATGTTTATGTGAATTCGGCTTATTGTCATTATTTTTTTAAAAATATTTTATATATATATATATATTCGTATATAAATATGTATATATGGACGTACGTATTGGAAATCTTTAAATATAGGCGATGTTTTTAGCAAACACGTACACTAGTGTTTTCATTTAGCATATGTTTTTCTTGAAACTTGAATTTTTTTTAAGGTCATCCTCTACAGCCTTGGACAGATATGATAAAAAATCAAACTGGATGAATTCTAAATTAATGCATTCAAAAACATCGTAGGGTGTGGCATGCACTAATCGATTTGCCCTCACAGTGGTTAATAGAAGAAGATATACCTAAATTCATTATAATTCAAGCCATTTCATTTGGTCATTAAATTTCTTTACTATGGATTTTGAAAACTGACGCTAGGGCCTATTATTTGCAACTGATATTTTACTAGCCTTCGACATTGACCAGTCGTATGTCGGTAATAATCGTTCTTTACTTTTAGTCAAACAGTATTTTTTTTTTCATGCTTATTATATGCACTTATGCCGTTATTAGGGGAAAAAAATAACCATTTGTAATTACTTAATAGACACGTGTGCCTGTTAGTAAACATCGAATTTACCGAACGTATACACATATTCCGGTTCATAGTTTTATCGTAGCTTGTGTAGTTACATAGAAACAATTTCATAGTCGATTAAGTGGAAAAACTTCGATTACTTATGCTACATAGTATTATAAGCTGTGTTACATCTTCTGGTATTAATAATTACTTACGCACTGTTATTATCGAGTTATGTTTTTATAGTCGCTCGATATTCGATATTTAACATTTTCAAAGTAATTTACGCACGTATTATAAATGAACTAATTGTAATAAAAATAAGCTCTAGTAAGCTTTAATATTTATTTTATTAAACAGTCAACTAATAATAATAATAATGTTTATTAGTTAAAAATGTATCAAGGGTGGCCGATAAGAATTATCTACATTTAACTGCGTAAAATTTAAATTTATCTCGCACAAATTTACATATTTACTGTATTATAAGAAATGTCAAAAAATTGAAGAAAATGAAACAGTATCTTACGATTCACGGGAAATGGGATCATGTAGGTTATACCAAAGCAGTTAGAACAAAATATAGCTAACACACTAATAAACGTACCGTTAGAAAAATGTTCATTCCAATTTATTACGGGAGGAAATATTAAATGAAAGTCCTGCCGGCAGAATCCCCGAAAACTAATGAATATGTTTTTCAGAAACTGAATTTAAATAAGTGTTTATAAAACAGCGTAAAAAAATATATTTGTTTTTCCGTACAACGGATAAAAATTGCAGTAATGAAGGCATTAACCTAAATGTACGGTGAAAAACAAAAATAAGTAAAAATAGTTATTTTAATAACAGCGACTGCACTCGTGAGTCATAAGAAATAGAATATAGTTTTGCGTAGTGTGTGTGTGTGTATGTTAGTATGTATGTATGTATGTATGATGGGAGTTAAAGGATATGCATGGAATGTACAAATGGCGCATGAAAACTGGGAACTTTATTAAATTAACGATATATTTCATGCACAGCATATTAATTTTATAGAGACTCATATGTACGATACGATATTCCCTTATATACAAGTTCGTTTATATATATGTATATGTGTGGAGTGATTATAATTATCTATATAACTTTTTAAAAAATAAAAGAATAATATAGAAATGCTTTATTAGTCGAAAGCTGGAATTTAAATTTTCATTAAAATAAAAAGTAAAGGCTGTTTAAATATAATTAAAATTTAGCCACTGTAAACGTAAAAAGATCGTTATATATCTGAGCTTAATAGTTATATACAGGTTCATTTATATATATGTATATGTGTGATTATAATAGATATATATATATATAATTTTTTTTTAAATAAAATAAAAATGTAGAAATGCTTTATTAGTCGAAAGTTGGAATTTCAATTTTCAGTAAAATAAGAAGTAACGGCTGTTTAAATATAATTAAAATTTAACCACTGTAAACGTAAAAATATCGTTATATATATATATATATATATGCGTGTGTGTGTGTGTGTGTGTGTATCATCAGCGTCGTATTTATTTGTTTATATACGATTCATGTAACACCTTATGCCAATTAAACTACGAACACTGATATGTAAATAATTAAATAAAAGTATACAACTGAATAATTTTGAAAAAAAAAATGACATTAAATTATTAAAATGATATAAAAAAGCATTTATACAACCGCATATACAATACATAAACACACTCACTCACAATACACAGAATTCACTGGCAAAGAGGGAAAACAATCATACACACGATCGCTACTCTGGAAAGTACGTATGTAACCCTACGTATGAACAGAAATGTACACTAGTCTACGGTAACGAACATGGCGAACGTATTTGTGTATACGTATGAAAAAATATTACGATATTATTTTATTTTTTTTGCATACCGACTCTTAGGTCATTAACGCAATGGATAACAATTCTATTCTCTGTTTGAGTAACGGCACATCCCAATGGATGAAGCCGGCTTGGTTATATGTTCTTAGTTGCTACACAACTTTACTTACTTTTTATTATTACTATTATTATCATTATCGTTATTATTAAATTATAAGTGCATCTCGGCATTGTTTCAGAGTGGTAGACATGCGCGATATTAATGGGTTCAATTTTTGTTGAATGCACTATGCATTTTGTTGTACCGCTGTTTATATACCGCGACCACCGTAGGGACATCCAGATCATTGTGAATTATACCGTTGCGAACATAGTATGGCGCATCGGTCATTATCCTCAGTATCTTCGATTGAAGCGACTGTATTTTTTCAAGATGTGTTTTAGCAGCTGATCCATATATTTCTAGGCCGTATGTCCAAATAGGAGCTATAATGGTTTTGTACAGCATAACTTACGATAATTAAAATTATAAAATCAATAACTCGAACAAAAGCTGTCCACGAACCAATGTCAACTTCTTTTTTACAGTAATAACAAGTACATAAGAAGTTTCACTAAAGATAGTATAAGTCTGAAAATGTATATCTAAATGCGGACGAGTTTTAAGTAACGGAAAGTAGACACCAACGGGCGAACGCGGTTGGAAGTAGCGATTCATTCTAATATTCATCCTATAGGTGTACTACGTAACTAATTTGCCAAATCGAATATTCGTCATTAACGCGGCCATTACACAAGTTATGTGAAAACTTTAACTTGGAAATTTTCTGTCTTTTATACAACTGCACGTAAAGTATAACGTCGCATAAAAGATCGTAATCTACGTGGTCTGGATAATAAGTCATTATGCGAAAAAATAAATAATTCAACAATTTCGCCTAAATACTTTTCACATTTATATTTGTTGTAAAATGTATACCAAATTATCGAACAAGACTCTAACTGAGAACGAACAAGAGCTTTATATAGAATATTTAATGTTCTTGGATCACTGAATAATTCTGAGTTTTTTATGACAAGGAAATCAAGGTGTTATCAAGGTATACTTCAATATCACGAACATGAATGACCCTGTTCACAATATTAATATCAAGATTGTGATTAAATGTAAAAACTTATTCATATTACGTCCAAAAGATAATGCAACTTGACTATTACGCCGCCTACTCCACGTGGCAAAGTTGTCTAAGTCTCTTTGAAGAGCTAAGCAGTCAGGCAATAAGTATGCTGGCCTATAAATTTTCAGGTCATCTGCAAATAACAGAAATTTAGAATTTAATCTACTGCCTATATCGTTGATAAAAGTAAGAACATATTGTTCGCTACCGAACATTAGGCATTGTACGTTCATTTTTTTATACGAAAGGGTCTAGTATTCAAGGCACTAATTTGTAACACAACTGATGCTAATGCATTTTTCGTGATAATTGAGAGTTATGCAATGATGAAAAACTGTATAAATGTTTATATGTCGCGAATTGGTTTCGAACCTCGGACCGTCGAGTTTACAGTTGAGCACTCTAGCAGTTATGGTACCGCGATATATATATATAATATTTATATATATATATATATATATATATGAATAACACATGTATACAAGTAATGTACGATATTTTGAAATATTTTCAAGTAATTAATATGATTTTCTAAATTTAATTATTTTATATCGAACCCAAAAGTTAAAATAACAAATGTGATCGATTTTAGAAAAATGTAGTTAACGATTACGTCATTCTCATATAGAGTTAGAGCGAATCCGTATTAATATTTAAGTAATTTAATTTACGATATAATCGTTTTCCTCTCATCATATATAACAACTTTTCGTACGAAAAATTTATTTTCACCATTACGTAGTATATAAACAGAACTTTAAAAATGACGTTTTATTATATATATATATATATATATGTTTGTGTGTACGTAATGTGTACATATGTGGGTTTATGTATGTACACATTATGAGTATATATATATATATATATATATATATATATATATATATATATATATATATATATATATATATATATATATATATATATATATATATATATATATATATATATATATACGAAGTTACCGGCGTTAACATAAATTTACTAAAAAAAAATGTAGTATAAACTTATTAAATAAATAAAATGGAAGCTTTCTTTTAATAACGTGTATATATAGTGTGTGTGTGTGTGTGAACGATATATATATATACATACATACAGTGGCGTAGCCAACGGTGTTCAGAGCCTTAACCCTTTTTTTTTTTTTTATTTATTTTATTTTTTTTTATTTTATTTAGAACATATCTCCTTTTCCCATTCCGGGTTTCCGCCGGTTTTACCCGTCGGCAGATACCCTTTACATTTCAATTAACATTATAATCTTAAAACTATAACAATTTGCATGTCGGTCCCATGTTTGATATAAAGTATTATGCGTGTGTGTGTGTGTGATAGTATATTATAGTAATACTATAAATATAAACAAATAAGAGTAAAACCCGAGTATTAAGCCCAGAACTCGAACGACCAAACCTCCGTTGAAATGTTGTTTTTTAATATTAAAATTTAATTATTTTAATTATAATAAATGTAGCGCTTTGTACAAATAAATACTAATTAGGGTACTGCGTGCTTTAGCTCCATAAATTATTATTATCATTATCGTGTCCAAGATGCAGTATAAAATATAAAATACAATATGAAATATAAACGTGATATCTATATGGTCCCCTTCTCCATCCTTCGACTGTAATTTTAACTTGTATTATATTTTTTACTAACTTATTGCGCCTCATTACATGTCCTAATAAATTCATTAATTTCTTTTCGAGAAGTTTTCTAGTTATTCTGCGTCACATCCACATTTCCATTGAATTCAGTTTATTTCTAGCACTAATTTTTAAAATCGTTGTTGAACACACTTCAATTGGTAACTTGCAATTTTTTTTTAATACTAATGTTACTATTGGTTAGATATTGTTTGTTCATTATTAAATATACATTGGATTTGTTCTATTAGTCTGTTAACGTCTGTTACGCTTCTATTATTCTCTGTTTTCATACTTGCGTTAGGTAATGTGTTTCCGTGACTCGTTCCAATTATGTATTACCCATTTTAATGTTTTTATATTTTTACTGATCCACATCGTTTTTATTTAATATATATTTCCTATTTATCTAATTCTGATAAATCTGTAAGCATTCTTCTTCTTCGAATTCCTCTAATGTGTGCCTATTTACTTGAACTTTTTTCCATTTACTTTTCATACATTTTATCGATACTTCTGTAAATAGTAACAATGCAGGAAAAAGTTCTGGAACAATTCCGGAAACTTATTATATCTACCATAGGTTGTACGGATAAACGAAATTTCAACGTACGAGATTCTACACTGAAATCTCTACTGTTGTTTATTTAAGTTTCTCATTCCTGGAAAATATTCAATTACAATTCAAACCTGTCAACAAGACAGCTATCATTTTTTTAAACAATGTGGAACGTAGTGATTTAAAAAAAAAATAAAACAACAAAAAAAGTAATTAAAACAAATGTTTATATACAAAAAAAAAAAGACAACAAAGCTTTTCGGATATTAAGCCATTATCAAGTGAACAAAACGAAGAATAAAATATAAAAATATATATACAATTTATACGAAATATAAAAGAAAAAGCAAAATAAAATGTAAGAATACTTAATTTAAATATTTAATATGACAAAAAAAAAAACCAACGAAAAAACATTTATTTATAAAATAATCTGATAGCGAATGTAGTAAACAACACAATCAACAAATCGGTGATATCAAATTTCTTTATAAACAATTATTACACTAAATAACCGGAAAAATGAAAACAAAAAAAAATAAAAATAATTACTTAGGTTCAATAAATTATATATTTAATAACGTAGATTTGACAATAAGAAATAATAACATAGAAGTGAATTCGTAACAATAAAATAAACGATAGAAATGTATTTAAAAATTCTGCGGTATATAAATTAAATTGTAATTAATACGAGAAACACAGACAGATCGTAATAAGATTTAATGAATATTTAAATTCGTATATAAACAATGACGAGAAATCTTTTTTCGGAAAACATTGTATCAGAGACAAAAAAGCAATACTAACCAAAATATTTTTTTTTTTTGCATACGGAAAAACATAACAAAAAAAGAAAACTACTAGAAAAAGAAATGGAAATAATAAAGGAAACGGATAAAAATAATTTATGAAATTCGATGATAAATTTTAAAGAAGAATTTGTTTTAAAAAGTATAAATTCAATCAATTATTAAATAAAAACAGCAAGTTTTTATTTTTACTTTTTTTGACTAATGTAATTATGTATAAATTTTATACCGCTGATTCGTCGATTGCGTTGTTTATCACATTCACTATCAGGTTATTTTATGAGTAACTGTTTTTTCACTTTTTTTTTTTATTCCTGTACGCCTAAATTAAGTATTATCTTACATTTTATTTTTTGTGTTTTCCTTTTATATTTTTTATGCGTTATATATGTTATATTTTATTTTTTATATCCGCTGTATAATGGCTTAATACCGAAAAAGCTTCGTGCTCTTTTTATATATAAAAATTTAACGATATTAACTAATTTTTAGTTGTTTATTCGGGAATATTACTAGAAAATATTTTTTCATTTCCACTTTTAAGGTCACTCTATATTTTCTAATACATTTTTGCGAATTTCGAAGCGAAAACTGATTTATAAAATTGGGGATCATAATTTAGCGGAATAAAAATTCGTTTGCGAGATGTTTCAATATAACTTATTATTTTTTATTAAAGAATAACTATCAATTATTTTTTACCAATGAGCGAGATCCCCAAAAATTCGAGGCCTCTCCTACTACAAGGTGTTCGGCCGCGCCACTGTTGTTTATATACGCATGTATAGAGAGTGCGGATTTGTCGGCATTTGCGGAATAATTTTTCTACACGCAACAGAAGATCTGATCAAATTCGAATTGGAGTTCACTGATTCTGCAAACCAAATTTTATTTTGCCGAAAAGCGTCGAAAACAAAATAAATGCCGAATGATGATTTGTACGTTTTTAAACCTTTTTCACAGATTATAAAAAAATTTCTCCATTGAAATTATTCTTTTTTTTTATTCGCGATTTTTAGTAGAAAAGTTTATATGGTCGTTCTATGCCATATTTCGTGTCTGTGAGTAGAATGATAAATCGTGCGAACCGCCATTTTACTTGTTTTTATTTTTCATTTCTGTTTTCTATATTGTTAAACTTTTATTATCTGTTTTCGTCATTCTAAATAAAGTTTGGTGACTTAAAGAAAATATAAGTAATTTTTTAATTGCAGCGGAAGGAGAAGTAAGAACACTTAAGTCTACTGAAATTATCGCATACAAATACGCGCTAGTCGTGTCGACAGATGTGGAAAGAAGCTTTTCTCATCGAAAAAATATTCTAAGTGATAAACGTCACCAATTTGCCGAGTTAAATTTCGAAAAACATTTAATTATTTCTTATTCAATTATTTAAGTAAAAGTGTAATATTCGCATAGTCAATAACGTAATTTCGTATACTGTAATGTTTTACTATTTTTACTTAGGTTCTTAATACTCATATAATTTATGAGATAAACAAATTTTTATAGGAAATGTATTTTTTTATGTACGCCGAAATGACTTTTATAATATCGAAAAACGCCGAAAAAAAATTTAGTCCTGAAAAATCCGCACTCTATACATATATTACATATATAGTATTTAAATGTTGGTTAACTTTTGTCCAGCGCTTGTAAAGTGCCCGGACTTAAAACTAATTCTAACGGCGGCGGTTGCGCTGATAACGTAGATTTTGATCCATTTTGTGGATTATCAACCATAACTATGTCGATGGATACATTTTGACTTTGCCTACTACTACTACTACTACTACTATTACTACCGCTGATATTATCATTAGCCGCGTGTGCATTATTACTCTCATTATCGTTGGAATTATTATTAATATTATTATTACTTTGGTTATTATTAATTCGAGTTACGTTATCTTCGTGCAGTTCGAATTCATCGAACGATATCATCAGTTTCCGATCGACGAATACGTTATCGTTAGAATCGCCGAATGTTAAAGTCGACTTTAGTCGCGATAAATGTTCTTCGCTGGCCAATCTGCGTAGAAACGACGACGAAGATAAATTACTATCTATACCGTAACCGTTGTTATCGTTATCGTAATTGTAGTAATTATTATCATTATCATTATTATTATCATTATTATTGCTACGATTAGGTTGTCGATCGTGTAAATAATAATAATCGTCTAAACTGCTGCAAAGGCTCGGTAAATTTTCGTAACTGATGGACGAACGTTGTTGAAAATCGATTAAATCTTCTTCTCGCAACGGAGATAATTGTTTAAGCGTCGATAACGAATCGCTAACGACTTCGTCTACAATTATCGTACGATTATCGCCGATTTTACCGCCGGCTGCTATCGAAACTCGTTTACGTTTATTATTACGATTATTATTATTATTATTATTATTATTATTATTATTATTACTATTATTAGTAGTAATAACGTCTTTAAATACGGACGGATTTTCGAACATTAATAAATTAGCGGCCATCGGATTTTGAAACGGTAAATGTTTGTAATATTCTAAAGCTTGTTCGCGCGTTCGAAACGCCGTACTCAGTTCTACACCGTCCGGTCGAAGACGATGTCGACGATGGGCCGGTTTTTTGAATTTTTTCTTCATGTATTTAGTCGGACAGAAACAAAAGAAAATTCGTAATACGCAACAAAATAATCCGAATCCGACAACCGACGGACCGATTAGACGTAATTCGACCGTTTTGAAACCTTTCTCGCCGGTGCCGACAAAAGCGATTACCAAACCTAAAGCGATCGTACATAGGCCGACGTACAATAACGTGTTGGCGGCCGTATCGTATTGCGGATGTAAACCGCCTCGGATAATTTCTTCGGAACCGCTTCCGGCGAACGAACTGTCGTGCATCTATAGTAACACGAACGTAGAAAATAAAAAATATATATATTAGAATTCCGTGTATATATAACATATATATAACATATATATATATATAACATATATATATAACATATATATATATATATAACATATATATATATAACATATATATATATAGTTTTTTTTTTTAAATTTATATGTATATATATTAATTTTAACTTTCATCGCGATCGCCACTTTGCAAATAATTTATATTATTTGTATTAATTTATTTTATTTTTATCATGGTCGCCACTTTGCGAAAAATTTATGTTTTGACCGATCATACCTCTCGACAACCTATTATCGTATGCACAGACGAAAGTAATACCTGTGGTTTTTTTTCATTGTACCGGCACCAGAGCGTGTTAAAAATGTGATTAATCTAACGTTTTCAGTGAGACGATTAGACTCCCAGTGACAGTATCATTAAAGTTGGAGAACTGAATTATTAGGTTATTTGATTACTGTAGCATTACGTAAGTTTATGATTCAAATTTTATCCAAATTATTTAAAATTCGATTACCCTTGTTATTTGAACTATTTCTTTTTAAAGTTATTGGAAAACCATCTCTGCACAATCTCTTCTTTTTTTAACCGTCTGGCATAATTGTCAGGGAGAGTAAATAAATGCATTGTGCGGACATGTATTAAATTACTAAACTAGCCAAATGCAGTAATAGCCAACCTACGGTACATAATCCGTTTTTTAAATATATATTAAACAAACAAAATAACAATATATGAAAAATAAAATAATACGAAACATAAATCTGACGGTGCAACATCGGAAAGAACTCATGCGGTGCCCACGGATTGATGTGCGCAATACTGTTCAGATAACCGTTCCAACGCACACACATATTATATGTGATTTTATATAATAAAATTCGTTTAATATAATACAACGACTAAATTATTTAAAATATAAAAATCGTTCAAACTAAAATTATATTCTCTAAAAGGAAGGTTTTTTGATTTCTACGTAAAATAAACATATTCGATACTCTGTGTATATTCTAAAACACCTCGCTGCTTAAACCAAAATTTCAATGCGTGAATAGTTCTACTGGAATTTGTTCTAAGTAGATAATCAATTGTTGTAAAATACACGAATAATATTATATATATCCCCCTGGAGGTACCTTTGTATCTTCCAGGATCCGAGCTGTAACCGGAATGGGGCGCGTCCACAGGTGGCGGATAGTGGAATGGCCTACAGATATGTAGGTTAGCTGTGAATAAGACATTAGTCGAATAAACAGTCGCGGACCAACAGCGGCTACTGGCGGAAAGTCTCTAGCAGACGATTCCAGTAGTGACAGGGCAAAGAGACACGAGGATGCAGATGGACAGCTTGAGGACCTGTCCACTAAAAGTCTGCAGAAATCCTATGACTGTTTCTCCCTCGGCGGGTTCAGGTCGCCGTAAAAACCTTAAATCGTTACCTCCTCAGTAACAACCCGCTGCCTTGCGGTTAGGATGTTTATCCAAAGGCTAAGGGAGTAAACCCTAACATAAAATCCTGCGGCAGGCAAGGGGAAAAACCACCGCAGTAACTTCCGAAGTATACCATGATATGTCGAGTAAACGGATAGATTTTGTGCCATGCGATCCGGCTAGTACCCGGGTTCCGAATGTGAAATATGCGACCGGTATTTTTAAGACACGAGATATAAACAGATTTCGTACGTGGAATGTTCGTGGGCTATTAGCCCCAGACAAACTTAAGATCATTAGAAATTAACTCATGAGATACAACATTTCAATTTCCTGGCTTGCTGAGACTCACTACAATCAAAATGGTCATTTTAATACCCAAGATTATGCTGTTTATGCTTGCAGTAACATCAGTTCACATAGAGAAGGTGTCGCTTTCCTGGTATTGAAAAAGATTAACTATATTGTAAAAGGATACAAAACAATCAACAGCAGTATAATTATGATTTGTTTGAACACTTTCTGTTAACATCTGGTACAAGTATACGCTTCGACAGCCGCCGCAGATGATGAACAAATACAGTTTTTCTATTTCAAATCTGCTGAAACGCGCTTCCTTCTAGAGAAATTACAGTTGTGATGGTTTAATGCCAAGATAGGCAGCTCAAGCGCTGATGACCACACCCGTGAGTTTATCGGTAAATTCGCAATTGGTGAACGCAATGCAAGAGGCGAGAACTTAATTCAGTTTGCAATTGATACTCAAATGTCAGTTATGAGTACAATGTTCCAGCATCATCCTCGTAGGTTAGTTACATAGTTATCACCAGGTGAGAGATTTAGGAACCAAACTGACTAAATACTTATGAACAAGAGATGGAGATCATCATGTAAAAATGTGAAAACGTTACCAGAATGTGGTTCAGACCACACATTGCTAATGATGGAATTTCGTCGAAGACTCCGCGCTCCAGATAAATGCAAAATGACTCACAGAATCAAAGTTACAAAACCAGACGCTTTCAAATTAGCATTGAATAGAACAATGCAAACTCGAACGCGTTCCGTCGAAACATTACCTGATCAGCAATGGTCTGAATTAAAATATAATATACAACAAACGTAAGGAAAAAAAATTTAGTAATCACAGATACATTATTTCAGCAGCATAACAGAAGAAGATGTACGTGGAAAGCACCAGGAGATAGGAAAAGATTTCAGATTGACTATATACTAATCAAGGAAAGATTTAGAAACAAAGTGAAATTATGTAAAACAGCACCAGGAGCAGATATTAATAGCGATCATAATTTCGTAATAATGAGGAGTTTACTGAAATTCAGAAAAACTGAAAGAAATGACAAAAATGCACGATACGATATAGAACTATTACGAAATCAAGAATAGAAATAGCGCGCACTATAAAAGATCAGTTAAACGACAATAGGGGCCAGATCAGCATTGATGAAAAATGGAAGACTTGAAATCCGCAATCACCAAGGTAACAGAAATCAAACTAAAAAGGGAGAATCGAATCAGGAAAAAATGGATAACTGAAGAAGTATTGAAACTAGTAGAGGAAAGCAGAAAATACAAAAATTCGGAAACTAAATTTCTGTTATGGAGCCCAAAGAAGTAATACAATGGAGACAAATGTGGGGAAAAGTTAATCGAGGTTAAAGAAATAGCAGATAGATGGAAGGAATACATAGAAGATGCTGATAAGGAACTAGATAAAAACATTACAAATGTGGGGAAAAGTTAATAGAGGTTAAAGAAATAGCAGATAGATGGAAGGAATACATAGAAGATGCTGATAAGGAACTAGATAAAAACATTATAGAAGAGGATGATCTGTTGAAAAAGATAACATTGGACCAGACATTATGGGAATTTGGGAGGGCAGTTAAAGAATTAAAAACAAATAAAGCTCCGGGAATAGATAAAATTATTGGAGATATAATAAAGTTATTAGGTAAAAATGCAACTAACAGACTATTCCTTGTAATAAAATAATGCTAGGAAAAAGTTCGGCTACCCAAGGATTTAAAAAAAAGTATAATCATAACCATACCAAAGAAACAGGAACTATCAGTTGCAGTGAACATCGAGTCTATTATCACACGCCTCGAAACTATTAACCAAAATTATATGTAGAAGAATATCAGATAAAATAGAATCAGAACTAGAAGAAACACAATTCGGATTTCGGAAAGAAATAGGCTGTAGGGAAGCCATGACTAAAGATGATAATTGAAAAAAAGGATGGAAATAAATAAACCAACGTACGTTGCATTCGTGGATCTGGGAAAGGCTTTCGATAATGTAAACTGGAAAAAAATCTTCGATACACTAAAAAAAAAATAGGAATTGGCTGCACAGGCGAGTAATCTACAATCTGTATAAAAATCAAACTGCAATTATAAAAGCGAACAATATACAAACCGAAGCAATAATAAGGATAAGTGATTTGTAACTACTTTTTTGTTGTTTATTTATTTTGTAAACATCATTACATTTCACACTGTTCGAATTATGTAATGCTACAACTCAAAAATATGAACCTTAACGAAATCAAGGTAATAAATAATAAATATCCAGCCAATGTTTAGAACAAAATGACATTGGAAAAATTGAAATATTGGAAAAGAAGGAAAGGGAAATTATAAACAAAAATTTTGGCCCGAGAAAAGAAGTGGAAATGTTCAGAAACAGACCCAATAAGGAAATATTTGAGAGTAGAAAAACTATCCGATACTATGAGGACAAAAGGAAATTGGCATTTTACTCACATATCCAAAGAATGAACGATAGCAAGCTAACAAAAAGAATCCGTCAACATTTCAGTAGATTAAAAACCGGCCTAAGGTGGTTTTTTAACACGAAACAGGATCTCAATGAAGTAGTTCAACGATGGATAACAGAATTTAGAGATAAAATTAAAAAATTTGTTGGATTTAAAAAAATCAAAGATCATCGAATTGAGCAAAAATGGACGGACATATACGAAGAAATAGTGGGCACAAAGAAAAAGAGAAAGTTTTTTGTTCTCACGTGGTCCATAGATGGCAAAATTCGAAGTGAAGAAGAATTATCCAGCTAGATAAATAAATTGCAGTCGAAAAAGTACACTAATTGAAACAAATATTTTTTGTATGTCTATCTGTTTTGACGAGGATTCTGCGTTCGTCAACTAGAACAGCTACTGAAAAATGGGATACTTCTATATTTTATTGTTCGAATTGCTTTCGGTGGTACTCTAGTTACTATGGAGGTAGTTTCCCGTTACATTATTGTCTGCGCTATATCGAGGTTTGTACGTAACAACGATTTGTAAACAAAACACAATTGAAGAAATAATCGAGTAGTACAAATCAACGCGTAATTGAAAATCTGAGCGATTTCCGGTCAACAGATGGTCTTAGTATAGATATTTTTCGGATGACGATGTTTGAGGGAAGATTTAGGTTTCTCATCAGATATGTTCGCTTTGACAACAAAAAGATGTATGTCAGGTTGACTCCAGCGAGGGAAATGTTTCATTATTAAATTTTAAACTGCACACTACGATCCGGGACGGAATGTAACCGTCGATGACATGCTTCCGGCATTTCGAGGGCGTTGGGCATTTAGGTAAGATATTAAAGCCAGGTAAATACGGCATAAAAATGTTTTGCATATGCGATGATGTCAAACTATTTTATATTTAAAAAATATGGAAATTTATTGTAGCCAGTAGAAGGTCGTTATAAAGAAAACAATTCCGCGGATTTGTACTTCGGTTAGCGGAACCGATTTATGGAAGTAAACATTTACTGCCGATAATTCGTTTACTAGTCTAAACCTCGTCAAACAGTTAGAGGGAAAAAAAACTTGTCATATGTAGGAACGATCGAAAAAAATAATTTCTTCAAAAAATCGTAAACAATATGACAGTATGTTTGGAAACATCTATCAAAGAAAGGAAGAACTGTAATATTACTGTCCAGTTATCATACATTCAGTTCTGCAGTTTCAACTTAAAGACCTATTTCAGACTGACGTCCAAGTTGAAATAGCTAGATATTATAAATATTTTAAATAATTAAAATAACTAACGTAACATAAGGGTAACAATCGACGAATAGTAGAAAAATTTTGTTATGCGCGTCACGTAGGCTCGCATTTTCGGTGTACGTGTGCCTTTTTAAATTATTACTTTCGCTTCTTAAATTTATCATTCGTTGCCCGCCTCGTCTGTTTGTATTTATTTAGTAGCCGCTCGTTAATCTCGTTACGTCTCGCGTTGTAATAAGGTCGCCATTGTACATTCGGCAAATTTAATCTTAACGAACGTGCTTTTACGACGAACATGATACTTCCGTCCATTATAATGACGAAAGTCGATTTTATTCTGGGTACGTGCCCTTAGACTAGTTCGCTGCCGTTATGATTCTCTTACATTTTTCTCTATGCGTTTGTAGATTTGAGTGTCCGAGGGCGTGTCCAATCCATTATTGCGAGTAAGAACTGCTTTCTTCACTTTTTTTTATTTGTTACTTTGTGTCAACGTGACACTGTCAACAATCTTCTCCAGCATCAAATTTCGCGCGCTTACAATTTATTTTTATCCTTACTGTAGTCCATATCTCAGTATTTACTAAATGTATGTTTCTTTTTTTTAAATGGGAGGTGCCTTTATGTACTATACAATGTGAATTTTTTCCTGCTGACTTTTCTAGAAATATAGAACTATCCTTAGTATCTCATAATGATGAACTCTATTCAGCTGGAGCATAAGGATCAGAGGGAACTGATGAGCACTGAGAGCATTAGTCAATCACCTCTCACTTATTACTATCAACTTCAACCGTCTCTCCCTATAGTTCCGCGATTCAATTTCTTTAAGAAGATTAATCGCAGAGGGATTGTACTAATCAGTAGATTACGATTTGGAATTAATTTGTTACCCGATCATCTTTTCCGTATGCAGCTTGTCTTCTCCATTCTGATCTTCTGCACTCCAGTTTTTTTTTTAATGCTCTGCCATAACACCGTTACGTTCTGAGCTTTACCTTATCTTGTCACGTTCTCCGTGTACTATACCTCCGTACAATCCATCGGATAATCTACAATTATTCCTTCGTTAGCAAACGTATGCTTTAACAATTTGTTTACGCAACTGAAGCGATAAAGTTTTTGGCATATTATCGCACTTTTTTGTTTGAACGTGATTTTTACCACAACCACTCTTGCGACGATTTTTGGGCTACACGACGCATCTTCAGTTATCTAAGGACATAAATATTTAAATATTGTAATCTGCTGTAATATTCTTCCTTCCAGTTCGGTTTTAAATCTTCTGGTCTTATTCCCCATCATTCTTGTTTTATATTAATCCGCATTCCGTATTTGATTGGTGTGTTGTTGATTTTTGTCATCAGCATCTCGGAAAGGTCCTCCGCACGGTCCGCTAACAGCGCTTGATCATCCGCAAAGTTAGTTATGTTCGGCCTGCGTCCTCCGATTGATACCGTAGCTTTTGTATTTTCCAACGCTTCATTTATATATGCCTTAAGTAGTGTCAGTGATAACGAACACCCATATCTGCCTCTTTTAGTCGTGCATATAGGTTTCAAATCGTTGTTTATCCACCTTATGACCGCTATCTGCTCTGAATATAGGTCTTTCATCAGTACTATTAGTTTCGGTGATAATTCGTTTCAATATCGTGGAAAAGGCAGTTCCATTTGACTGGAACCAACACTTTATCGTAATCTACGAAGAAAATAAAAAGCGGTCGATTCATCGCTTTTATTTTTTCTTCTACTGCTGGCAGGCTGCAAATTACGTTTCTTGTTGAGAGCTCTTTTTAAAATCCATACTGCGTTCTATTTAGATATGTATCTATAATACCTGCTATACGCAGTTTTATAATATGCATTTTTTTTTATTTTTTTGCATGTGTTACTCGTTCGGTTATTCTTACAATAGTTGTCTTCTTTGATATATGTTAACGTGTGTGTTGAAATGCACAAAAAACTTCGAAATATTTTGCGAATAATTTTATAATTTTTCGTTTAACAGTTAACGCCGCTATCTAGCGACTAAAACGACAATTATATTTAATTTTCAAATAATTTCGTACAAGAGAGAGAGCGCTGATGTTATGTTAAAATAATTTTTTCAGATATTTTTTATAAAGTTTATTTAATTTTCGTATAACAAAAGTAAATAGAAAAAGATTTCATGGAAAAATTCTCTACAACGTCTAATAATTACCGGACAAGCGAATGGGGGAAGGAAAAAAATGAAGACCAAGAACGCGTTGGATTAGTTAAAATTGTTAATTGGCTTAAACATACAACATGGAGATCAATAACATATTCCATTGTGTCTTAACATCACTAAACCCTCTCGTGTGATAAAGGAAGAATAGGAGGAATAACAAAAGTGTGTTATAGAAATCACAAAACAAACTTACACTGAAGGTAATTTTATACAGAAAGTTAATGTCATATTAAAACTTTTACAAATATGGTTACCGGTAGATTAATTTATACACGATATTCAATATTTAATTCACATTGCTTTTATTCATATTAAATAACTATATCGATAAAAAAGAGAATTTTATAATCTTCGGCGACTGGAACGCACTAGTTAGTACAGTAGAAAAAGGTGGAGACTACGGTATACGAATCAGAAACAAAAGAGGATAAAGAATTATAAACTTTTGCATAGAAAATGGCATGATAATAAGCAATACAATTCGGGCGCCCGGACGCGACCCGAAGGGTCGAGTTGTATTAACGAGGAAAGTACCCGCCATCAGTTCGCAGGTATGACCCCTATGAAGCCTATAAGAAGCCTGTATAGGGAGGTGGTTTGCGCCCAAAGTGTTACGACCCCTTGCGGTGATTTGCGGCTTTTACTAATTCGGGAACGCTCTTTCACGTGGTGAAGTCCGTTTTGGGCTATCTCGAATAATGGGCTCGTAAAATGGGTTCGAAATTCGGCCCGAAAATCCGATGCTCACGTAGAATTTATACGTAGAAAATGCTTGGAGATGTAAACAGATACCAGATAGACCATATTATAGTCGGGAAGAGATTTAAAAATCAAATGAAGATATGTAAAACATACCCAGGAGCGGACATAGATAGCGACCTCATGGTCGTGGTAATGAAAGCAGAACTAATGTACAAACGGAAGAAGATAGTAAACACGAACATACAACGGAGATGGTGTATAGAAAAGCTAAAAATAAAGGGTATAAAAAACTTGTATCAGAATAAAGTCTCGGAAAGTATGAAGAAATTAAATGTAAACATTAATGACAAGTAGAATATGATTAAAGAAGCCGTAACCAGAGCAGCAAAGGAAACGCGGGAACAAGAAATATGGTATACGAAAAAAACACGGGTGATAATTGATAGAACTAATGGAATTGAGACGAAAATACAAAACATGGAAAACAGAACAAGATAAAAAAATGTATAACAAATACAGAAATCTAGTAAACAGAGAAGCGAGAAGGGCGAAGGAAGAATTTATAGAAGCGGAATGCGCACGAATAGAAGAAAATATCCAAAAACGGGGAATATAGAAACAGCATATAATAATATAAGAAAATATTTTAAAGAATTTAGAGGTAAAGCAAATGGAATAGAAGATGAAAATGGGAGAATACTAATAATAGAAAAAGACATATTATTAAGATGGAAAAGATACACGGAAGAATTATTCAGAAATAGTAGCCCTTCAAAGGAAATGAATGTCAACGCATAACAGAGGACAATTCTGGTCCATCTATAACTAAACAAGAGATAGATTATGCCCTTGAACAATTAAAAAGCAAAAAAGCACCAGGGTATCCTAAGCGAGTTATTACTAAATTTAAACGAAGAAACGAAAAGTTATCTACACAGCTTGATAACGGAAATCTATGAACAGATTCCAAATGATTTCAAAACTAGTATTATGGTTACGATGCCGAGAAAGAACGGTACCGTTAAATGCGAAAAACATAGAACGATCAGTTTAGTCGTGCAAGCATCAAAAATAGTAATAAAAGATATACTGAACAGAATTAACAAGAAGATAGAAAAAAAATTTAGATGAAGTCAGTATGGATTTCGTAAACATCGAGGAACAAGGGAAGCGATTCCAGGAATCCGACAAATAGTAGAAAGAAGGCTAGAAATAAACGAACCGACATATGCGGCATTTATCAACATGGACAAGACCATCGATAGAGTCAACTGGAAGTTTCTATGTAACACTGTAGAAGAAATAGGAATAGAGTTCAAAGATAGAAGAATAATAAAAATATTATATGAAAAACAAATAGCGATAATAAAAAGTAACGAAAACGATGTAGAAGTTGAAATAGAAAAAGAATTGAGGCAAGGATGCTGCATGTCGCCAGGCTTTTTTAATGTATACATGGAAAACGTAATTCAGGAAGTTAAAAAGAAAGGTGAGTGGGGGATCAAAGTGGGAGGCTTAAAAACGTCGATGTTCGGTTTCGCTGATGACATAGAAATTGTGGGGAACAATGAAAAAGAATTGGAAGAATCGATACAATGTTTGGGAGAAGTAACCGAGAAATATAATATGGCAATAAACGAAGAAAATACGGTGATGATGAAATGCGATAAGAAACCGGGGACAGCAAACATAAGAATTAATGGAAAAACATTAAAACAAAATTACATATATCTTGGATAACCCAAGATTGGAAAAGCGATAAAGAAATAACGAGAATCAACCTATCAAAAACGGCGTTCAATAAAAAAACAATCCTTACTAACATCGAAAAGTATAAAATTATTAAGAAGCATTTGGTGAAAACTTATATATGGAGTATTTTACTGTACGGGTCAGAAACACGGACGATAAACAAACAAATTAGAATCGAATTGAAGCGTTCCAAATGAACAATAATATATTTGCATATTTAAATATTTTCTGTTTACAAAAAAAGTAAGTTATTCAATAGAATTTTCTGTACCGAATATATCAACGATTCTTTCCAGAAAAAATTAATACGAAATATAATCTTATAAAATATTATTTAAATTACGCCTTATTATAAGATTGCAGGAAAAATTTTTAATACAAAAAACCTGCTCATTTAAAATAACAGAGTGCGTACACTCTTACCGTATCAACAATATACTTAAAAATATCTTAGCTTATTTATTAATACTAGAACTAGAATTTGTACTGGCTTACTATAGAAGGATGTGTTTTATACGTCTATGCTTATATCTTTTATACCTGCGTCGTAAAGCTTGGTAATCGTAATCACCTATAGAATTTACCATTGGAATGTCGGAATATCTACAATCGGCAAAAAATTTTTTTGGTTTTATTCTTAATCATTTCCTGTACGTAAGGGAATTTTAACGCATCATGGAGAGATTTTATTGAAATAAATCGAGGTTTATTCAAAATTATTCGAAGGCAATGGTTTTTGGACTCTGTACGTGGTTTATAATTACTAGTATAAGACGATATTTGGCAGGCATAGAGTAGCTTTGGTAAAATTACCTTTTTGTATAATAAAAATTTGTTTTGCGTTGAAAGCGCAGATCTTTTATTAAATATAGGAAATAGACAACCGATTTTTCGTATTGTTCTACTTACACAATCATTAATATGTTTTGTAAATGTGAGTCTTCTGTCCATGATGACGCCTAAATGCTTCACATGTTCCTTCCAGTCAAGTTCAACGTTTTTTATTTTAACGAAACGATTTAACGAAGGCCTACGTCTGGTAAAAATTATTGACTCTGTTTTCTCATCGTTAACTTTTATTTTCCATTTATGGTAGAATTTAGACATGACATCAATTGCTTTAGTTAATCTATTACTTATAGTGTCTATTCTATAAGAAGATACCATTAGAGAAGTGTCATCAGCATAGAGATTTATATCTACTCCTGGGATTGTCGGTAAATCATTAATATATATAATAAAAAGGAATGGGCCTAAGATACTGCCTTGAGGCACCCCAGCTTTAACGTACCTTATATCAGAGTTATGGTTTTTCAGTTTCACATAGAATTTTCTATTCATCAGATAAGATTTAATAGTAAAAACAAGATATGGAGGGAAATTATATTTAATTAATTTATATATGATTCCATCATGCCATGTTGTGTCAAACGCTTTTTCTATGTCCATCAAGACAACACCCGAATGTTTATTCTGGTTAAAGTTATCAGTAACTTTGTCACAGACACTGGCCAGCTGGATTGTCGTACTTAGTTTTGGTCTAAAACCGTATTGCGAATCAGCTATGATGGATTCTCCGTCACTAAATGCCCTCAATCTTACTAGTATTATTTTTCCAAAAACCTTACTTATATTACTGAGTAAACTCACAGGTCTAACATTTTGAACCGAGGATGAATCTTTCCCAGCTTTTGCCAAAGGTACCGTTACCGATACTCTCCACGACACAGGATAATAGCATAGGCGTAAACATGAGTTAAATAGAACCTCCAAAGCGACTATTGCTTTTGTTGGTAGATTTTTGATCATTTTTATGCTAATTTGATCGTGACCAACTGAATTTTTCAGCCTGAGAGTGGAGATAAGGCGTTTAACCTCTTTAGGTGTTGTAAGATCTACGAGTGAAATCACTGCAGGAGTGTTAAGTGTCCAAATGTGGTGCTATGTAAAGAATTAGTTTGATGGGGAAAATAACAAATGAAAAAATATTAAAGGAAATACACGAATCGAGAACTCACACTAAAGAGAAGAAGAATTAAAGGGATAGGACATTCATAATCAAACGTCCGTACAAATAATTGAAGGCAAAATGGAAGTAAGTTTTTCTAAATTTCCGTTCGTTATAGCAAGTGGTACGAAATTTGAAAAAATAAATCAAAGTAAAAAAAGCTAAAATCTATAAAACGCGAAATACCAAATTCAGCTTTTAACATTTCATTATTATCGTGATTATTAAACAAGAAGAAATAGTAGTTTTCGCTAAATTTTTATATTAAAGACAACGAAGCTTTTCGGCTATTAAACCATTTTCAAGTAGACGTGGATAAATATAAAAAATGTGAAGAAATATTTAAAAAAAGCAACAAAAAAATAAAATAAAATGTAAGAAAATATACTTATTCTAGATGTAGAATAAGAGAAAGCAAAAAATAACAAATTGTAATTACAGATTTGATTATAAAATAATCTGAAAATTAATGTGGCAAAATATTCACTATCAGATTATTTTATAATTAGAATCTCTTATTTCACTTTTCTATTTTTTATAACATTGTACATGTAGATTAAGTATTTTCTTATATTTCGTTTTATTTTTTGCTGTTGTTACTTTTTTAAAGTATACATATATATATATATTTTTATTTTTATTTACGTCTACTTGCAAAATAGTCGAAAAGCTTTGCGGTTTTCCAATATAAAAATTTCAACTTTTTTGTTTATTTTTTAAAATCATTACATTCCACACCAGGTTAAATCGTTATCATTATTATCGATTGTAAACTCGTATTCGACGATAAATAATGCACATTATACCGAAGAAATTTAACCAGTTAGAAAGTTTATAAGAAAGGTCATCTTCTAAAGGTCGGTGTAATTGCTTTATTCATGTTATTACTCCGGTAATTTGGCTAACAGCCATCGAGTGAAAACTCGTACGAGGTTTTAATAAAATGAAAATTTTGTACGTCGTTAGAACCTCGTGTAACTCTGTAACTTTTAGCTTGAACGAATAAAAAAAGAAAAACCGATATTCATTTTGTAATTATTATTACTATTATTCGATAGTATCTAGCGGGCCCAAAGCGCCCAGGGACTTGCAGGGGTACCACATCAGATTCAAATGATTCGGTGAATGCAAGAATTAGAAAAGATTGTAGGTATGACCGAGAAACTCAGATAAAAGTATGGAAGGTGAAAGGCGATATTAATTTTGGAATTATTATTACTATTATTCGATAGTATCTAACGGGGGCCGCACTCATTATACTAGTGAAGTCATCCTATGAATACACGCATACTTGAAAGCAGAAAACTATAACATCGCGTCTGGAAATATTCGAGAGAAATCGTTCGACTCGTTATATACATTTGATAGTACAAGCGTTGAAAGAAATCGGTGTAACTAAACTTTTTAATTAATACTGTACAACTCTGCTACCAGATAGTATCAACACATACGAGAGAGAACACCAACATTGTCAGTACTAAAAGATGTAAAACAGAGAGATATTATATCTCTGAAATTGTTTAGAGTAGTATTAGAAATGATATGAAATCATCGAACTGGAATAGATAGAGCATAAATATCGATGGAAAATATCTACATAATTTGCATTGTGCACATGGCATAGTAGTTACAGCTCAAAATAGAAACGAATTACAAAGCATGCTACGAGAACTGGAGATGACGGTAAAAACTTTAGAATTAAAGATAAATATCACAAAAAATTAAATACATAAAATATAGCTCAACGGTCGATTAATAAAATAAAATCATTTGTGTAAAGTATTCACAACGATGAAAGAACAAACAAGTTCAGACCTGCTTAAAAATAAGATCAGCGAAGCAAATGAGCGAAATGATTTAATCAATGCATAGTGGCCCAATCATGACGTACGTTACCGAAACGTGGCCACTTACAAAGGGGATAATGGAAAAAATAAGGAAAACCGAATAGGACGGCCATTATTAGGCATCGGGCTTCAAGACAAAGCGAAATTCGAAACAATCGGAGAAAAAACCATGTTTGAAGACATTGGCAAAAGGATAGCGATGAACAAGTAGGAATGCAAAATCCGACGAAAGATGGACAAAATAACGGGGATCATGGAAACAGAAATTAATGACGTCCAAATAGAAGATGGACAGATGACATTGTTAAAACAGCAGATTCGATAATTCCCAGTATACCGTTCAAATTCCTTCAGAGAATATTGTTTATTTGTCTACACTAAATTTGGTCATGCAAGATAGAACCTGTTATAATGTTAAATATTTTCTCTTACACGGACGAAAATTATCACAACCGTTGAGAGCAACAGCATTATATACGAATGTGTTTATTGAAGTTTTCAATGGTTACACCCTAATCATGTAAAGTATAATATTTATTTGTAATTGTTTTTACGATATTAAACTAGAGTGTTATCGCGAATTAATCGTATATATCCATGTATAGGATTGGTTTCGAGACCAATTCTATTGTACGACAGAAAGTTTGCGTCAGTCACCTCTTATTCTCGGTCTTGCGCGTGAGTTCTTCGACTCTTTCTGCATCCATTATGGTCGACTTTTTCGTCTCTCTAACCCGTTATTTTTACACGGATCATCGCTTTTTCGATACTACTAGCGCCAATTATGTGTTCAATGTATCAAAGTTTGTTTTGAAAGTTGGAATTGCAAGTATCCCTAAACGTCACCAACGACAAATTTTGATGTAGTTTTCACCGGAAAAATTCGGTGTATAACCACGAAACTTTCAATTATTTTATAACTTTATCATTCTTCTACGTATAGGGGAGGGCATTCTTAATATTCAGCTCCTGAAGAATCGGAACATTCGTCCCGTGTAACTCGTCTATGGGATTCTTGTTATCAGTCTGTACAACGTAGTCATTTCCATTGCTTCTAATTTCCTTCGCGATAACTTATTTATTACTCGTGATCGACAACCGTACAGTTCAATCGGAAATATTAATTGTTACGTGAACATTTTTTTAAAGTCTCGTACATTTATTAATTTCGTTATTACTAGTTTTACCTTTCCTATTCGTTGTTTCGTATCTTCTTATAATTTTCCTTTCCAGGACTGGTATGCTATAACGTAGGAAGAATTTGATATCTTAGATATTCTTTTTGATGTGTATATATTCATATTTATATATGTATAAATCTTATATCAAACTCTTCAAAATCTTCTCTTTCGATTTATTTATTTTTGTTGGTACATTTTTCAAAATAAGAAAATAAGGACAATCAATTTGAACTCGTCGTTTTTACGTCATTTAACATTGTTATCAATCGGTGATGATCGTTCTAAAAATGACGAAACTCGTATGTTTTCTAATAATTTTCATACAAATTCCTTCGCCTATTTGAAAATCGTTATTAATTATTTAAAAATTATATCGAAGTATTTTTACGATAAACAAATTATAAACTCCTACCTTGCTTCGTTTGTACCATTTTCTTTGTACATCCGTCGATTTGAGCCTGTGATGATGTGGTGTTACAAAATGAGATGGCACATCTCCTAACGGAGACATGCCGCCTTTTCGTTCTCTTTCCAACCATGCTACGGCCGCTTTTCCCTGAAATAAAAATCGCGTTATTTTTACTTTTATAATTCAGTATCATTCCATCGAGAAATTCACGAATATATTATATATATATATACACTATCATGCCCAGGCTCGGCTTCACCTGAGGTTAAAATGTGACCGATTTTCGAAATTGGGTTTAAAAATATTCACATTCTTTAGTCGACAAATAATTTTTGCTGTTGCCCGACTCTTACCACGAGGAGATAAACGTGAGTTGAGTTTCTTTTCTCATTTTTTTATATTTCGTTGTTGTTTTTTTAAATATATATTTTTTATTTGTGTGCTTTTTATAATTTTTTTTATTTTATTTTAAAGTTTTATAATATATGGAAATTACAATACTTCTGGTAAAATAATATTCTTGGTATGCATTTGTTTTGCTGGTCAACAAAATGTGGTTTTAGAAATTGCTATATATATATGTAGTTGTCCGTGCGAAAAACATTCTGATTTCAAATAAATACCAATTCGCTTAAATTTCTATCCCTAAATAAAATAAATAAATAAAAAGTGTATTTCGAAAAACAGAATTAACTATAACGTAAAAGTACAAAATAAAAAATTTGCGCATCCCGAAAACAGATTTCTTACTGTAAAATAGATTACAGGAAAAATCACATCCAAAACCTGTATACTAATTACACGGCTACATAGGTTCAAGATAGAATGAAATAAATATTATTTGCGTTATAAATATGAGATATGCCGATGATACATTAGAGTAATACATGTTTGATCCTCTTGTACTTATATTTCTTATATTTTAACTGCAAACAAGTTCTGTTGTTATCCCCTATTTGACTGATCACTGAATATTTGCTGCCGACGCGAGAGTCGAAAAAATTTATTGTACGCTGCTTTATTACTTCCTGATGTATAGGGTAAATTCAGATGCATAAGATCTATTCTAGCATATATCGGTAATTTAAGTATTATTCTGCAACACTGATTTTGAAGTCGCTGTAACTTGGAAAGGTTAGAAGTAATACGACTATACAAGGCACGCGTATAAAAGTATTAGCCTTATAATCGTTTTATATATTATTAATTTGTTGAGCGTGTTAACCGAAGATTTTTTACTAAACACAGGGTAAAAGTTTGAAAAGGGACTCATGTATCATAATGGTTAAGTAGTCAATATGCTTAGAAAAAACAAGTCTTTTTTCGAAAATTACACCTAGATATTTAATATCGGTTTTCCAGTGTACGGCTATGTTATTTATTATGAGAGGTTCTGGTGCGAAAGGTCTTCTTTTAGTAATTTCATCCTTACTGCGGCTGATGTAGCTATTCCTAAAAGCCTGCAAAAATTTCACCTCGACTTATTATTACGTTGATAAAGTTTAAAAATTTCATTAGACGCCGATATCAAAAACGCCGCATTCCTACAAATAGGTTATTATTAAAATATTTATGTAGATTAGTCAAATATGAATTAAGTGAAAACTACAATAATAGTTGGAGATTTAAGCTGAATTCCCTATCGTCCCGTGATAATAGTCTATGGAAAACAGTTAAAGTATTTACTAATTCTCATACATACTTACCTCCGTTAAACTATCAGGGTAGAATTGCCTACTCGGATCAAGATAAAAATGAACTTTTAGCTAACGTATACTCGAGTGTACATGCTCAGAATTGCAACATGGCATCTGCTTATCAGAATGCTAAAGTCAAATCCAACGTCAAAAAATATTTAGGTACTTCTGGTGGAATTAGAGCAGCAGACCTCTACTGTTGCCGAAATACATAATCATATAAAGAAGCTAAAAAATAAAAAGTCTGTTGGGTTGGACAAGGTTTTTACGATTTTCCTTAAAAATCTACCCATCAAAGCTCTAGTTAAATTAACTATCATAATAAATTCTATGTTACTACTTTCGCATTTCCCTATTTCTTTGAAGACCTTTAAAGTAATACCCATCCCTAAGGCTGGTAAGAATACCTCTCGGATCCTGTAAATCTACGTTCTGTCTCTCTTCTCAGTAATCTTAGCAAGATAGCTGAAAAAATTATTCTCAGTCGAATACAAACCTTTACACAAATTAATCATATTCTTATTGAACAACAGTTTGGATTCAGGAGCAAACTATGAACAGTTACGCAATTGGCGAGGATTACAGATTTCATAACACATGGTTTTAATAAAAATAAACACACAGGATTACTTCTCATAGACATTGAGAAAGCCTTTGATACTACATGGCATCTCGGATTAATATATAAATTAATTCAACTAAAATTTCCTAATTATATCGTTAGACTTATTAAATATTATTTAATAAACAGGTAATTTATAGTAAAAATAAATAATTTTAACTCTGTGGCAAGGTCTATCTTAGCTTAAGTAACTTAAGGGAGTATACTTGGACCCTATCTTTTTCTCTAATTTATTAATGATATTCCCAAGGATAAACACCTTTATATGGCGTTGTATGCGGATGATACGGCTATATATTGTACGTCGTATCGTACAGATACTATTCAAAGAAGGCTATAGGATTTGAGAAGATCATACTTCAATAAATGGAAAATTAACATAAATGTTGATAAAACACAGTCAATATTATTTACAAAAAGTCTACCTAACTCTCTAACTCCTATAGTGATTAACAACACACCCGTAGAATGCAAGACTCAGATCAAATATCTCGGTGTTACTCTAGATACAGGTCTTACCTTGTCTAAACATATAGAACACGCCGTTAATAAAACCCATGCCTCTTTATTTAAATTATATCCTATCTTTAATAGGAAGTGCTACGTTAATACCGCAAATAAGCTAATTATCTACAAATGTATCTTACGACCTATAATGTTGTATGCGTGTCCTGTGTAGTCTTACGCAAGTCTCTCTAACTTATCTAAATTGCAAACCATGCAAAATAAATGTTGTTTAAAGCTCCGTTTTATGCTGGAATAATTCGTATGCACAGAGTTTTGAAATTACTATATGTGCATCAAGTAATAAATCAGCAAACCAAAAAATTTTTTAATGATTGTACCCTAAGCGCGTATCCCATTATAAACAATATAGCAGACTACACTCGCGCTAGTCTCCAATTAAAATATAAGAAATATAAACATAAAATGATTAAACATACATTATTTCCTGATGCTATATAGTTATTATTTAAGTTTAAGTTTATTTGATGTATATAGTTATTTTTCTCTTCATCGCTACTCTGATATTATCTCATATTCCATTTTATTATATACTTATTTCATGCGGGTTTCGTTGGTGGTTTTTCGTGCAGTTTATTTGCTTTAAGCTTCGTTTCTTTTATTTATATCATTATTTATATCGCGATACACGGGAAGAATTTTGCTTTATTTCGGTACGTGTAGATTATATTTGTTGTTTCTTATTTTAAATGTAAAAATACACTTTTTATTTATTTATTTATTTGTCTTTTTTTAGTAAATAATATGTCCTGCGTTTTGCTTATGTTTATTTTAATTTTCCATTTCTTAAAATAAGAGTTTAATTTTTGGAAACTATAAGTTTATCTTCTTTGGATAGTATCTCTGCAGCGTCATCTGCATACAAATCAATTTATATTATTATTATTTTTTGGGATGTCATTTATAAATAGTAAGAATAAATAGGATCCGAGAATACTTTCCTGCGGTACACCAGCCAGAATAGATTTTGTTCTGCTATTTGGGTTGTTTATATGAACTAATAAATGCCTATTAGTCAAATAATTTCTGATGAGTCGTATGATATAGTTAGGAAATTTCATTTGAATTAGTTTATAAATTAAACCAAGATGCCAGGTAGTATCGAACGCTTTTTCTATATCTAATAAAAGTATACCAGTATGGATATTTTTATTAAATCCATCGGTAACCAGATCGGCCTTTCTTGCTATCTGCATAGTCGTGGTCATGTTCGTTCTAAAACCGAATTGTTGATCTAGTAAAATATTATTATTTTCTATAAAATTTTTCAATCGGCTCAGGATAATCTTTGTGCTTTATTGATGTTGATTGAAAAAGAGAGTTTAATCGGAAATTGTAGTCTTTTAAATTGGAATGGTAAGTCACATGTAATCAGTGGGGTACGGGGTATCAGAGCAGTCTCTCCTGCAGATTGGCCGGTTAAAATAATCGTTTTTATGATAAAATGAATACAGGGCATATAAAGTGATAATAGATTTCAGAAATCTACAAAATGACTTTGTTATTGAAAATACCGATAATAATACGAATACTAACAATAATAATAATAATAATAATAATAATAATAACGTTACGGAAACTTCATAAGAGTTGGGAATTTACATATGGAAACCTTTGACCAATAAATAAAGTCGTTTTGGTTATTTTTCGGTTTTCATCTGCTAACAAATAAAACGGAAAGTCACCGTATCAAAACTTCTGTACACCTGTGCACGTATATAATTACATATACATATACATACAAATATATATATACGTATACATATATATATATATATATATATATATATATATACATATATATATATATATATGTACAACAGCTTTTGTATTAAATATTCAATTAATCAATTAATTATTATAAATTAATTGATTAATTTAATATTTAATACAAAACCTGTTCTACAACGTTGGTTGTCATGCTCGCGATCACAGTAAAATAATTACTTTAAATTGTTAATTAATCGATTAATACATTAATTAATCATTTAACGGACATTGTAACCATCCTATGACCTTGTCTGCGATACTCACGATCACGTGAAAAAGGTTTGGTAACGATTGGTAGCATAGGTTTTTCAAAAAACGTGTACGAGAAAAACCCGCTTTGTCTTTATATAAAAAATAAAACAGACTTTTAAACGGGATACTGGTGTACAAAAACGCACACTTTATAAAACCAGTGGAAAGCCATATCAAAGTTCTGCGGAAATAGCGCTAACCTGAAAACAATATATGGAAGACTTATACGAACAACCAACAAAATGGGCCATGTACAAAATGTATATGCAAAAACGCTACTTCGAGAAAAATTTGAAATGGCCCTTACAACAAAGCTAGAGTAGTAGATAATATACCAGAAGAATTATCGAAAGCAAGCGGCTAAAAGGTAAAATTGTAGTCCCTATACCAAAAACAAGAGATGCAAAATATTGCAAAGATTATAGGACGATTACATTAATACCGCACGTGTCTAAAATACTACTTAAGATAATTAAAAAACGATTAGAGCATCAAAATGGTTTCAGGAAAGGCCGCTCAACACGCGATGCAATTGCTCTACTACATATAGTAGGTGAACGCATGATAAACTGTGGCAGAAATTTATATGTGGCTTTCGTATATTATGAAAAAGCTTTCGACAGAGTACCTTGGAACGATCTTTTTCAGTTGTTAAGCCGAATAGGATGTCCAAAAATATTAATTACATTAATCTATAACTTATACAGCAGGCAGAAAGTGACTGTCAAATTCAACAACATTGAGTCGGAAAAAACAGTTATAAGTAAAGGAGTAAGGCAGGAATGTTTACTATCTCCTGACCTATTTAATGCGTTTGCGGACATGATTATAAATGAAACGTTCGGTAAATTTAAACAAGGAATTAAAATCGGAGGCAGAAGATTACACGTGATTAAATTCGCCGATGACCAAGTTTTACTTGCGGATAGTCCCAAAACACTTTCAGCAATGATTAAGAAATTAAATACAGTAATGAAAAAATATGGAACGGAGATTAACATCAAAAAGACAAAAATTATGACAATTAACAATATTTGTCCCCAGATAAAGATAAAATCAAAAAAAGAAATAATAGAACAAGTAAAAACATATACATTGAAACAACGTGATTGAGAGAAATTTGGCGGCGCCTATAGAAAATTAGCTGGGTAGACAAAATAAAGAACACAATTGTACTAGAAAGAATAAATGAAAAAAGAAGCATGTGTACACAGTTTAAAAAAGAGGCGACTTAAGTGGCTAGGTCATGCATTACGTCAAAATCAAAATATCCTGAAAAATGTTATCGAAGGAAAGATAATGGGGAAAAAGCCACGTGAAGCCCAAGAACAACACTTATTGATACATTTCTAAAGGAAAGTGAAATACCGACTTATCCGGAATTAAAGAAGAAAACTCACGACAGGCTAGAATGGAAGCGGTTGATACATGGTGCGAACCAGCCTAAGGGCTGATACACTAATGATGAATAATTGATTTAAATTTTTAGCGTATTTTCGCATGCTAAACATATTGTAATAGAAACCACTAAACTTATTCATTTAGGTAATTTTTGTTAAACTTCCGTATTTTTTTTATTTTTGTTTTGCGATAAGTTATCAGGATAAAAATGCGTATATAACTTCTAAATTCGAAGTAATTTTTATTTCGTTAATTCTGATTAATTCGAGTTTTGCTCCAGGAGCCACCTAATATTTTTTCATAATAATACCGGAGACAAATCAATTGGAGCATGTAGGCGAAAGGTAACTTGCGTAGAGTTCCGAATAATGTTTTCAACTTTATATCCGGGTTTAAAGTAAATTTTTAAACATTATTCTCTATCATCAGTAATGGTACTAGAGAAAAGTATAAGCAAATGAAGTAACGTCAATTTTTGAAAAATACAAATAATGATACGGATATAAATACGTTAATTTATAATTTACATAAAATTCAATTTTTCTTCTATTTTGGTAGAAAAACATTTATCACATGATCCGAAAGGTCAACCTATGCATCTCATAAGCTTTAAAAAAAAAAAACATATTCAACGCGTTTCGCTTTTATCTAATACGACTTTTGTACGTTTGCCGTTTGTCCAAATATATTCTTAGATATTTCACTGATTCTTTAATTGCGATTATATGTTTTTTACTAAAAACGGAAAGCTTGTTACGTAGTAATAAAGAAAAGGAGGACCGTATGAAGTACTTACATGCCGGGTAAATGACCTGGAACAATATACAAGAAGGGAGAATATTGAAATAGATGGAATTCCGGGGCAGCAAAGGGAAAATGTAAAAGAAGTAGTTATAAAAATGTTATTTAGATTGGATGTGGAAATTAAAGAAGAACACATACAAGCAACTCACAGATTATATGATAACAACAAAGCGACCAATTATTGCGGGATAAGGTTGATTAAAATCGGATGATGTACTTCGAAACGGAAAAGGAAGAACAACATAGAGCGGTGATATAATTAGCACGGAAACTCGAAATAAGATTTACATAAACGCAAACTTGACATCTTTTAATAAGCAATTATCATATGAAACTAAGCAGAAGCAAAGGAAATTATGTTTGAGATATAAATGTGAAAAATGTAATAGCTTAAGTTTTATTTATAAATAATAATAATGATACAAATATATAATAATATAGAGAAGTGTATTTGGAAAGAGGTAGAGGGATTATGGATAATGTACCTAAATGTAAGATCTTTAAGGGAAGCGTAGTTAGAAGTACAATGGTGTATAATACAGACTAAGTGCTTTTGTAATGACTGAAACTAACATAGTGGAAGAAGAAAAATATGAAAAATATAACATGGTAAGGTATAAACAATATGTAATAACTAAAGAGGAAAATTGTTTAGGGTATTATGATATTAATAACAAATGAATTTTTATTTGAGGTAACTAGAATGGAAGCAAAAATGTTATAGTACTCAATTAATAATGGGAGAATTATGGTTAAATAAAGAAAGCAGGTGTAACAATTATTACATGTTGTAGATCACCTAGTAAAGATATTCGAAAATTCTTAACTTTATTGAAATCATACACTGAGATCATTTATCGTCAGAAAAGAAGTTTTATTAATAGGCGACATAAGTGATAAGACAAGATATTGTCGCATAAATATGAAAATATAATTGTCGGAAGTGGATTTGTGGGAATATAAGAGGGAAAAGAGCTGGAAATTTGACACAATCACGTAGATCATATTGCGGTGAAACAGAAACAAGAAAATGAAATATTTCCAATTTGAATAAAAACGAAATTTAACCAGTCTATCGCCACTATCATACCTAATATATACAAATAAAATGTATGAAGTACTACGACATAGCGTAGCTTTCGGATTTGCAGATGATTTAGCATTAATAATACAACACTGGGATTCCGGCAAAAAATTGTTACAAAGACATATAGATGAATTAAATAAATCGGTACATGCTAAAGGATTAAAAATAAATACTAATAAGACGAAACTAATGTAAATCATAAGAACACACAAGGTAGGTATAGAAAAACCAATAATTATAATACACAGTGAAAACTGTATACACGGAAAAGAGGTATGTAAATGTCCACAAGTTGAAAGAGTAATAACCCGTAAATATTTGGGAATATGGATGGATACCTTTTTTTTTGGATGGGATTATCACATTCAATATTTATATGTTCAGAACCAGCTGCCAATGGAGGTTAATTATCCCCTTAAAATAAGGGAACTAATTAAAGAACGAAGGAAGGCTCGCAAAGTTTGACATCAATCAAGGAATCCTATGGATAAAACAACTTTTAATCGAAAAAGTAACATGCTCAATCGATTACTTTCTGATTTCAAACAGAATACCGTTTCAGAATTCTTAAAAAACGCAAATAAAGATTATTCCTTATAGAAAGCAACAAGGCGTTTTAAGCGACCACAAATTCGAATAGCTCCAATTCGAAATGATAATGGACAATGGATACGAAAAGAGGATGAGAAAGCTGAACTGTTTGCGCAATATCTCGCGTCAGTTTTTCAGCCTCAAGACGAGCATAAATTTATCTAAAATATACCAACCAGACATACCCATTACTCCATATGAAGTAGCCATGGAAATCGATACAAACATAAATCCAAAGAAAGCACCTGGTATAGACAACATTTCGCCAGCAGTTCTTAAACAACTTTCTCGTAAGGGGACCATCATGCTAACGTATCTATTCAATACATGCTTCAGGTTGAGGCACATTCCTAAATGTTTCAAAATCGCGCAAGTCATTATGATTCCAAAACCGGGAAAACCGTTAGAACATATGACATCATATAGGCCAATTTCACTTTTGCCGTCTATATCTAAATTATTTGAAAAACTGCTGTTGAAACGATTAAAGCCCCTTGTTGCTCTTCCGAATCATCAATTTGGATTTAGGGATAAGCACTCTACGATCGATCAGTTACATCGGGTAACTGCGACCATTGAACGTGCTATGGAGGAAACGAAATATTGTGCAACAGTGTTTCTAGACGTATCGCAAGCCTTCGACAAGATATGGCATGAAGGACTAATTTAAAAAATTAGTACAATCCTTCCAAGAAATATGTGTCAATTACTCGAATCCTACCTTGCAGAGAGAAGCTTTCAGGTCTCTCTGGCAGAGGCTATATCGTTACCGTATCCAATAAAGGCAGGAGTGCCACAAGGTAGCGTCCTTGTACCTTGTACCTGTTATACACAGCAGATATACCGCCAACTACAGAAACCTGTATTGCCACATTTGCTGATGATACTGCTATTCTGTCAGTTGGTGATACAATAGAAAGTGCAACAACTAACCTGCAACGAGCCATACACAAAATTAGTAAATGGATGCTGTTTGGAAAATCTTAGTTAATCACCAGAAATCAGCTCATGTCATATTCACTCTCAGACGATATACCTATTTACCAGTATATATTGATGGCATTGCAGTCCCCAAGACAGATTCAGCCAAGTACCTTGGCATGCATCTAGACTCACGTCTGAACTGGAAGGTGCATGTCAAGATGAAAAGAAAACAAATTTCTCACAAGTTACGGGAAATAGACTGGGTGTTAGGGCGGTATTCAAAACTCAGTTTATTTAACAAAGTTTTAATATATAATCAGCTGATTAAGCCGATCTGGACATACGGCATCCAGCTATGGTGCTGTACAAAGCAGAGCAATCGTTTGATTATTCAGCGAGCTCAAAACAGCTGTTTGCGGACTATCACAGCGGCTCACTGGTACCAACGAAATCGTGACATACATTCGGACTTAAACATCCGTGGTTCGACGATGTAATTCGCTGCTTCGCAAAGAAACATACAAACCGACTTCACCAACATCCAAATCCTGAAGCATCAGATTTAGTCAATCGGAATTGTGAATTAAGACGCCTTCAACGAACTAAACCACATGATTTATAATAGTTAGATTTAATACGCCTTTAGCTAATAATATCGCACGACTTATTAGTGTATGGCAATCATGCCTACGATAGAGTATTTCAATATGGAGACAAGCAGATACGAGTAAACTAGTGACACTAAATCATCTGCAAAAAAGAACTCTGAAGTTAATATGTAATGATAGGAAACATGAAAGGTATAATAGTAGAGTAAGTAATACAATAAATAACGAGAAATAAAGTTAAGTGTAGAAGTCTCTAGTCGCAGAATTACTGTTTTACAAATATATATATATATATATAAGAATATTACAAATAGTGATGGGATGGAGTCTTTGAGGTTTGATGTTAAGTATAACGTACAGGAAATTTTTTATTCAAATAATTTAGTATGTAGTTTAATTAAATTTAAGGGGAAAATGTATTTATTTACTATAAGTACTAGAATATTGAATAAGCGTGATTGTATATATTGTTAATAAACGATAACACCCTTTCGATGGTTGCCCGTCCCGTAGAAATCCTTAAGTATAGTATCCACACAACACAGGGTACACACTAATTATAAGAACACAACCCACGGATTACACACATCACATTCAACAATAATATATAATCAAACACAAAATCAACACTAGCGATAATATACTACCAAACGCATACGCGTAGTATTATATTAAACATGGGGCCTACATGCAAATTGTTATATTTTTAACATTATAATGCTAATTAAAATGTAAAGGGCATCTGCCGACGGGTAAAACCGGTGGAAAATGGGAAAAGGGGATATGTTGTAAATAAATATAACATCGATATAGAAGTGCGATTTTGTTTGTTTCTCGTGATATTGATGCTTGCAAACAAACACATACACAATAATAAATATATGACAGCTAATTCATATTCTTTTTTTTTTTTTTAAATCCAAGATTGGGTTAATTTTGATAAATTAGAAGATTAATTCATATATATATATATATATATAAATGAATTAATTATTCCGTTCTATACACATTTATTTCTAAGAACAAATGATGGCCGGGATAATTTTAATAGGACAGGAAACTTCTGTTCGGAGGATTAAAGGAGAGAGAAAATTACTAAATTTTAATTTACGATAGGAATGTGTAAAGGTCGTCATCATTATCATCATCGTACGATTCGCATATCACGTCTGTTCAACACACAATTTATCCTAGTCCCTTGTTTCCTGTAAATAGAGGCGTCGACTCATTAATTACCTTACTGGAGGCACCACACGCCCGCAGCGAACGGGGCAAATGCGAAGCCTGGCGAACCAAGTGTTCGGTCGGTAGGGACGAGACTGAGTAAAATTGTTAATATATTCGTATCGTGACTTTGTTTGCTTTCTCAAATTTTGGACAGATTATTTTACACCTTTCCATTTGCATAACGAAATAACCGGGACGATAGGAGACGATAATGGCGAAATTCGATAGAGCGCTCGATAAAAACGAAATATAAACAAGTTGATGACAATGATGGCCGTAGGGATGTCCGTATAATGCTTGTAACCTAAGAAGATGAGAAAACGTTTTCCAAGTTTGCATTTTATTATAATTTCATCATCATCATATTATTATTGATATTGTTATTATAATGATTATTATTAAGTAATAGCATTATTGCGTAGTTAAAATATGCCGTGACACGGAGTAATGTACCACGATCAACACATGTACATATTACTGTGTACGCATTTTTCTAAAATAAACAAGAGGCGATGGAAAAATTGGAGGTTCCGAACAAAAATAACGAGCTATTACTGAGTTTCATAAATTTCGAAAATTTTGATACGCAATTAAGTAATATAGAGTTAATTAATGACAATATAAATTTCTAAAAAAGCCAGTATTGCATTGATTAAACGTTGATCTACGTGTATCTTTGCCTGTATTATTTTTAGTCTTTTAAATCAATTTGACGTGGTGATTAAACTTATTTCTGAACTCGACCGACCCAGTTTTATTAGCGACTAGTATATCACCGTTTTACTATAGTTGAGCGATAAGGGGTATGGGCAGAGATAAAATTATGACGAGCTTTTATTTAGAAATAATTCGGTGGAATACCTTTAACTATGTAGAAATACTCCAAATATGATATTTGTTGTTTTTTAAAATTATAATTCTATTAGTAAATTGGTTCCTTCGTTGACTGATATTTACTATTACAAATGTTACAGGGTCTAATGAATTAGCTTTCGCGTCTTTGATGTCATCAAGGATTATTTCCATTTTTTTTTAAAGAAGGCGATTTGGACTAGCTGTTGTTATTCACTTATTTTAGACCAATGCTGCGGATTATTTTGAAATCGTTGCTTGTGTTGTTGCTATTGATTTTTGTTACACCGTTGCTGTCGATTGAACGTCACTTCTAATTGATTTTCTAAACATTGATTTTGTACGAGTTGCAGTTTCATAAAATTAAAATTAGATACCGAGCATCAAAGTGGGAAAGAATAGCTTCATGGTAGGGGGGATAATAGTTTTATATGCAATTAACTTGTTATCGATACTTAACCGACACTTACGTATAAGTATGTTTATTATGTCTACCGTAAATATGTTGAGATTTCGTCTCTGGATTTCAAGAGTTTATTTGTCACTTTCGCGATTCCATTTAATTTTACCTTTTTGAATTCTCGTTTAAGTTAATTTGGATCGGGTAAATGAAACTTTTTAAATTTTATTTAGTTGGGAGAATTGAGGCACTATATTGTCTTCTCATTATTAATCCAGTTTTAATTCTTTACGCGGTTGACTCTTTAATTCGAAAGACAAAGACAACTTTAATAAAAATATAGCTCTTTTACATCTATCTATCTATCTATCTATCTATATATATATAATATATATATAGATATATATATATATATATATATATATATATATATATATATATATATATATATATATATATATACGTGTATCATATATATGTATACAAGACAAGAAGGGGTCGCTTTAGTCTCGTTTTCTGAACGACTGAAAAGAGTGGTTAAACTTCTACAAAGAAACCGGAGGAAGGGCGAGAAGAATTAATCTCAATTTGAGTTTTCAGACGATTTCGAACAGGTTAGCTCGTTCGTCATTGTACTTGGTACGCTTTGTTTGCCGGTAATTTTAATTACCAACAGGATAACCACGCGACAAAACAAAAATATTCTAACGTATTTAAACCTATCCGAGTGTCAAACTGTCTTTTATAATTTGCGAATTTTAAAACTTTTAATAAATTAAGTTGTTATTCCATTAGAAACATCTTACTTCAATTCGTAAATCGTATTTTCACCTTTTAGTTTAATGGTATTGTTTTTTTAATATTTCATTATTACTTTTTTCTCAATAATTTGTTTTATATATATTTTTTAATATTTCACTATTATTTTTTCTCAATATTTTTTTTTTAAATATTATGTAAATCTCCATATGCCGTTTGTAACTACCAATGTTATTACAGTATAAGGAGATAGGTGTCTAGTTTATATATATGCTAGAAGTCCGCTTTCTCTTACAAAAGCCAAAATGCTACCTATCGATTGAGGGTTGTTTGAGAGTATTTTGTGTATTGGGCCCTGCATTTTGTGTTTTAACCTGTGTGGTGTAAGTATTTGGCAGTTATAGATTAAGTATGTGACTGTTGGTTCTGTTAAATCAACGCATAGGGGGAAGTTTGTTGGTGGAGAGCTTTTGATATAAAGTTAATTGTGTGATATGGCTTTATGACCCACACGTAGACGGTTTAGGATACCATATTCTTTTCTACTTGTGCCATCTGGAGGCCACCAAGGTTCTATGGTTGATTTTATGCTCCTAAGGAAGGTTGTTTGAGAGGTCCAGTCGGTGGTCCATTCCTGTTTACTCTTGTTCATGATTACGTGTGCTAATGTTGATGGAGGTGGTGAGTATTCTGGTACTGGTGGAAGTACTATAGACCGAGCTTCAAGGTCTACTTTATCACTACCGTGCATCCCAATGTGACTTGGGATCCACAGAAAACGGATTTTCCATCCATCCTTATGTAGTGTGTGTGTCGATTGTGTTGGATTTCTAATATTATGGTATTTTTATTGTCTTGACGACATATTAGTTGTAAGAAGAGAGGGAGTCTGTTTTAACCAATGCTTTTCGATGTGGAAGTACAGCTGATCTGATGTACTGAATACAGTACATAATTCCATACAACTATGCATCCAGAAAATTGCAGCCATCGCTTAGTCGGATTGAGTGTAGCATATTACTCAATTTGGTAAGAGCAACGTGCTGGTGAATTCTCGCCGCCTGCTGTAGATTTTGCTCCGTCTGTGTACGCGTGTGTAGTCATTGTATTTTTGAAGAGTGCTTAATACCATTTCTTTTATATTTGTAGGGTGTGTAGATTTATTTTGCTGTGTGAGAGATAAGTTTATTTTTGTTTCGGAAGGGTCCCAAGGAGGTATTATTATATTGTAATTCAATGTTGATTTTGGAATGAAGCTTATGTGATATGTTGATAGTATGTTAAGTAGGTTTGGTATAGGGTCATTTGCAAAAAGGGGGTTAGGGGATGTACGTTCTTTGGTGTATGAGAATGTTTTATTGTAGCTAAGCAGACGGCTTAAATAGAGGTAAGTATGGTATTTTCTGTAGTGTATAAGTGGAAAAAATCCTGCTAATGCACACAAGCTCTTTGATGGTGATGAGGGATGTACTGCAAGGATGGATTGAAGTTCAGCATGGTGTACTGTATCTAATGTTCTTAATATAGATTTAATGGCTGTTGAGTATACCTGACACCCATAGTTGATTCGTGATAGGATTATAGATTTATAGATATTTATGAGGATTTGGGTTTTTATATTGTATTTTGGGAATTGGGAACAGTTTTAAGCACCTACTCTTACGCTAGGTTAATTTGGAGTGGAACAATAAAACAAGGAATTTTACTCTTGTTTTGGCTGTTACGGGAGAGTTATTTATACTTAAAGAAAAGCTGGAAGATGATAGACGCCTCTTATGGAAGATAATGTATGATGATTTGGATGTTGAAAAATATAAACATTTCGTATCAGACCATTGCTGCAAACGATCTATGGTTTTTTGTAGGACTTTTTGTGCATTAGAAGCAATACTGGATGGCAAGGATATATTAAGATCGTCAATATAATGTCGAGCGGTAACAAGCTGCGAGATATAATTTCCTATGTCATCGATATATAATATGAACAAGGTTGCATTAAGTGCAGAGCCTTGTTGAACACCGTTTTCAGTCTGAACTGTTGATTTTGACAAACCGATCTTAACTTGAAAAGTTCGGTTGTTTAGGAAACTGCATAAGTAGTTTCCTAAATTACCGGTTATACCGGCGGACTTTATTTTTATTAATACTCCATGCCGCCACAACGGTCAAACGATTTTTCTAAATCGAAGAATACAGCATATAAGTGATGTTTATCGTGTTGTGATGTTAATATCTGCCTCTGTAAAGTGAGCATATGATCTATAGCCGATCTCGTCTTACGCCTACCAGCTTGCAAAGGAGAAAGGAGATTGTTATTTTCAAGGAAAAATAAGAGACGACTATTAACCATCTTCTCCAGCGTTTTTGAAAGGACACTCAGAAGAAATATTAGTTTGTAATTATCTGAGTAGAAGGGATTTTTGTTGGGTTATAGTATTGGAATAACTATAGCTGAATTTCAATGTTAGTTCGGATAAATGCAAGGCCTGCGCCTCTGTATCCTGTAATACCGGTAAGTCCGCTGTATATAACAAGTACAGGATAGGCCCTAGGACACTGCCCTGCGGAACACCTGCTAATATAGGATGAAATCCTGATGTAGCCTCTTCATGTGATACGAAAAACCAACGATCGGATAAGTACGACTGTACCATGTGACACCAATTCATTGGTAAACTGTAACTAAGTTTGAAGATAAGTTCTTCGTGCCATACGCGATCAAACGCCTGCGCAATGTCGAGGAACACAGTTGAGCAGTAGCTCTTTTCTTCAAAGGCTTTTTCTATTATTGCCGTTACGCGATGTATTTGCCAAACTGATAGTCAGGTAGTTTCGTTAGAGGTTTAATACGTTTGAGGAGTAGTTTTTCAAAAAGTGTTGATATAGCCAGCAACAGTGAGATCGGTCGATATGATTTGACTTCTTCTGCTGGTTTACCTGGTTTTTTTATCATAATGATTTTAGCTACTTTAAAACATTTTGGTTCGTATACAAGCATTGAATATGAATGTTAGAAGTACAATACTTTTTTTAACAGTTCTTTTAATAGTCCTGGTGAAATCTCATCAATTCCCGGCGATTTTTTATGATTGATGTTATTGTCGATCTCATATGCTACTTCGAGCGTGTGACAAATTTAATTGGTTGTTCAGGCAACTGTGCTGTATTAAATATCACATTTGACTGAATGCCATGCAATTGGAATATTCTAGAAAGATTTTTTTTTTATTAAAGTGCTAATTTACACCTAGCTAATGCTATTTAGTAAATTTTATGATTATTTATGCATAATGTGACATGAGAAGCATCTTATCTAATGATGAGTGCTTAAGTATAATTTTACATATTAATAGTATTCATATTAAATTCAGTGGCTTCGTTTTTCTTGGCACAACCGCATAATTGGCAGCCGTATCGCCAAACTGGTTTCAAAACTTGGTTATAAAAAAACAGTTTATTATCAGTAGACAGTTCTGATCGTCTGCCTAGTAGCCAAAACATTTGTTTCCGTTTAATGTTTAGTTCATTACGCTTTTTTATTATATGATTTCTCCATGTTAGGTGCTTGTCTAAATTTAAACCAAGATATTTTACTTCCTCTTTTTGTGGGATTGTAACACCATTCATAATTATCTGTCCAGTTGGTAGATTTCTACTGTTAGTAAATATTACTCTAGCTGATTTATCTTCATTAAGCTTTATTTTCCACGTTTTAAACTATGTGTCGATTTTGGTTACTGCTTCTTGCAGGTTTTTACGTGCCTCTACGACGGATACGTCTGAATAGACAATTGCTGTGTCATCAGCGAAGGCTGCTATTTCGATGTTTGTCGGAATAGGAATATCTGCCGTATAAACTAGATAGAGTAACGGCCCCGGTATACTACCCTGGGGTACACCTGTTTTTACCGGATAAATCTGTGATTTATCTTCTCCATATTTGACACAGAAGTACCTTTCATCTAGGTATGACTGCAATATCCGAGTCATTTGATGTGGAAAGTAACAACTGATTTTTTGTAATAGACCTTTATGCCACACTTCGTCAAAAGCTTGACTTATATCTAAGAAAACCGCGTTCACAAACTTTTCTTCTTCAATGGAATTTTCAATCACATTAACTATTCGATTGACCTGCTCTATTGTACTGTTTTTCCTTAAAACCAAATTAATGGTCAGGTATTAGTGACTTGTTTTGGACAATTGGTAGTATTCTTTTCAGGAGCAGTTTTTCGTACAACTTAGACAGCACAGGCAGTAAAGACGAGCTTGTTTCTGTTGCGAGTTTTTGCGGCTTTTTAATTACGATGATTTGTGAAAATTTTAATTGAACTGGGAAATATGTTAATCTCAAGATGTCGAGCGAATAATTCTGCTTTTTCTTCATTACGACGAAACCAACTTCCTGATCCATCATTTAGAAGTTGTGTTTTAACAACTGGTCGTTTGAAATGCCTTCCATAATGAGTAATCTTTTTCCGCCAGAGGGCTCAGATAGACCATGTAATCAGAAGAGCTCTCCTGCTTTGTGTCGAATATTAATTTATTCAGTCTATTATTAATACGATTGAATATTGTTTTGTCTTCTGGTCTTCTAGTGTTATGCCATACATGTCTTGCGGTACGTCTCTCCTTGACCAGTCTTCTAATTTCATGTGAATAACAATTTTCTTGTCTGACAACATTGTTAATCGGAGTTGGAATTGCATCTTGCGCAGCTTTACGAATAGTTTCAATAAAAAGCTGAGTCTCCAGTGCTTGTATTGTTTTTAGATTTATTTTCAGATTGATTCGTTCATCTAACTGTTTTCTGGAATTATCCCAGTTTGTATATTTGCTGGTTAGTTTTAGTCGCTTCTGTTTCTGTATGACTACATCTCTGATTATTAAGAGAACAGGCGTATGATCAGAAGTTAAATCATTATAGCTTTTAATTTCTGTGTAGTTTGAAAAAATATCTTTTAATATAAAGAAATCCAGCAAATCTAGCGTTCTATTTGGATCGGTTGCTCAGTATGTAGGCTCACTTGCTGACATGTATCTACAGTTTCATATGTTACATGCTTCTAGGAGCGCCTTCCCTCGGGTATTAATCAGATTAGAGCACCAAGCGGTATGCTTAGAATTAAAATCACCGCCAATAATGAAACGATTTACTAACTGATTAAACAATGCGATACATTCTTCTTTCACTATTTTTAAACCTCTTTTACTAGGCGGAAAGTAGATTGCAGCTACATTAATTTCTGTATTATTATTGAAAATAGTGACAACAGTTACTTGTCTGCTAATATCTGTACTTCGATAATGTTTAATATTATTCTTTATTATTACAGCAGATTCACGACATCCTCTACCATCAGGGTAAGGCATATGGTGTATTGTGTAACCATTAAATTTTAAATTAGCACAGTCTTTGAAATGCGTTTCTGATATCAAAGCGATATCATTTTTTTTATAATTTAGGAAATGGTCAAACTCGCGTTTCCGTCTAGTAAGACCATCAGAATTCCATAACAGTAATCGGATTGCAGTTTCTGTCATTTTTTCTGTTTATACATAGGTTTCTCGTATGTGTTTTGTATACAGCAGTCGTTCCTTACTAGGTACTATCAACTACAACTGTCTCTTCCTATATTTCCGTGGTTCTACTTTTTTAAAAACATTAGAGACCGTAATAGCGATATTACTTTTTTTTGGGGGGGCTTCCATACAGTTTACCCATGTCTGTATATATTATGGAATGAATAAGAAAGGGCTACTTATAAATTAGGCAGAGTAAGAAATAATGTAGGGATGTGTAAAATTAAATAATGATACCAGAATCTAAAATATAGGAGTATTAGGGCCGTATATACTTCAGCATTTTGAAGAGAGCTAAGAGAAATGCAATATTTATAGGAAATGGAACTTTAAAGCTGTGAGTCGCTGGAGTGCCTGTTCCATATCCAACTTACAGAAGAAGAAATAGAAGAAATAGAAAGAAATATATTTACAATATATATAAACAAAATCATGAATACATGAATAATTGAATAATGAACAATGTTAAGTACCTTATATATATATATATATATATATATATATATATAATATATATATATATATATATATATATACCTTAACAGTTAACTTACTAATATATAACGACATCTAATGTATATGTAATAAAATTTAAATTTAAAACGTAAAATTTAAAGTTTTAAACTTTTAAGTACAGGAAAAAATTAGAAAAAAAAAACCGCAAGAAAACAATAAAAATAAATTATAATAAGAACTTAAGTAAAGAGGGAAAACACGTAGTAAATAGGAAAATAATTCTTAAACAAGTAATCTGTTTAATTGCGCGGTGTTTGTATTTAGAATATCGTACGATGAGACTCGACATGTCGTAATCGCCTATGGTGTTAATTAATGCGCTGTCATTCATTATACAATTATGGTAAAATTTACTAGATAATTTGTTTATATAGGTAAGTGTATCTAAAAGGTTAAGCTGCGAATGCATATCACGCAATTTAGTACATCTATGGGTGTTTAATATGATTCTGCAGCAGTGGTTTTGTAACAGCTGTAATCTTTTATGAGTACTGTTGGAAACCGAAAACCAAACAGGGCAGGTGTTAAATCGGGGTAGAATAATAGATGTGTATAATAACTTTTTGTTTGAAATAGCTAAAGAAGAATGACGATTAAAAATCGGTGAGAGTATTGAGCGCGTTGTCAATGCAGTTAGTAATATTGTCATTGAACGATAGACGAGAATCTAATATGACGCCTAAGTATCGAACTTGTGTCGACCACTGAATACATTTACCATCGATTGTAACCTCAGGTAACGTTAGTGGGCGTCGTCTTGAAAAAAGTATCGCCTCCGTTTTTTCTGTGTTTATTTTCAGTCTCCAACGTTTGTAGTATTTAAAGACAGAGTTAACAGCTTTTTGCAATCTGTTAAGTATAGTGTCTGGTCTATGAGACGCACAATATAGGGCGAGGTCGTCAGCATATAAGGCGCTATTAATATGAGATAGTTTAGGTATATCGTTGATTAAAATTAAAAATAAGTAATGCCCTAGCACACTGCCCTGTGGAACCCCTGAGCAGTAAGATTTAATACCGGATTTATTGTTAAGATGGGAGACGTAAAAATTTCTATTAAATACGAATTTATTAATTTTATTAATGATAAGGGAAATTTAAATTTAAGTAGTTTATATATAATTCCAGCGTGCCAAACTGAATCAAATGTTTTTTCAATGTCAATCAATAATAAACCGGTATGTTTATTAAAATTAAAGTTGTCGGTTATGTAATCCGCTATTAGAGCTACTTGATGTATAGTGGAATGGTTGGCTCTAAACCCGAATTGCTCCTGAATAATAATATTATTTGTTGTAGAGAAAGTTTGCAGAACTCCTTACATGCCAGATGCGCTATTTGCAATCCTGATCGTGTTCTTCGAATGCCGTTCTTTAATAGCATTACGTTTTGACCTGTACCTTAAATAACTGCGCGCGTCTCGTAACGGTCCTCCATATAACGTATTGTCCCTTCTTCATCTTGAGAATTTACATCTATTTCCAGACATAGCGATATTTCTAGAGAAGTTGTCCGCCTTTATGGAGTTAGTAAGTACAGTATGACGTAGGGTAGGTTGTAAAGGCATCCCCGTAAAAAATTTTAAAAAGAAAAAATCCCTCAAAATTTTATGATTGATCGCGTCATCTGTAACCAGATAACGGAATGAATAAATAACATATATGTGCGTGTATACGTATATACGCGCGTGTGTGTGTGTGTGTATAAAATTGCAACAAACTAAATCGTTTTAAATATACGTGGATACGAACCCGCTTATATCGCACTGTGTGGATTTGTCGAACGTCAGTTATACGATCGACTTATATTAACATACTTACCCAATTATTTGGCGGAAATGTCGGAAAAGGGGCGATTTCTTTAGTCGCGACGTGACTCGGCAATTCGAAGCGTCGCCCCGCTTTGCGTATGTTATTCTTCTTCGTTTGTCTTAATTTTTGCCTTTCGCGCACGTAAACAGCCGCTTGAACGCTAGCGCTGGTCATTTCTTTTCCATTAGAATTTCAGCGATTTAACGGATATACGGGGAAGATATTCTTATCGAATTCTGTTCTCGTTGACTAGCGAATATCGATGGTCGTAATAACTTTTACTATTATTATCGTTACCGCTGTTGTTATCGTTATCTTGTGGATGATTATTACGATGCTGATGACTACGATGAAGGCAATATATTTTCATCCCTTTATTATTTTCGGGGTTGTTTTAACGACAGTCGAACGTGATAGGATAGAAGCGAGTAATAATAAAACGAGATAACTATATGTGTATATATATATATATATATATATATATATATATATATATATATATATTTACATTTGTATTTATATTTATGAAGGGTGAGAGAGTATAAAATAGTCGATAAGCTGTTTAAATGGCGTTGTTGTTCCCGTAAAATTATCAGACTTTATTGGTCCAAGAGAAATTTTAAATAAACAAAAAGTAAAGAAAAACCGAACCCAGCTCAGGGAGAATTAAATTAAAATTTAAAACGAAGAAAAAAAATCGCATAAGAAAAAAAAATAAAAAGAGGCTGAAAAAATGCTTATCTTATAAGAATAATTGACTTAAGGTAAAAGCAGTCTTTAGAATTATCACCCGGTTAAAACGGTATCTTGCGTATATCTTCTTCGATATTTCCAAAGTATGTCGTCAATTATTCACCGTATGCCTGGATGGTGTTTTTTTTTCTAAGAAATTATAAAATATAATTTAAAAATTGAATGAAAATAAAAATACTTTTATACCACATCGCAATATGTATGCATATTTATATATATATATATTTATTTAATCAGTAGTTTCAATGATTACATTATCATCAGGACTGATGCTGTAACCAGAGGATCAAATACCGTATTTACTCGCGTAGGACGCGCAACTTTTTTCTTAAATGTAATAGCATTATAAAGTAGGGTACGTGTGTTAATTAGATTTCCGAATTAGTAGTCGGTATACGATATCTACGGTCTATTATACGATAGTACAAAAATCATAAGAGTGTATTGTAATCACAGATACTATTATATTAGTAAATGCTGAATCACATCTGGTATGTAAAATACCTATAAAATTGTATTGCACGTTCTTTAAGGACAGAAGTCTTCTCGGTTAAAAACGTTACAAATATTAACTTTGATTTAAAGGAACAAAAGTACATTGCGTGGTTTCCTCGTTTGTTAAAATGAGTTCAGTAAACCGTTTGCTGCGTTCATTTACGGTTGGAGAAAAATTAAAAGTTACTCTCGTAGCTGAGGAAGTCGGCAATCCCGCGACGGGCCGTCAATATGATATTCCGTAATCATTAGAAAAAAGAGAATCTCGCGAATGGTAACAAAAGTAGAAGAACATTTCGCGGCGGAATTCCGAAATTTACCCCAGTAGAAGAGATAAATCGTTTTATGAATAGGCACGAACTGGCAATAAGGGAACGTCCATCTATTTGCCAGCCAGTATCGGATACATATGAGGAAAAATTAAGAACCATCCAAAGTTCGTATATGAGAAGAAAATAACATTTTAATGGATCAAATAGGAAATGCAGATCAGAGACCAGTTTACTTAGTCATACCAGCAGATTCAACAATTAATGTTGTACTGTTAATGTGCGAACTTGTGAGCGTGTACAATCATGTTAACGCGATTGCAGATGGTAAAAAACGTTACACCATTTTTAAAACTGAAGTTAAAATTTCGGATGCACGTCTTACGCGAATAAATACGATATATATATATATATAAAATTTTAAAAAAATTAAATTAAATATATTTATTATAAAGAAGCACTACCCAAATACTTTATGAATTATGAAATTGTTTAAAAGTTTAAGTCTGTATTATTATTATACATAAAATATATTTTTACCTCACCACGTGCATGTATATGTACGCATCATCATTAGCTCGTTACATACACACACAAACATATATATATATATATATATATATATATACATATATACAGGATGTAATGGTTTTTTTTTAAAAAACGATAATGTTGAATATAAATATCTAATTATATTTTCACGATCCTTTTTGCAGCAATTGCATTGTTTTCAGTGTTGGAAGGTGCTTATCATATAAATATAATTGACTTAAATTAAAAACAACAGTCCTTGGGTAACATATCGATGGGTATCTTAATCGATATTTTCAAAATCAAAAAGGCGTTGTCTAATGATTCATTCCTCAATGCTGTTTTTTCTAATGAATTACGAAACTATTTAGAACTTTAAGCACTGTATTATTCTTATATATAACATATATAATCGCGCATGTTCAATTTACATTATACCATTTGTTTACTACACATTTACACACACACGTATATATGTATATGTATGCGTGTGGCGTTTTAGTCTGTTTTTAACAAAACGACGATGCTGAATACAAATTATATTTTAATAACGAAGCTTTGCCAATAGTGACGCTATCTTCAATATAGAAAGTAATCTGAATAATAATAAATAACAATAATAAAATTTAATGAAAGTTAACAACATATAAACAATTTTTAATTATATTAAATATAGTAGACGTAGTTTCAAGTTAAGACCGAATTATCATCGCCGCTTTATTGTTCGTTACCGAACGTGATTATTCCATTGTATTTTTTTATATATATATATATATATACAAAATGGGCTAACCATTCGAGGCACTAATTATACGGTACATTCGCGCGCATGTGATGTTACTAGAATGGGTTGCGTCTTTTATAATAATAATGAAAAAAAAGTCTTTAATAATGATAAAGTCGTTCATCATCATTAACGCGTTCGATAAATATTTTTCTAATTTTTTTAATAATTTTAATTTTTTCTTTATATATAAAATATTATCGTTTTGATTAATATTGTTAATTTCGCGATTACATTTTTCTTCATGTTCACCCTATAACGATTTATTATCATCGTTTCGGTACAAAGTTAAACGATTGTAAAATACAAATTAATTTGTTCATCTATTTTATATATTAGAAAAAAAAAAAAACGAATAGAGGAAAATTTTAATTCGCAGAATTAGAATCAACATGGAAGATTGAGAAAATTTAAAAAATTATACGAGACAGAGAGACTTTGGAGAGAGAAAGATAATTATTTCGAATTGAAAATTAACCGACTCCGAGGTGTTAGAAAAAATATGAATTAGACGATGTCACGAAGAAGCAGTCTTTTAATAATCTGAAGAAAGTACCAAAGAACCGTAAAATGTCTTTTTTAGAATTAAGAGAAATTATACGACGTCACGTTTGGTCCGTATTAAAATATGCATCAGAATCGTGCGCATTAAGTAGCGAATGCGAAAGAAAGTTGGATGCATTTGAAATGTGGACTTACAGAAGATTACTTAGAATCTCGTGGACAGTCTTCGTTAATAGAAAAATATTTGAAAGATGTAATGCAAAACGAACTATCTATCGTCAAAGATATTGAACGAAGTCGTAAGAAATATATCGAACAGCATAATTTACGGGAGGAAGACCATACAAGATGATTGAGAAGCCGACCAGAGGAAGGAATAGGTTAGAATATATTACGACTAATTTAAGAATCAACAAAGCGTACGATGTAATTAATGCCGCGAAGTAACGATGATTGTAAACGGTAGACTGTTACTATTACAGATGCGCAACCTCCTTAGTAGGAGATGCCACACTTTAAGAAGAAGATATCGATAATACAAAAATATCGTCGTAAATATCGAGAAGTAATTAACGAATATCTTTTTCGAAATTGAAAATCGGGGAGCCGATTTAAAAGAATGTTTCTTTTCAACGGAGTACAGAATTCTTTTACGTCCATTGAACCGCGAGAATATACACTCTCTTCTTCTTCTTCTATGTGCCATACTCGTAATAGAGCATACTACCAATGTGCCGATCAAATTTTACGTTGGCGCTGCTGTTAATTGTTGTAACGAAAATGTGGACCAATTTGTAATATTTCACAGTCAATCTGTCCTCCTTCTTCCTGGACTTTTTCTATCTCTCCTTGTATGATAATCTGTAAAATTCTGTACTTTAACCCTCTTATGATGTGACCAAGGTGTGACAAATTTCTCCTTATAACGATATTCCGTAGCTATCGGTCTGTATCAGCTTTCTTTAAGACATCATTGTTGGACATCTTTGCCGTCTAAGGTGCCTTCTGCATTCTTCGATGGAACTACATTTCCATAGCCTCATATCGGTACAAATGTTTTTTATTTATAGACATTCAATTCCGTATAACAAAATTTCTACTGGATTGCCGCATTTTTGCTAGTCTCATAACTTTAGTTGTTTATTTTCATTCGTAACTTCTTTCCTGCTACAGTTATCACATGTTCATTATTTTTTGCAGATTCCTCCTGGATCCCGCCATTTATACCTGTTCGTCAGCGTAGCTTATGCTGGCTATTTTTATTCCGTTAATATTGAATCCTAGGCTATTAATATTCGCCGGATGGAGGAAGGATTGAACAGGTAACACCAGTAGTTGGGCAGTTTAATTACAGAAAATGCGAAAGATGATGAAGAAATAAGAAGAAGAATAGGATACGGCAGAAATGTATTTAATAATCTAGAACGGATAGTTAAAGATAGAAAACTATCCATACAATTTTAAAAAAATGAGAATTCTTCAATGCCATATGTTCTAAAATTACATATGCTTCGACGGACAATTTCAGAGTCGAACAGAAAGAATAAACGCCTTCGAAATGTGGTGCTATAGAAGAATGCACAGAATATCGTGGAATGAAAAGACAACCGATACTATTGAATAAATGTAAAATCAGTGAATTAATACTACTAAGTAGAATTAACGAAGCAAAAAAGAAATATTTTGGACACATAAAATCCGACAGGAGGATTTGTTTACAATAGCGATACAGGGAAAAATCCTGGGAAAAAGGCCAAGAGGAAGAAGAAGGATGGAGTATATACAAAAGAAAGTCAATACCGGAAATAATACAGATGGCGAGTGAGAGGCAACTATAACAAACTTAAATAGGAAATGGAAATTGATGATGATGATAACAAAATTGGCCGGATATAACATCGAACTACGTCTTGCTGTATCTTAGGATTAAGTGATCGATCACGTAGTAATTGTTTCATATTACTCAAGGCTGCGCGTAACTACACCGTTCTTTAATCTCCGCTTTTTTATGGCTTGCCTGATAATCTGCTCGGCTTATATATTGAATAACAACGAGGGCAGTACACAGCCCTGCCGTACACCGTGTTTAACTTTAAATAGTATAATGACAAAATTGCTTGAAATATGCCGAGACTGGTGAATTGTTTGTAACGAGTCATTCGCTTGATATAATTTTAACGTTCAGTTATATAAATTATTTCATATTTCTTCGTTAGTTTCAACGTTTTACTAATATTACGCTTAACTCTTTCAGTCACGTATGAAATTTTGGCAAAAAATTATTATACGAGCTGTTTATTATATAACGTTGCTTTTTAGATAACTCTGGATGATTTACAATGTTTTTACGCAAATATAATTATAATTGACACATTTCATGTGGTTACCTATAAAATACATAATTTTGTTAGTATTAAAATTTCATGTACCATATAGCGGACATAGTGACTGAAACGGTAATTTTTTTCGCGTTTTTAAATATAGTTCTGCCGTTACTTATATTAATTAATTGTAATCTCCTAAGCTATCGTACGAGTTCTACACGCGATATATTTTAAATTACGATAAAGTTATCACAGTTAATTTCACGAAATTTAATTTGATGTTTTGTAACCGAAATTTAACGTATAAATCTTCGGTTAAATGAGAAAAATTTGAAGAGCACATTATTCTTTATTCGAAATAAATAAACATAAGAATAGTCGAGTCCATCTGAATTCGAATGGATAATGTTTTGTTTGATCAACATAGCTATGTTGAAGCTCATTAAACTCTGTGTGAAATAATTCCTAAAGTTCTTAACGTGTGAATTATATTTATATATACTTATGTACATATATATATATATATATATATATATATATATATATATATATATATATATATATATATATATATATATATATATATATATATACTCAAAATACAACTTTTCTCGCAGAATTCTAAATATTTTCATCGTTACTACACTAAGTAATTCTTATCGGGCACTGGAGTGGATTTTCTTTCATTTCTCCCGATACGGTACTATCATTTTCCGTGTTTATATACCATTAGACTAATGTTTATTTGGGAAACGAGTTGATCTCAAAATGGAACAGTACTCGCTCAAATTCCATTAAGGCAGAAAAATTTAAACTGTCGTGTTGGCATAATTATACGTGTATGTACGTTGTTGAAGTAATTTTTTCTACTATGGAATATACACGTGTATACAAGGCTTAAAAAGTATCTCCTCACGCTGGCTAAACGTAATTTTCCTCTTCTTTATCATCAGTGTTGCCGTCGTTTTCTCAGTTTTCTAAACTTTTCTTTCAGAACATTACACGGAGGTTTTTTTTTTTTTTTGCAGCGAATGATTTTTTTTTAACAACTACATTTGCCGTAGAAACAAAATAATTTCTCCAAATAAAATATATCGGTGTACTGCCGGGATTTTAGAGAAGGATGTAAATTAATTTTACATTTATGGTCGCATATACACATTCTTTCTTCATAATCGATAGTTCAATTACAGAGCATGTCTATAGTAATAATATTATCTTCCAGCGTCTGCTCCAATGTACGCGGCGGAAACGTGGACTTTAAACAGATTCGCAGAAAATTGAGACTCTTAAAACGCGATTCTTCTAAAAATTTAGTCGGTCGGTAAAATTTCAAATGAAGAAGTTTTTAACCGAGTACAAGAGGAAATTTCACTACTGAAAACGATTAGAAAACAAGAATGAAATAGATAGGGCACGTGCCTTGACACTGACCTATTGAAACATAAAGGAAAAATATCCGTGTGCAGTCTGAAACGAAGACCAAGAAGCTGTGATACACGAACAAGAAAGAAGCGAACATTAACATCAATATGAAAAGTCTAACGGCAGAACTGAAAAAACGGAGGACTTGGACGATAGGTCCAAACAAGTTCAAGAATTTATACATCGATATATCGTGTATATTATAAAATTAACGCTATAAGAAATCGATTAAAAACTACAGCGCTTGAATTTGGTACATTTTTGAACAAATGAGGAATAATCTATTTTCTTTAAGAGATTATAAACTCCGGAATGTAACTGTGATATAGTTTGTTTACACATCGTTATCTTCGAGTAGTCATCCTTTTTTTAAGGAGTTAAACTTCAACGATAAAAAAAAAGAGGCTGAGACAACATAGGGCTTGGATGATGGTGGCTTACCAGTCCAAGCACTGATACACCGATTGAATGGTATTTATATATATATATATATAAGCTCTCCGTTTACATGTTAGTACGTATATACTTTATATGTATATACAATATATATATATATTACTTGCACATACCTGCACATATGTATATGTAACATTATGTCTATTTATATAACACGCGTATATATTTTTTAATAGATGTATCCTGTATCAGCGCTAATGTCCGAGTTAGCATACAATGTGATACGTACGCGTTATTGTTAGCTTTAATGAATGTAGCACATCGATTCCACATATATTTTCTATTCAATTGAAAATACCCGCGCCTAGAATCATCGCTATCGTCCCTTAAAAAGTTTATATTTTCGGTGACTAGTTAATCGAAATTGATCATTCATCGGCGATTTCGGTATAGTGATAGGCAATATTTCGTTAGGGGTGCCGATTCTATGAAAACTACTTCGTACCTCCAATGATTCCGGTATACTGAATTGCAGATGAGTCGGCGATAGTAACGCTTCCGAAGGCGTTCGTAAATAATGGTAAGCATCGGCGCAGGCTGGTGCGTGTTGATGTTGAAGTTGCTGAAACCGTTTGTAAAACTGTTGATGGACATTGTCCGGAGTTTGATGTTGTCGTTGTTTAATTCTTCTCGCTTGACGACTGGCCAAAGATGCTCCCCCGGCGGCTGCGTACATGATTGCTTAGATGTGATTTATAGAAATATTTTTTATAAACGGTTTTTCGTTTTTCTTATCATCGCTTCATTTCCATCGTTATTTTACAGAAATTTTTTCGTTGTATTCTACGGTTGTTAAAATTCAACCCTTCGGAAAACCTGTAAAGAAACAGAAAACACAAAAATAAGTTACCAATTAAAAACTGATAACATTGTAATTTGCTCCCTTTATATAAATTACTGCCGGGTACTTTGTACATTCCGGTTTCGAGCTCATTCGGAATGAATCTTTCCCGCAGGTGGCTGATAGTATAATGGCCTGCAGATATGCAGATGAGCTGCGAATAAGATGTCACTAAAATATGCAGTCGCCGACCAACACAGACTACCGGAAAAAACTACTCGAAGAAAACGATTCTCGTGGTGGTGACAGAGCAGTAAACACGATTTGTGGTAGAGAGACAGACAATACAGCTTACCAGCTTCCAGCGGACCACGTACATTCCACGATCCTGTTAATGTTACATAATTTCATATTGACTTCTTCAGTCTCCAATTTATAGCCCTGAGAATTACATCTTAAGCCTAAGATTCAACAAGTCGGATGCCAGCCGGATCACATGACGAAAAATCAACTTTATTCAGCATTGTATACGTACTTGGGAAATTACTCCAGTTGTTTCTCGTTGCTTTCTGCAGGATTTTCTGTCAGGGTTTACTCCCTTAGCCTTAGGATAAATATCCTACCCGCAGGGCAGCGGTATTTGTTTTCCTTCAAGGTTGTCTCCCTTAGCATTCGGATAAAGATCGTACCGCAAGACAGCGGTGGGGAATCGTATATAGCGCCGGACACCCGCTCTCTTTTAAGTCGCAGGAGATACCGTGGGCTACTCTAAACCGCCCCCACGCAGAATTTCGTACTAGTACAGCATATCTCAGCATTAATATATTTACTCCCTTTATTTAACGCCAGCTGCTGATGTAAAATAAGGAAGATATATTTACGATAGCCTAGTTGAACAATGTTCGATAGGCGAGGCGAATTACCGTTGACTTTTAACACAATTCTGTATAGTTTTCCCTCTCTACCAGATAGCATACGCGATAAATAAGGACGACATTCTCTCTCTCTCACTCGGCACGGAAGTAAGTCTACACAAAGCGCTACTAACGTTTAAGACAGATTATTTTCATAATATCAACACGCTACGTAGATGTCAAAGAATGAAAACTGCAATATATAATACATAAAGCCTTAATTACGAGACTGCCCCTCCAGACAAGTTTAATCAATAAATAAACGAATAGACGAAATAAACAATAAAAAAGTAGTTAAAATCATTAAGTTTTTATATAAAAAGACTTTCAGCTATTAGGCTATTATTAAGTGGGCGTAAAAAATAAAATATAAAAAAAAATATATAGAATTTATAAAAAATATAAAAGGAAAACAAAACAGAATGTAAAAACACAAACTTAATTTAGACGTAAAATATTACAAAAAATAGCAAAGTGAAAAAACATATTTGGTTATAATTCGTTCGGATTTTATTTGATCGCGGCGTTATCGGCTAATCGTTTACGCGCAACCAGATATATCGACGTATCACCATCTGGAAATTGTCATTGTCACAGATTCGCTGTATTTGATCAAACAGCTGAATGAAAATTCCAGATGCATGCATCCATTGACTGTGAAAACTAATTCTACAATCAGCAAGCAAAGTCTGCAGACCCACATATACTTTCGATTCCTGGACATGGGGGATATGGAAGAAATGAAGAAGCAGATCGCTGCGAAAGAAGCCGCCTTCGTGTCTCCTGTAGAAGTTCCCCGATATCGCTGCATGTTCCATAAATTTAAGGAAGAAGCAACAGTCAGATTTTCCGGTTTACCTCAACACAGAGTGGCATCTAGCCCGTTCAACGTGTTCATCGTACAAGACAGGATGAAGTGATGCTGTTTCGTGTTCGCACAGGTCACACTTGTTTGACTCATTCTTATATCCTATCCAAAACCGATTCTCCTACTTGTTCATCCTGTAATGTTCAAATCACTATAACTCATATCTTACTTCACTGTTCTCTGTATAACTATATTCGCTCTTCATTACAGCTAACATAATAAAAATGAAAATACTCTTATAACTTTCCTCATTCGCACTAAATTATCTTCACACCTCTATAATGACGGAATAATAGACTGCGTACTTTTAGCTTTTGTAGCATGGCACGGAAAAATAAAGAAAAAAAATATGATAGTGAACGTGAGAAACAACACTAAAATTTATACGTAAAAAATTACACTAAATGACATGAAAAATAAAATCTTTGTCTCCAATCATTGAAATTGATTACTATAATGGCTTATAATAGCCGAAAAGCTTTGTAGTCTTATAAAAATGTAGTGATTTGAACTACTTTTCTGTTGGTTATTTCTGAAAAATCACTACATTTCACACTGTTCAAAACAAGAGAAATACATCAAAAAGATAATTTAAATAACACCAAACTTTTAGTGTTTGCGTTATATTTTTTTCGGTTTATTATTAATTAATTAATAAAATCACTACTCTCCAATATATTCAACATTTAAATAATACCGACCGGGTTTTAGACAGAAAACAAATCGTTTCATCGTATTTTTTCATGCGAAAAATTTCTAGCCTACATCTGATTAATATTTGATTTATATATATATATGTGTACATGAGTTATTTATTTTGTACCGGATTACGAACATCTTGCTTCAGGCGTTATTTATTCCGCTACGTCAGACTTAAGTTATCAATTGCAATTACTTTCTGCCGCATTATGTAGACCAAATCGTGTAGGCTCGCGGATTACGTTCGGATGATAAATTTTTATTTAATCGCTTTCCTACCCCCTAATCTTTCATCGTTATTCCATTATTATTTCAGAGTTTCCTTTCGAGATGGATTTTATTATCATTATTATAATAATAATAATAATAATAATAATTATTATTATTATCACTATTACTTAAAATTTAATTTCACTCTTTTTTTAGTCTGTTGTCCACGCAATTACATTCGTTTACGAGCAATTTATTTTATTTGTTATTCGTGCCAGAAAAAAAATTACTAAATAAATTTAATTTGATTTGATTATTATTATCATTATTATTTACATTTTGCAAAATAGGTCGAAATGAATACACGAAACAGTAATTCTATTTTTAAATAAAATTCGTATCAGAATGCCGACAAGGTATACACAAATCTGTGACAGAAAAATTACTATAAACGTCGCTGAAGGAAAATATTGGTATCATTTATTCTAAGTAGGAATCCGTAGATTTAACTTCACTATTACGAATAGTTATTTCGTATTTTTGACGTTCGTTGATAAGGAACGATTTCTATAAAAAGAAAAATAATCAAAAAATGGTTGCGGGCGGTCCATATTTCCTTAATTCAAGTATGTAGGAAGCCCGTTTACCAGTATCTTCTTCATATCTTCTCCAACTTTGATGGAAGTTTGGCGATCAGTAGTGCCATTTTCACTTTATTCACGGCCGCATTATTTAATTCCATACGTCGGCACCGTCGTTTGAGATCCGCCCCACACTGAAGTTTCCTTCTGCCTATTCTGCATGTAGTATCAATTACAAAGGATGATATTTTTCATTATGATAGATAAGTTCTTGAATGGCCCGTAATAATTCTCTTTCTTTTTAACATCTTGTTTGATGCGTTATTATTTCTGTTCACGAAATTTTTAACATTCGTCGATATATATATATATATATTATATATATATATATATATATATACACATCTCGAATATTTTCTTTTTTAATGCCGCTGTAATAGTCCAGCTTCAACTCCGCACAATAAGACTAATACATGTTCTAGCTAACCTAATTCGCAAATACAGAATTATATCTTTTCTTGTCAATAACTGCTTCATGGAGATTTGACCTAGCTTTTTCTATCCTGGTTCTAATTTCCGTATTCTTACAGATATTGAACTTTTGCTACTCTTTCGATTTCAGTTCAACTAACGTAAATACTGACTGCAGATGTATTCGTTCGCCTTTGTTTATCAACCGACACCGGTTTCGTTTTAGTTGAATTTATATCCCGTAACTGAGACTAACTTTATACATCCACGTAAGCGTGTCTTGTAAACCAGAAGGACTGTGTAATGCCATGTATCATTCGCATATATCGGATGTTAGTTTTTCTCCGATCATGATAACGTCTTCTGATGTAATGGCCTTCCGAAAAATAGCTACTGAAAAGACGCTAAATAATACAGGTGACAGTATATACGTGTACAATTGTATATTCAGGACAATATGGCTGTGTGTGTGTGTCTATCTGTAAGTAACAGTATTCAACAAAAAAATATATATCCCGTAATTAACCAATTTATTATTTTCGTTTTTTATATATAATTAAATTTTGCGAATTTACTATCGACTAGAAGTTACCCACGGATTATTTTTGTTAATACAATATCGTTGTCCCTTTCTTTTAACAGGTTTATATATTAGTATAGTAATATATAAGTATAATTTTTTTAATACAGCCCTTTAAGCTATTACTAACATACAATCTTAGCCGTTTGGCTAAATAATTATCATTTTTAGGTTAATGATTACGTAGTAGTTAACAACGTAGTAGTTAACTTAACCACTAAGTACAAAACGAGTGTGGAGTACGTATTGGCTACGCATCCATTATATGTAAATTTACATATTACAAGACTAAATCTATTGTTTAATGTCAAGTAGTTGTCTTGCTTCTGCATTGACCTGACTGTCCAACCGCCTGCTTGTGCAATTCAGCGAATTGCTTAATGACATCATTAATGAACATAATATTCAGATCAGAATGAATGTCATCGTTACGTGAGTAACGATAAGCATCAACTATCGCGCGTAAGATGATGTTCCGACGGCGTTGTATTATATCTCGATTCGACTTGGCTGTACAGCCTTACAGAGCAAGGCTATAAGTCTAAATAGGTTTAATAATTTGTTCGTATAGTAGAAGCTTGCAGGAAACATCTAACTCAGATTGGCTGCCTATTAACCAATATAATTGACGTGTTTTATTCCTGATCTGCTGAGCCTTCATTTTAACATGAACTTTCCAGGTCAATCGTGAATCCAAATATATGCCTAGTTACTTCACTGAATTAGCCTGTGGAATGACTTGGTTTCCTAAGTACAATCGGTATATATTATCATCATGTCGTAATGTAAACAAGACATGGACAGACTTTTGTTCATTTAGTTTAATCTTCTAATCTAGAGTCCATTTTTTAATCCGACAACGATATTGTATTAATAAAAATAATCCGTGGGTAACTTCTAGTCGATAGTAAATTCGCAAAATTTAATTATATATAAAAAACGAAAATAATAAATAGGTTAATTACGGGATATACATTTTTTTGTTGAATACTGTTACTTACAGATAGACACACACACACAGCCATATTGTCCTGAATATACAATTGTACACGTATATACTGCCACCTGTATTATTTAACGTCTTTTCAGTAGCTATTTTTCGGAAGGCCATTACATCATAAGACGGTATCATGATCGGAGAAAAATTAACATCTGATATCAGGTATGCGAATGGTACAGTATTGGCATCACACAGTCCTTCTGGTTTACAAGACACGCTCACGTGGATGTATAAAGTTAGTCTCAGTTACGGGATATAAATTCAACTAAAACAAAACCGGTGTCGGTTGATAAACAAAGACGAACGAATACGTCTGCAGTCAGTGCAATTTATTTGTAGCATCATTGGCTATCACTTACAGCTAAGATTGCAGTATCATCTGGAAATGTGGCTGTTGTTTTATTATCAATAGGCAAATCTCTTGTATATAACAGGTACAGGAGAGGTCCGAGGACGCTACTCTGTGGCACACCTGCTTTGCTTCTTCATGCGGCACCTGGAACTGACGACTTGATAAATAAGATTTCAATATGCGACAAAAATTTCCTGGTAGTAGAATACTCAACTTGTGAACCAGGCCTTGATGCCACACTTTATCAAATGCCTGGGAAATATCTAAGAATGCAGCAGAGCAGAATTTCTTCTCCTCCAGTGGATTGTTAATGATTTCCACTACTCGGTGCACCTGGTCGATTGTTGAGCATTTCCGTCTAAATCCAGATTGATGTAGGGGAAGCTTATCTTCAACTAGTATTAATAATCGTTATAACAGGAATTTCTCCGGGAGTTTAGAGATTGATGGTAATATAGAAATTGGTCTCTCTCTGGTTTTTTTAACATTATAATCTGTTCCACTTTAAAGCAGTTTGATATGTACTCAAGTCTTAAACATGCATTAAATATGTATGTAAGCAGTACTACTTCTCTTCGTGGTAATTCTTTTAGGACAGCTGGTGAAATTTCATCTACTCCCGGATCTTTTTATGGATTTATATTGCGATTAATTTCATTTGCTATCTCTATTTAATTGATTGATTAATTTGATAAGTTGTTAAAAGGTTAATATCAGATTGTATCTGATGAGTCTGGAACACCTGTGATAAATAGCGTGTAAACAATTCAGCTTTTTCAATATCCGGTCTTGCCCAATTGCCAGTTATCAAATTTTCTGCTAATATAAAATTAGTAGCAATTTCCTTTACTATGTAGAAATCCAGAAGATCTGGCTTCTTACGACGACCTGTAGGCTAGTATGTTGGCTTACGTCCAGACGCTAAACTGCATTGGCAATTGTAAATTGCTTGAAGCAACTTCTTACCTTTAATATGAGCAGTGCTAGGATTTCTGATATTAATAGGAGAAGACCCCATGCTTCATGTTTTGTATTAAAATCTCCTCCAATAATAAACCTGTGCCCAATGTTCTGTAACAACTGTGCACACTGTTGACGTTTTAATTCACGTTTAGGAGGAAAGTATACTGCAACTACTTTAAGCATTGTATTGTTTTGTATAACTGAAACTGTTGTTGCCTGTACATATTCTTCATTAATTTTAGGTTCTACAAAATGCTGAATATTCTGTTTAATTATTACAGCTGATCCACTATGCGCACCACCGTCTGGATGAGGTGTGTGATAGATGGCATACCCTTATATTTTTGGATAATTTCTAGTTGGGTAAAATGTGTCTCGGATATAAGTGCTATATCTATTCGATAATCTTTAAAAAAAAATTCAAATTCCCCAAGTTGGTTAAAGGCAATTTGCATTCCATATAACAATTCGTAAAGTGTCTGTCATTTTTGTTTTATATTACGATGCCTATTGTTACGTTGTTGCCGGCTTTTATTTTTCACATTTTTCAATTGTGAAATAGTCTGTGCAGCTCAATTTTACTGAGGCGTTCAGCGATATTGCCAACTTGCTGAGTCAGAATACCAAGTGATCTAACAACATCAGCAAAAATAGCTTCCAGTGTAGTTTAATATTGAACATGAACATCGTTTCTTGTGTTCACACTAGATAGTGCATGCTGTTTCGGTTTAGCCACAGTGGCTTGTGTACTTCGTTGTACATCCACGATAATTTGCAGTGTGATTGCAATTGCAATTCGCGTATACAAATTTACTCGGATCTTTTAGGGCACAAACTGTAGAATCATGATTTTGCGCTCATTTAAACCAATTTACTGGGCGAAAACAGCCTTGTTTTGTACGGTTTCATTTCTGGCACCTTTTGCATTGTAGGATTTGTAAATTCCTATGTGGTTCCTCGATTTTAACTGAAGTATATGCTAAATGTGTAATTTCGTATATATTTTTATTATTGTCTTTGGACTCTAAATCTACATAAAATAATGGATAATTTTTTTTTCGCCCACTAATAATTTTCTTATCGTTATCACGTGCTTTTACTGTTTTATTTATGTTTACAATGTTGACCACAATATGTCCCATATTATGTAATTCACTTTTTAGTTCAGCTGTATCAGTAGTTGTATGAAGTCCCCGAATTACTAGCCGATATGTTTTATCTGCTTTTAATTTGTACGTATAATAAGATACTCCATGGAGAGGTTGTTTCTTATTCTATTCTAGTTCTTTATTCATTAATTTTATAAGATTTGTAATATTCCGAAAAGCATCGGCAGTTTTAGCACAGACAGCTATATCGCCATCGTTTATAGTTTTATACGGGAGATTCTGTTGCAGTATATTTTATTATATCGTCGACATAGCGGATAAGTTTTTCAAAAGTCATCAGAAAATCATCAATTTCTCACTTTATTCCACGAATACGACATCGGTAGCGTTGTACAAACTCGTTTACATTTCTTTTGTATCCCTCGCAAATTTTCCCTAGCCTCATCGTTAACTTCGTACTCGAAATTGACTACCTTTTCCCCTCCTATGAATGGTATTCGCCTACTATGAGAGGTATTCGCCTACTATTCCTACGAGTGGTGATTCCCCTTCTACGGGTGGTATTTTCCTACTACAAGTGATATTCGTCTACTACGAGTGGTAAATAAGAAAATCTATTTTACGCGGCATTTACTTTGGCAAACGCTCTCGATATTGATATATATATATTTTTTAATTACCAGCATGTTTCACACGTTATTAAACATTTTTCCGCACTTTCACATACTGCGTTGATTTCGAAGTAAGTTCGATGCCGTAGAGAGGAAAGATTTATTTATTTATTTTTGTTAAATGTTTATTAAAATTTAGTCTCCAAGATTATTTAATGCGCGTGTACAAGAAATTAGTAAACCTCCAGAAACATTCGCAAGTAGTTTTTAAATAAACGGGCTAAATAAATAATATCACTTACGCGCATGATAAAGTACTGCTGGCCGAAACGGAGAAACAATTGCAAAAAAAAAAGTAGATACCATAAATAAAGAAGAATGAAAATACATGTTTAATATATACATATATATATTTTGGTTGTATTTTACTGCTAAGGTAACTTTAAGGATACTCGACATATGTGCATATGTACATATAAAATTTTCATGATTTATAAAATTTTGTATTGAAATATACTATACTACTATATATATATATATATATATACATTAGGAAATACTCACGGCTTCGCTTGTGTAATTATTTTTTTGACACAATATCACTGTCTCTTTCTTTTATTAACTATATATATATATATATATATATATATATATATATATATATATATATATATATATATATATCCGTCCGTTATTTCGTTGATAACCCTAACGCAACAAAACGTAGTTTGAAAGGCGGGTAGTGGAGGAAATTGGAACAGATAGACAGACAAAAATCTGAAAAAATAGATTTTCTGTTTATGTGTGATAAAGTAATTATAATGAAAATAGTCGCAGATCACAGACAGACTCTACAGTTTTATATATTACGGATATCCAGGGAAATGAAGTATGCGTTCGAGTTGCAAATCATTCTCACACCGAGGTTCCTATTTAGTTGCGTCCGCTCGTGCAGATCTTCTTAATCGACGGAAGTCTATATTCTATAAAAGACGACTTAGCTTCTATAAATCTATCCAAACTAATCTCTATTCCTCCTAAGAACCTCTTAGCTCGGCTTTTCTTTTCCATCCTGGTCAGACTGTTCTATTCCTAGTCATTTGTACACCATCAATCTTACTACCTCTGTATATTGTCCTGTGCATGCGGGAACTATAGGTGACGTTTGCTTGTGACTTGTATAGCGGAAGTAGAGATGCCTGTATTAATAAAGTTTGACAATGAAATACTTTACCCCCTTCTCGGTTACATACTTATTAGCTTTGAATAACAACAATACCTCGTAGCTTTGACCACCTATGTGTATATATCTAAGATTAATCTTTATTTTTTGTGCGTTTCTTGGTGTCTTTTTTTCCTGTATCCTTTTTGCTATCTTATGTATGATATATTTATATGGAAATATAAGTAATTTTGGTATCCATACCTAAATCTAATTATTATAATATAAATGTATATACAATTACAATTATTTAACACGAAATACATTTTACAATATAAAGGCAGGAGTTCCTCAAGGTAGTGTCCTCGGACCAATATTGTATCTCTGGTACACACTGGATCTACCTACGAACAAAGAAACAATAACCGCGACTTTTGCAGACGATACTGCCATACTTTCGGTTAGTGATAGTCAAACTGAAGACACAGAAAAACTCCAAAGCGCACTCAATCATGTCAAAAGATGGACAACCGACTGGAAAATTAAGTTAAATGAAACTAAATCTGTCCACGTCACTTATGCTTATATGCGACATAAAGTTTACATAGGTGATCTATCAGTTCCTCAAGCTGAGTCTGCTAAATACCTAGGGATGCATTTAGATAAAAGATTAACTTGGGAAATTCATATTAGAAAAAAAGTTAAACAAATAAAAACAGTAACACGTAGATTGTACTGGCTTCTAAACTCTACATTGGACGTATCCTGTAAACGTTTATTATATCTACAGATAATAAAACCGATTTGGATCTATGGCATTCAACTTTGGGGATGTGCCAAGGCTTCACATCGTAACAAGATCCAGGCGAGACAAAACGTCATCCTACGTGCCGTAGTTGACGCATACTGCTACTCACGTAACGACGATATTCATCGTGATTTGCAGATAAAATTTGTTGATGATGTCATCAAAGATTTCGCAAAAAAACACGAGAAGCGGCTATTACATCATGTCAATGCAGAAGCAACTAAACTTCTGGATATCGAATCAATCCGACGCCTTAAACGCAATAAGCCTGAAGACTTATTTTCTAAATAGTATTTTTTAAGGAAGGTTTTTTAGCTGATGGGTTAAATTCCTAAATACGTTATTTCTTTTGTCGCCTAACAAGACAAATTCTGTGTTAGACGATAAACTTATTAATATAGTTATTTATTTAACGTAAGTTAAGATTATAACAATAATAAATAGTAAACAAAAATAAAATTTAACACGAAACGGAGGGGGGCTGAAATAGTTTTTCGTGTTCGACTATATTAGAAAAAAGTACACATTCTTAACAAAATAATGTTTATTATATATTTTACGATGCGTGCATGAACGTATTTAATAAAAATCAAAAAACATCAATAACAGGAACTAAATGAAATTTAATACATTATATTTTTTTTAAAACAAACATGGAATATTTATTAATTTTTTTTTTTTGTAAAATAATCTGTTCGTTTTTGCGCTGTATTTTTTAAAATCGAATTTTCAACAAATTGTTCGATATCATCTATGTTGTTATTCATTTCGCCGTTGGAATGTGCATCTAAATAACTGCGCACACTTCTTATAGTATTGCGCATTTCGAATATTGTGGGAACAGGAACTGCATTGTTCATCTGATTGTCTGATTCGACGTCGAAATCTGTAAAACGTGCGAGAGAACAGTAAACCTCGACAGTTTCAAGAAATAACGACGAATCATCTGGTCGGTTATAAGAAGCGAAATCTCTTCGTGTTGAGCGATTTTTGTTCCGTATTAAGAGAAAAAAATGTACAAAGCAACATGACACTTTTTTGAGACCGTTTCATTATTTTCTGTTAACCGATGGTTCGTCTTAAGCGTTTTCGCGTTAAACATATAACGGCATCACAGCCGAGCATTGAAAAAAATGATCTGATTTGCAAATTGCCTGTTTGATGGGTGGGTGGAGACTTTCTCTAAGTCGCATATGGAAAAGACGATCAGGCAAAAAATGATGCCTAAATCATAATTTGTTGATAAGTAGAAATCCTTTTTAATTAATCTTCTAAAACTAATAAAATTATGGAAGTTTAAGGAGAAACGGTTGAAGTTGATAGTAATTGAAGAGAGATTGTCGGACTAATGCTCTCAGTGTACATCAGTTCTCAATGATTCTTATGCTCTAGCTGTACAGCTGAATTATTATTATTATTATTATTATTTTTTTTTAGTTTCATAAATAATGGTATATTTATTTAATAATTACGAATTTATGTTACGAAAATTTAAGGTGCTAATCGAATTAAAGTTTATACTCCATTTACAATCTCTTACTTGCATTCACCACATATATAATCTTGAAACTTAACAATAATATATAAATAAAATTAATGCTATCTTTTTAATATAATAAATTATAATTTTTTTTGTTTCTTATTTCTTTGATGGCAAACTTATTAAATTTGTTATATTTGCTATTCACTAATTTCGTTACGTTACAATCAAAAACTTGTCTCTGCAATTACATCCTTGCAACATATGGTAAATCGTGTCCAATTACACGCTATGCACTACTTTTTCGTGCGGGATGTAACGATTTCTGATCGAATAGTAAAATATTTTTTTCGGTTAACTTTACTTATATATATATATATATATATAACTTAATGGATGCACATAGTTGAGAAATCTGAACAAAATTCAACTCATTATGCAGGGTGTATCACTTGCTTAGTTACTAATGTCCTATTTAGTTCCAGGGTAAACGATAAGTGGACTAATTTTTAACACATTTTCACTGATGGCTTAAAATGTCCTTCTTTCGTTAGTTCCGCTTTCGTTATTTTCCTTATTTATAAAGTGTTAAGAAATTTTTATTAATACGTTTATCTTCAATACCGCTGAATCTGTAGCGATTTTTCAATCTCTTAAATATGGGCTACACAATCGTCCTTTCTGCATCTTTTAAACTATAAAAGTTATCTTACAGTTCGGAATGTTGATCGTTTAATCCTCGTTCTTCTCCAATTATACACGTAATTTTTTAGTTCAACTGTAGTTAAGTTTGCATGGATTCCTGGCCATTCAGGAATTATGGGTAATTCCCTCGCTGACTCGACTGCCAGTTCTTTTGACCATCAAATCCCTTTTTTTCGACAGTCTCCTTGTGCTTACTATTATCAAAACTACTCATAAAAAATATTCGGAAGCGCTATGGTCAGTTTCTTACGATGCCTAGAAATTTAAATCCATCCATCTCGATATATATTCTATACGTGGGTTTTTACGATCAAACAGAATATGATAGGTAAGTTTATTGTAACAATATGCACGCTACGTCTGGGTAGTAATCGGTTTTCACATTCGTTATTTAAAATGCGCATCTCCATTTTGTTCTCATCCATTCGATGTCGACACGACAGTTAATATCGATCATATGTCTTCCTTGATCGTTCATACTACCGTGTTCAACATATTCGACTTTACAACTAGGTGATTTTTTCCTTAAATATTTGTCTTACTATTAACTTACTTTCTCTAAATAATACCCGAATTCGCCTTCAATTAAATTATTTTACCGTGGATAAGTCAATATATCCCCTCGTCGTACAGTTTATCAGTATGACTTTTTATTTATATTTCAAAGTATCTATACATACTTTCTCCATGGAGTAATCATAAGTTAGCATATTTAATAAGTACGTTCGACAACTAAATCGCCGCGGAAGTCCAATAAAAGTTATAATGAATAATAAAAAAAAGAACGTTTCTATTTTTATTTATTTACCAATAAAATATTTATAAAATTTTCCTGAAATTAATATTATTATTATTATTAATTTGTCCTAGGAAAATTAGACGTTTTCCTGTTTCCCAGGATGATCTGTTAAAATCAGATCGGCAGGTGGGAAAATAATTTTTCGCACACTTTACCGGAATTCAAGCTGAATCACGTTAATGAAAGAAAAGATTTATAGATCAGGAAGGGAGATGAAAAAACTTTTGAAATTTGAAGACCAGCGGTAGAAACTTAAACATAAACAACAACCACGAAACAACAAACTCCAACAAAAATAATATTGTCGCGGAGCTCAGTAATTGAACAGCTCGCCATGTTTCATCATCGTTGTCTGTATTTTGGGTGATGCCGAATGAAGATATAAATTTTACTTAAACGCCAACTTATACCGCATAGGCTGTTTTACTTTCAAACGGTTTTCATATAAATTCATCCTCTTACATCCCTACAGGCTATTTCCAAATCTCTACTTCAATACAAGGAGCCTATATATGCGTAAAGATATATATATATATATAACACGTTACGGGAAATCGTAATGGAGAGCAAGACAAATAAGAAATAAAAAGAATGTTTGCTTAAAGTGCTTCACTATGTTGGTTTTTCATTCAATAGACGTGCTACACGGATTGAATATTGCATGCGTTTTATCTCATATCAAAAAAAAACTTTAGCAATTTTAGTTTCTTTAGCTGTATAAATATTCTTCCCTCTAGTATAAATGAAAAATATATACATATAGAAAGTAAGGTATATATATATAATACACATAAACACACAACACACCCCATACAAACGCATATATATATATATATATATATATATATATATATATATATATATATATATATATATATACACAAGAATAAAGAATATACAGAGTGAGGACATGTATGCTAACCTTTAATATGTAATACATACATGTTATTTATACATATGCATATACATACCCATACGAATATATATAATTCATATAAAATGTATTAGTATCTAGCCAATGGAGCTTGCCTGGGTACTTTTTTTTTTTGTAGAATCGTGTTTTTTCGGAGAATATATTTAAATACGGATTGCATACTATTGAAAATGATTACATACATTGTTTTAATCGTACAGAATTTTATAAATTTCGTGCGTTATGATCAAAAATGTCAGTTTTTTTGGAAATAAATTTTAGAATTTTTCTATAGAATCCTTTTCCTTATAATAAGATACCTTAAAGATACCGTAGATGTAAAATTTAAATTATATTCACTAATACGTATGCAGTAAAAAGTAAATTTCCAAACTTGTAACATTCGAATGTTTAATGCGATTGAGCTGATACTTTCAACGTACATTGAGATAAATATTGAAAAAGAGATAACAAAAAAAGATAGAAGTTTCCTAAATTTTTCTGAGGTGCACTCGGAAATTTCAACGCTCGCAATTTCTATACAGGTCACTCTTAATTATTTAATACATTACACGTATGCGCAATCACATGGAATGTCGGTCTTATATTTCTTTTCCATACTAGGGAATTAATAATGGCGGTGCTATCCCTTTGCATTCCGCCATGATTTATTTAGGTCCAATATTATTCGATATCTACAGTGAATGAATAATGCGAAGAACTTTGGAAGGATGGAATAAAAATCGTAGGGAAATTAATCAATAACTTTGCTATATATGCTCAATGTTATAAACTGAATAGATTTTCATTTTTTAATAAATTGAAAAGCATAAGTAAAGAATATGGTTTGAGTCCACGAAGTCTATACGACTTACAAGTGGTTGACTAATTCGTTTATTTAGGAACATTAGTTACAAAAAACTAAACTTAAACGGAGGAAATCAAACGGAAAATGAATATAGTAAAACTAGGGCTATCGCAAATAACAAGAATGTGGAAGAGTAATGAAATAACAATGGCACAAAAATACTCCTTATCCAATTCACTGGCATTCTCTATCTTCTTATTTTATCAGAATGTTGGACCATGAAGAAGCATGACATATAACGGATTAATGCATTTGAAATGTACTGCTGAAGGTGAATGTTAAGAGTAACGTGAACTGCGAAAAGAACTAACTCGTCCATATTCTAATAAGTAACGATGGATCATAATAAGTCGTAGAATAGAAAATAGACGAGGAAAAATAATCACGACTGCTATGGCTGAAGGTCGTCTTAAAAGAAGGAGACCTTCAACGAGCTATCTTAAAAGAGTTTTTTAAAAAATGTAGGAGCTGAATCAATACGAGAAATAATATACCGGGCAACAGATCGAACCAAATATTTGTTCATGAACATCCATAGTATCACGATGCTAAGGAACGAGCCAGGATGATGATGATGATATGAATAATTAGATGCTAAACAGAAAAGCAGTGAAACGTCGCTATATTATGTTAAAGGTCAACATATACAACTTTTTTTGTTTTTCATTCTCTCTCTTTTTATTTTTTAAATGTTTTCTTTATTATATATATATATATGTATATATACAATACAATACAGTACAAATGACTTTATTTCCATCATTTATAATACATCCATATATAATATTCTATATATATCATATTCTTAATACTTACATAATAATCACCATGTAACAGAGTATATTTAAAATAGGAAATTTGAGCCCGTCGTGGAGCATTGGCCTCCTCCAATCAAGCATCCACATATTTCTTGAGTTTTACGAATCCAAACTTTTCCTGCGTGTTTGACAATATATTCGCTCTATCTTGTTTTTGATATTTTCCTTTCCTTTCTCATATCTATTGGTAACCATTCCGTGCTTCTCTTGGCCAACTGTTTGTTTTCTTCCTAGTGACACGTCCAGCCCAATTCCACTTCATTTCACCTATTATTTGTAGAGTGTCCTGCGTCTTTGATTTGGCTCTTAATATTTTGTTACTTAACTTATCCAACATAGTTACCCCAACCATTTCTCTTTCTAGTGCTCTTTGAGCTATTTGTATATTTTTTACATAATTTTCTTATCAGTGACCATGTTTGAGCGCCATAGATAAATGGTTGGTTATAGATTTGTGCTTTTTTGTAAGATCTAAGTTACTTTTAAATATTTCTTTTAATGACCAGAATTTTTTCCAACTTAACGCTATTCTTCGGGTTACTTCTTTTTCCGTTCTATCAGGGAAGGAAACTAATTTTCCTAGACATATATAAAATCGTCTGTAACGTCTTTCCGTTGATTTTAATTTCTATTTTACCGCCGTTTTTAATTAAATTCGTTTTTTCGAAGTTTACTTCGAGACCTTTTATCTTAGAGTTCACTTTCAGTTCCGTTAACATGCTTTATAATTGTTTTGCAGAAACTGAGATTAAAGTTATGTCATCAGCAAATCGTAGATTCGATATAAAGGTTCCGTTAATTTTTATCCCCTTTTGTTCGCAATTTCTGAATATCTCCTCTAGCACAATATTAAATAGGATTGGCGCCAGTGGATCTCATTGACGTACACCTCTTACTTTCGGAAAATTTTCACCTTCTTTATTCAGAATGATCATTCCATATCCATTGTCGTATATAGTTTTTTTTTTATAATTCTAATATATTTAGATTTTTATTCGGTCGTGATTTATTGTTTGTTTCTCGCGTTTATTGTCTCGTCTATCTGAATTCGACTTTATTGAATTTATATACAGTAAGATAAGTATTCCTATTGTGGTAAACGCTTATCAGCCTCGCGACGGTCGGGAAATGTTCCGTTCCCCTACTCGTCAACATAATATACCGTCACCGACGAATGCAGCTGTCAACGTTCCGGCAGGTGATAACAATCTAAATTATTCTACTACTAACAATCTTACTACAATCGGCGATACTACTAACAACGCATGCTGTAGTAATTCCATTACACATACACAACAAACAAATCAAAGTATAGATAACGCATTTAGTCGCGTTTATGCGCCATTATTATCTCCGTCGCCTGTTGAAAATACGACGGCTAATATGAATGATATATTAAACTTTAAATTAAATAAGCATCCTTGGCAGGTAGTTAAAAATAAAAGGAAAAGATCAAAACCATGTACCACGAGCAGTTCCGATTCTGCAAACAATCAGATTAAAACTACTAATCGTTTTGCGCCTCTAGCCACTGCTAATGCAGATGAGTGTCAAGATACTGAAATGTCAAACAGTCACAATCAAATTGAACGTAAGCCGCCTGCAGTAACGGTTTACGGGGTTACTAATTACACCCACATGTTAAATGATATTAAAAAAAGTGTATCTTTAAGTTCGGTTAGTTGTAAATCTTTATCTGACAACAGGGTACAAATTAAAGCGAATGACTCTGATAGTTATCGTTCCTTAGTCAAATATCTTCGTGATGAAGGCATAGAACATCACACGTATCAAATTAAATCTGAACGAAGTTTTCGGGTTGTAATTCGTCACTTGCACCATTCAATAGACATTAATGAGATTAAGTTCGCTATTGAAGACCTGGGACATAAAGTCAGGAACATCTCAAACGTCAAACATAGGATAAGTAAATTGCCTCTTTCATTGTTCTTTGTGGACTTGGAACCGCAAGAGAATAATGCTGAAATATATAAAACTCAGGTACTACTCCAAATGAAAATAAAAGTGGAGGCAGCACGAAAGAATAGTATAATCCCTCAGTGCTTTAGATGTCAGGCATATGGGCATACCAAAAATTATTGTACTAGAGCATATGTATGCGTCAAGTGTGGCGGAAATCATAATACCAGTCAATGCAGTAAAAAACGTGAGGAACCACCTGTTTGCGCTAATTGTCAAGGAAATCATCCTTCCAACTATAAAGGTTGTGAAATATACAAAAAACTTCAACAAGCGCGTGATAATACACCGCTAAAATTATCCCACAATAATACTGGAATAAACAATCAAACACAGCCTAACTATTGGCCTACATTAGGCCAGCAGGCTCAAGCTGTTGATTTTAATCATGCTCGGAAAAACCAAACGTATTCAGAAGCATTACAATGTAACAGCGCTAGTAACCCACCAAATATTGATACAAATAGCACACAGATTTCACATATTCTACAAAAATTTATGGTAGAAATAAAAAACCTACTTAAAGACATAATGGACCAACAGTTTCAATTATTTAATAGCCTAATCCAAACCATAATGTCAACGTTAACTAACAATAAATGACAGACTTAAAAATCGTTACCTGGAATGCTAACGGAATCTTAAACCATATTAATGAAATAGAAATGTATATTACGCAAAATAACATCGATATATTATTAATATCAGAGACGCACTTAATTAATTATAAATATGTGCACTTTACGGGGTATGATTCTTATTTCACAAGTCATCCAGATGGAACGGCGCATGGTGGCACGGGAATTATAATTAAAAAAAATATAAAGCATTATGAAATACCAAAATTTGAATGTAATTATTTACAAGCTACTACTGTACTCATAAACAGAAATCCAAAAGGTAATATTGCTGTTTCAGCCATCTATTGTCCTCCGAGACACGTTATTACCAAAAACCAATTTAACAAATATTTAAAGACATTAGGTAATGTTTATGTAGTTGGAGGCGACTTCAATGCAAAA